>JASANN010000260.1:1360929-1449932 GCA_031762395.1 Calameuta pygmaea
TCTCTCTCTCTCTCTCTCTCTCTGTCTCTCTCTCTCTCTCTCTCTCTCTCTCTCTCTCTCTCTCTCTCTCTCTCACTTTCGAAACAGTGCGACTCCGTCTTCCGCAAAGCTGCCACTCGTCGTCGTCATAGCTGATCTTCGCGAAGATACCCTGGTACTTGAGTAGACGATGATGCTCTTCCCTTCGGCAAGAGAAAAGAGTCCGAGATATCCTGTGCTTTTTGCCACGATGAAACTCTCCTCGCAATAATAAGTCAACCGCGGCCCAACAAATGCGAGCCAGTCGGATGAAAACGTCTTACGAGTGTATCTACTATCCAGCAGCCAGACGGACGCTTTACCGTTATTACTTATTCTTGTCTGTCTCTTGGTTTCGTCACCGACAGAAATCTTTTATTTTCCGTTATTTAAACATTCGCACTGTTACCATTTAATTACCGTCGGTCTGTTGTGTTTAGAAAAAAAAAAAAAAATCACCAAGAATATTCCTGTGGGTGTAACTCCCCACAGCCGTGTTTCATGTACGTCCCGTACAGTGGCATGCTTAGGTTATGTTTCTTCGGCGAGAAAAAAAAAAAAGCGAAAATAAAAATAAATTCGAAAGAATCTTGGCAAAATTTCACAGCAGTGCTTCATATATACGTACAGCACTCGAAAGACACGTATAATCCTGGACCTCGGTAAAATCCACGTCCCTAGGGAAAATTATCGCGCGATTTAAATTCCCCAACGAGTAAAACGCGATGCGCGCGCAGCCGTAAACGAAGATTAACGACGTAAATCGTAGCCGGGCGTCCGTACAGCGATAATGCACACTCTGCATTTACATTCGGGTCTCTATGAATATTTAGCGATGCTACTAAATATTAATGCTCAGTCGGGTCTAGGGTATTACCAAGAAGACTCGATATCCGAGTCACCGATAGGCGCTTTACTTGGAAAACCTCTACGAACTCTTCGACGCCGCCAGTGGCGCGAAGTGGCAAACAGACTCGACAAATATATTCATTACAATCATCCCTGACGTCCAGGTCCCCCGCGTGCCATAAAGTACCAGTTATGAATGAATCTCAGTCACTCGTACCAGTGCGCCAACAAATGCAGGACACAACAAAAGTTAAATACTCAGCAGTCTACGGTACGTCAATAAAAATAGAGTTTCGTCGTTAGGCAAGCTTACATATGTTTACTCGACCAGTCAAAGCGAACTCCCTCGAGCTATTTCTTTTGATGGCACAATATTACGTAACCAGGAGAGCAGATGATTCGTCCGGGACGACGATTTGGCTCGATTGCCTTCTGTAAATGGGAATGGTGAATTGTTGGCACGTACAGTACCTATACCTACCATAGGAGTGTGTACATACATACAAGAACCAAGTAGAAGTATGGGATGCAGTATATAGGTAGGCCCAGTATCCACCATCTAAGCTTGCAAGTGGAACCATGGCAGACGACTCTCGCGGGGTAGCGTTAGGGATCCATTAGCTAATGGCAACACCAGCCATCTGCTCGACTTCGGTTTTATTCAGCGATTACTCCTGGTCCCATCCTGGGGTTTAGCCTCTCCCACTCCTGCGTCCTACGACTGGTTTATAAGTTCCGATTTATTTATTCATATTTCTTTTAGGGTCCTCAGGGATGATGCCGGAAGCTGCAGGACTTACGGGACAATTAAATGGGATACGAGAGAGGATATGGCGTAGCGGCGCAGGACTCGGAGTGGAATGATGGTCGTTGCTGGAAAATTCCATTCCTGAAAATATACGAGGGCAGAAGGAGAGGGAGGGCAGAAAATTGCCTGAGTCCTAGAATCCTCCTGTCACTGGACCCGGAGTGACACGTAGCTACTTTTATTTCTTTCGCGTCTTCGTTTTATTGCCTTGCCGCGCAAGACGCTCTCGGAGTCCAATGTACTCTGGACCATGTGCTGTTCGTTGTTGAAGTAATTTCAGCCAGCAGACGTACATGAGGCGCTTCAGCGGGAATTAGTGCAACTAGAATGTTTTGTTGTGAATGACGTAACGTGGCTGGACGTGGGTATCGAGTGATTCCATATAAATACGATTTATTCGTAGAATAAATATGAATTGGATTATCCTATATCTCTATGCCGTATACGTTCAAAGATATTTCAGGATCATCTTCTCTTTTTTCTTTTTTGGCAGATTTTTATTTTTCGAAGATCGAAGGTTATTTCCCGTGAGATAAGCCGGACTTTCTGATCTATCCCCGCATCCTCGGCGAGACTCGGCAAAGCTTCGGGATTTATGTACTGGTCAGTGTATGAGGATGGTGCAAGGGCTGCATCGTCTAATCTATATTAAATAAAGCGAGGATATAAAAAGCTTAGCTGGATTTCGCTTGTAACGCACGTTGGACTTTATACTTTTGACAACTGCCTTTATGCCAGGACGTATGAATGTAACGGATTAGACAATATAGATAAAGGGCTTTTGCTCTGGGGCTCCTAAGGTCTTTGATCATACGTCCAGACAATTTTACCACACGTTATATAACCACGTGAAGGATCGATATATATATATATATATATATAAACACACACACACATATATACACTAGGAAAAATAACACGTATGGGATCAAAATCGTTTGTGCTTTTCATGGAACTGCAGTGCGTATGCACTTTTTTCTGTTTAACATGAACTTCGTAGAACCCATCACACTTGAGAAATCTTTCCCAGGCACAGAGCAATTATAAAGGTACGATTGAAAAAAAAAAAAAACACACACACAGCTATACGTCCGTACACACGTTGAGCACAGAAGCCAAGGAAACTCTTGAGAGAAGGAATTAACGATCGATGTAAATGCGCCTTGTCAGTCGAGTGGGTGCATCGCACGAAATCGGGTTAGGTCAGGATGAAGGTTGGGTCAGGTAGCAGATCCGAGTAAGGAGTCTGGTAGTTACGCGTGCCTAGATGCAGTACGTGGCTACAGAGATTGTACTAAAGAAGATCCGAGTGCTTGGAGAAAGGGAGAAAGCGTATAGTATACATGTATCTTGCCGTGGCAAGTGGCCTCGTTAGCTTTCACGTGTGAAATAAGCGTGCTACTGGTAAGGGTTGAAGAGCAAGCTTGTAAGAGGGATTAAAGAGGGTTAAGGGCGGAGGAAGGGTGAATTTTTGGGAAAAGTAAGAAGAGCATAAAGGCGGTACGGGAGAAGACGGCGAGGAAGGAAAGAGAGGAAAGGGTGCGTGTAAGGGTTATAAAGAGGAAGAGAAAGAAGGTAGGGAAGGAGAAGAGATTCCGACGTCAAAGAGGAAAAGGGTTGAAGCGATCGTGATGCCGAGGAGAACGAGGGGAGCGAAGATGGGGGGGGGGGGGTTAGAGTCTGCTGGGACTTCGGAGTGGCGGCTGAGAAGCTTTGTCGCGCTCTTCCAAATACGCGGCATTATTAAAATTACCCGCTAGAAATATTTAACGTTTGACGGGCCGCATATTTCACGGGAGTCTGAAATATAACCCAATATTCATCTTATGCGGCGCAACGGCGACATTTATCCCCGTCAGTGGTAACGGCGGCCTCGCCGTTCCTACATGTAGGATTACATACCTATATAGCATATGGCGCTATACTACGCTCCGTATGCCGTTATACGGCATACGCACTGGACTATAGCATATGGAATACTATGTTCTATGTGTATGTATATATATATACGCACACAGAGACACAAGCGAATAAACTCGCTTATATATATGCCTGGACCAAGCAGTATCCCGTCGCAAGCTGGGCGACCGTGCTTCTTGGAAGCTTAACTGCCTTAAAGGGCACATCTCGGAATAAGAGCGTCCTCCGCGGAAGCGATCGACGATATTGAATATCCGCCTGACTCTTTGGCCTAGCCTCTATAGTCCCGTTCAACGACGGTTACCAGTAATCGGATCTAGAAATAGATCATTGATACACGGGACGTTTATGATTTTGTCTAATGGGCGTGTGAAACCTGCCCACGCGGTGGTGACGTAATAACCAAAGACGAGAAGAGAGAATTTACATGGACCAGATTGCGTAGGAGGGATCGGGCCGAGTTTCAAGGACAATATTGAATTCTCCATACACCAAATCGACCGACTTCCCCCCCCCCCCCCCGCCCCGTCAACCCCTCTCGGTTTCCTACTAATTTGCTTACAGGCGGAATTACTTAATGACGATATACTCGGCTCGCTCGTTCGCGCTCACCTCGTTCACTTAGTTTAGTATAATGCCAGCGGGGGTAACCGCGACATAAGTGGATGGTGTCCCGTGAGCTCCCTAGCGCCCTTCCATGGCTAAGTGCATCGGGGATGCCGAAATGGGGTAGTGAGCTAGTGGCGGAGGGTGCATGCTTGGCAAGTATGTAGTCTTGAGGGGATTGCGGCCAGACCAAAACCCGTCTACGTTCACGTCCCTTCGCCCCTCCACCCGAGCTTGTTACGTATTTCGTACTAGTGATATAGCATTGTCCATGCACTTACGTACTAGTGTATGCAGCTGCACCTCTGCAGTTTAGGTGCGACAAGTGCTCGAGGATATAAAGCTTAATTCTCATATACAATTTGCATCTGGTTAATGCGATCGTTCTTTTCAATGCATTAAAGTGTATCGTGACGTCACAGGCCAAAGGGAAGGTACGAGATGCACTTTGAGGCAAATAAACAGTCGGTACTTTCTTGGACGATCTGATAAGTGTTTAATTGCGCAATTTAATTCGTTAACAATTATGTACACGTTTCTTTTTTTTTTTTTTTTAATATCCATCCTTTTTTCATGCTTCGCTTCCTCTTTATATTTCTATCTGGTTCCTTTTTTTCTTTTTCTCTATTATTGTCATCGCAGTGTATACGCCGTCAGATCAAAAGCGCGGCTACGCGCTGCACTGACGGGACCGAGTGTGCTTGCGTCCAGTAGAAACAATGAAAGCAAATACGGGCAATGGAAAAGTTCCGTGACAAAAGGACGAAAAAAAAACGGGCGTTCCGCGGTACAAAGGGCCGAACGGAGAGAGTGCAGTGGGTACCTAGTTTCAGGGATTTGCGGGAAAAAAGCAGAAACCACAAAAAATTGAAAAAAAAAATCGTATTCCAGGAATCGACGACTAACCAGAAGGTACTGGGGACTTCAAAAAGCGATTGTGGTTACCGGTTATACGGGGTGGGAAAGACTTTAGGTATTTTCACTGGCAGACGGCAGCACGTGCTGATACTTTTCCAGAAATAATAATAATGCTGCTAATGATATTTTTATCTCGTACGAGATTTATCTCGCGGCTTCCACAAAATCCAAGGCTGCGCGCATACGAGTTCGTCACCCATTTCTGTGTGTCATGTATAAATCCAGGCAATTTAAAGAAAAGGTTGCACGTCCCGCAAAGTATAATTTAAAGTCCCCCAGTTGCGTCACGCGGTGACGTACACAACCGAAGGGGTTTAAAAAGCCCGGATGACATAAATACAATAAAGGAAACTGAGGAAGATAAGTATATGGATAAGCGGAAGTCGACCGCAGATGCCACGGCATCGGTACCCGCGGCGATCGATCCCGACGGTTCTGCGCGGGGCAAAAAATATCGCCCGTAAAAATATTTCGCCAATATTACATTTCGAACGTGTCCAAATTTACAAAGACACTCAAGTGTATTTTGCGCGTCGGCCCATCCCCACGGTAGAGACTACGAGAAAGCGCATTGCCGGGATACCTAAACCGGAAACAAAATTTGAAAGCGTCAAATGAAAGATAATAATTAATAAAAAAAATATTTTTACGAAAGACACATTACGGATCCACAATCAGACTGCTACACCTATAACGTAGATCGCAAGGGTCGTAGAACGCAGAAACGAGCTCGTGCTAACCCTCCCGTGTTATAAATCACAGCGAGAAATGCACTGGTGTACGATTCGCTCAAGGGCACGTACGTTTCCCCGGGTCTTTCTTTAATTCGTCGAGGCTGAAGTGGGACTGGAGAGCTGGTGCAATTCTGGACTCCCATCGAAACACCTCAATGGGATTATTGCATCGGCAAAAAAATATTCGAGTGCACTCATACACCCAACACCCGTCCCTTGGTGCTCCAATTTGAAATTGCTGTCGTCTCAAATGCATTATACCCTCGCGAGTAACTGGAGTCGACAGAGCCTACTCGTGTATATATATACATATATATACATATATATATATATATATATATATATATATATGTATACGGAGACTAGTTCATTCACACGTAGGCACGTACAAGAATCGGTCATAGGGAGAAAGAGAAAGAAAGTGGAAGGAGTGATGCTAAGAGAAAGAATGGAATACAGAAGAGCCAGGGAATAAGAGAAGGTCCTGATGGAGGGTTAGAGGAAAAATACGGGCATGTACAATTCTATTGAGGCCGCAGTGCACATCTGCCTCCACTGCATTGTATCGCGCGCTGCACTCATCCGCGTCATCTGATCTGCGCGGCGAAGCCCCCCGAACAGCCAGGGCGCACGATGTCCCCGATCGCGATCGCGATTCCATGCCCGAGCCCTGTCACCACCGATTCGCCCCTCTATTCCAGCTGGGGTATGGTACCCTTTATCGAATTATCGTCATACCTGGTTCGCCAATAAATCTGGCGAACCTTTCCAGCCCTTAGATTTACGGGCGGATTAATATTAGATGTAACGAAAGTAGCGGCTAAATCTCCCAGGACGTTAGGTCAGAGATTGATGAGGTATTTCTGTGGAAGGTGGATGCTGCGTGTACCAAATTCCACAGGAGTGTGATCATACGAAAAATTATAAAAATTAATAAAAATCGTGACTTTTCCATGTCCGAGGTGCGTTACTCCAAGTGGTCCAGACCATGTCGGACGGACCCCGTCTGGTCTATTGTAGTGGTCCGGAGCAGCGTTCCTGTTCAGGATATCTCTTCGGCATCTGATTCAAGCACTGCGCTTTGTTCGGCATGCTAAATTATTAATGTTCGACGTTGACCAGGCACACGTGATACTGTCTTTTCGTTGGATGAGCTCAGCGAGATGTTTCTACGTGAAGCCGTAAGGGACGCCTAGGTAAAATGTTCGGGCTTCGGCTGTGACGTAAATATGTAACCTAAACGGGACCTGGACCAGAGACGAGGTGCACAGCCAGGATCACAGAACGAGAACAGAGTCGAGATATGACGTCAAGCTGAAATTTTGCATGGGAACACAGCATCCCTAATGTCCACAATAGAACCTGCTGGTCCAGAATTGAGTATATACCAGGAACAGGGTATAACCGTGACACTGCTATGCGCACAGGAAAGAATTTTAAAGTAATAATTTCGACGTACAACACCGTTGTAGTCATGTATCCCGACTATTAGGGATGCTGCGACTCAGCCGAGGGTGCACGCCGGTACGTTCTCCTCAATTTCAGATGGTTGTATTCAAACATTCTGATCACACATCTCGCGCAGGGACGAGTGCGAAGGAAGACGGACGCATTTGCATTTGGGGTTACGGGACTCCATTCGGCGGAAAATGAAATAATCTCGTTATGTAAATGGATACCTCGTAGACCAAGTCCCACGTATATACATATGTCTACGACCGCGAGACGTATCTCCCGAATCTCTCTTTCTCTCTTGAGATTATAATTTAGTGCGGCACTCTTGCCACGCACGTAGCGCCCTGAATTAAAGCAATGAAGACGGCAATCTTATAATAAACCGTATGCACCGTATGCGATAAGACTCGTTGAATCGCTTAAGGAGATAAGTGCCTGGATGAACGATCCTGGACCGCAGCCAGCCTATCCACCCATCCATCCCGCACCACCTACCCTCGGTTCCGGGTATTCCTTGGCTCACTAAGAAATTCCTCATCCATTAGCCTGGGTCAGTTCTCCCATGAAAACTCTCGACTCTTGTTATCTCCCTCTCGCTCGCGCCACGACCCAACGTTGATACAGAACTAGGGTGCAAGTTCAACAGCGAGTTCAAGTCACGGAGATAACAGCATAGAGAGACGAACAGAGAGAGAGAGAGAGAGAGAGAGAGAGAGAGAGAGAGAGAAGACTTTCTCATATTCCAGGAAAACAGAAACGTACAGCGCAGCGCACAGTGTCGCTCGCGAGATTCATAGAGACTCTCCTTCAGCAAGTATTATAAGCTCATCCAGTCGACCTCTTTTCACTTTTCTACAATCTTTTCGTTTCCCTCTTTTGTCATCCTATTTGTCCAACTTTCTTCACCCAGCACTCTTGGGTCATTGTCCAGAATCTTACAGTACACTGAACCACGAGTACACTTATAAGAATGCTGGGTGCAATGTAACGTTAATACCGATAAAAATGTAGATTGTCCATTTGCGAGCTGTTCCGATGTGCCTAACGACATACCGAGCAGGTGCTCTAACGTACACGAAGAGGATACAAAGTTCGGCCCACACGTACTTTCCGTGGTTTCTTCACATTCTCCATTATCGTCCCTTTGGCATGGGAAGATGCCTGAGTAAAGAGCAAAGAAACTCGGTGATGCCAAAAAAAAAAGAAAATACTTTGCGACCCAAACGCTAACGACATAGGGTTAAAGAAAAAAGCAAGAATAAAATTTTCGACAATATAGTAAAGAAGAGAAACGCAAAGCATAAGGGTATGCACGTACTAGCGAAATTCCCCGGTCAGAAGTGAATCCGTTTGCAAAGAAGACAAATCCGCACACGAGACCAGCGGCAGGCAGGCGGAAGCTCCAGAGGCAAAGGCGGCCGCCCGCGCGCCTCAAACGTTTCTGAATTTCCGCGAAGGCTTTTGAGCAACATTAATTACGGCTATTTCGCAAACGACACGGCCAAGTTTTTGCCAGCTATCAAATGCAGAACAAGTTAATTAAATTGTACGCGGGAACGGGGGGGGGGGGGGGGACGAAGAGGTGGGACGGGGAAGATCGGGGAGAGGGAGATGGCTGCCTTCGCAGTTGCTGTAGGACTCGCGGAGGACACGGGGTGAGTTTGCAAAGGACTTGATTCCCGTACAATGGAACCAGAGCGCCGGGGCTTGTTAATTAGGCCCACAATGAATGGCACTACATTCATCTGAAAACACTTCGAGTCAGCATCGCTGCATCACTGGCGCGTCGGTCGGCGCGTTTGTGGTTTTCAACACAATCGCATTTCCGTGTCTCCCTTTAGTTTGCCGTTTGATCAGATTCCAGTGTGATCGTAGAGTTCGCGAGGGAAGCTGACTGCTTGCCGCGCTGCTGTGTACCATATAAATATATTCAATCTGCCATTAATAACACCGTGTGCAGAGTCACGTATAAAGGTCTTAAAGGAAAAAAAAAAAATTAATTTTCATAATCAATACAACATCAAGTACCAACGAACCCCTTGAAGATAGATAATGCAAGGGACCAATGAAAGGAAGCCAGAATCGTGTACCGCGTGACTGAAAAAGAATAAGGAAAAAAAAAAAGGATCCTCGAAAACCTCATTTCAACTGGTACCATACTGCTTGTACGCAGTGTGCATAACTTACTCGCCGCGAAACTACCTGCACAGTGTCGATACCCATACGAATTTTAATTAACGTTCCATTCCGATGATTGTAACCCAGCCTAACCCGTGGCATAAACCACGAGGGATTACACGGTCCCGTACAGTCGTGCGCCTAGCATAAACCAGCGAACGGCCAGGGGGCCAACAGAGCTATTTCACCGGCTGAAAATGTAACCGAGTAAACGAGGCCGATTGATATGCATTCGTCTCTGCAGCTAAATTCCTACAGCATCATCCCCGGGCAGATGAGTAGGAGAGCGTAACGCGTGCGAGAACCCACGGTTGCATGTCGCTTTAATTGAATTGAAAATGCCGTCCATTATTCTAATTTTTTTTTTCTCTAAGCGTATGCAACGTCATATAAATAAATAAAGGAGAATACAAAAATATAATAGTCATGTGTGTATATATATATATATATAAATACATGACATCGGTAGGCACATAGCTGACAAAAAATGCAAAGAGAAATATTACCATTGTCGTTCCGCACAATGAGTATCTTGGATCTTCGCAACGGGTATTACAATATGACAAAAGCATATACATCTTAGAGTCAAGAACGATCGGCAATAATTATTGATTATCCCACGCGTCTCCTACTCGGTATAAGTCTCGTAAATAAATTACGGGGACGCTAAGCGATATTAAACTTCCGGCAAGAGGCCCCGGCGAGATACCAGCAGTGTGTCCAGTTCAGTGACGGAACGTAGCTCGCGAGCCATTTCATTCTGAGAATATGATTTTTAGCCTTTTAATTAAGCCCGGCTTCGTGATTAATGGAGTTTAGCGGCGCGCATATGAATTTCAGCCGGCGCTGACGGACGCGTCAGTCAGTCGGAGAGTAGCCGGGGGGTGGGAGTGATAGGGAAGAAGAGAGAAAGAGCTGAGCACGGGAGAAGGAGAGAGAAAGAGTCAAGAGAGTCCAGCGCAACGACAGACAGAGAGTTCGTTGTTGCAAAATTTCCTGTTCTTGTATGCGTACATTCATTCCTTCATAGTTCACAGAATGCACTATATATACATATATATTATAGAGGATACGAATCTGCCAATGAGTTCGTTTCTATTTACCTATCCAGCCTTATCAGAGCCCACGTTCGTTATATCCTTATCAGTACAAATATTCGTATATCAATTCGCCTCCTCAGCAGTTCCATTCGCGATTGATCCGCTATCAGATGTTTTAATTCAAAACACGATAACCCGAGCGCAGCATAATATTACGCAAGAAGAATAAAAGAGATAGCGTCAAAATGTGTCTCTCTAAATATATGAATTACTAAGAGGAATTAAGATACTCTTTAAATGGCGGGGGGAGGGGGGGGGGTCGTAATTATCAGGAGAAACTGAGAGTAAGTAGCGTCACGAAGTAGTGCAGGACACACATTGATTTTAAGTACGGTTCTTTCGGGAAGCTTGTATGTGGGTAATAATAATACAGAGACAGAGAAAATAGGATGAAAGTCGCAAGGGTCGTAAGCAGGTTGGCCAACCCCTCCGCGTAACAAATTGTTTATTACCACATGCTCGACTCTCACACCGTCCCTATGCTCCCTCGTACGTCCCTCCCGTTACTCTACAATATATAGCTATATGCACTCGTCCATCCATACATCCATTTCTCTTCCTACGTGTCACTGTACTCTCAGTGTGTGTGTGTATATATATATATATATATATATATATACGACACATTGGCAGGGCCACCTCCACTGAACTTTTACGCATTCACACGGCGTACTCCGAAATACTGCTATTACTGGTACAGATCGTTTTATTACCACGGTCTGTGCGTAAACTGCCGCTTCGTCGTTTCGCCTCACTTCGTCTCTTCATCGTTATTTCGTAGACTTTTATTTCAGTCTTCCAGTAGCACGGCCAGTGTCCCATCGACACTAGCGACAACCCATGAATCGCGGTCGCGATTCAAACCCGAAGTATATTATCCTCCTGGTAACAGAACACGCGAAACTGGCACAGAGAGTACTTATATTCTACGTCGATATCAGTTGGCAGCTGTGTCTCTCCCATCGACGATATCCAAGGTACAATATCGCGATGTCATCCGTGAATTGTTTCCCGTCGCTGGGAAAAATTCGACTTCCCGCATCGTGGGATCCTTTGTGCGACGTCGTAGGAGCGAAGATGTACGGTACTCTTTTTTTTTGCGTATAGAATAAAAGACGTCGAAAAAAAAAATACAGTTCGATAAGTACAACGATACTATCGAGATTTCGTGGGAGGAAATGGAACACTCGCATGGCCGAGTCTCGGGGCCTGAGAAAAGCGATAAGGAAGTTTGAACAAACGCGAACCTGGGACTGGGTGCTTTTGTGTATATAGCAGGATGATAGACCTGTGCCAGGCAGACAGGCAGGCAGCAGAGGCCAAAAGTATAAGCTTCGTCGGTAGCAAAATGTCAAGGGCCGTTTGACCCAGCCTAAACGATGGAGGCTTCTGCCAGAGGTTATTGTTACTGGATATTCGTTATCTTATTATCGATATCGGTGGCATCGCCTTGGGACACCGACGTTAGTCTCTCTCTCTCTCTCTCTCTCTCTCTCTCTCTCTCTCTCTCTCTCTCTCTCTCTCTCTCTCTCTCTCTCTCTCTCTCCTGCTATCGAATAGACTTCGCGTACGCCGGTGCAACGCAACGTTAACGTAACCTCGTACAACGCCCGTCCCTCGAGCTATGGCGTCCTGAACAAATGTTTGCACTCCGGCAGCCTGGACTGACTGTCTCGACAGATAGTGCAACGGTAGGTGGGCCAGTCCTGTGCCATATATGTACGTTAAAGCTTCCTGTTTGCCTGGCCGGAACGGCCGTCTTTCCGCAGCTTCTGCCACGCAGAGAAATAAAATACATTAGACAATACGGTTATGTCTCCAGGCGTTTAACCCGCAGGCCATGTCTTTGCTTTCCCCACTGTGGATATGTACTCGCTGGGCGACGTTTCCTGTTTGCTGATCTGGTACTAACGTTAATACATGTAGGTTAGCATGGTTACACTCGCCATAACGAATACTATTGGTGTTATATATGGGACATGTAATGACTGACCTATATTTTACGTATATTTCTGAAGTTCTGCATCAAAAGCTCATTTTTCTCTCCTGTCTATTCACTCGGGAACCTTCCAGTAGATTATACATATACGCCTTACCGTCCTGGGCTTTAGACGCGTTTTTACGTTATTCAGAAGTTAAAGTATGCCTTTTCCGGAAAGAAGTGCTTTTGCCGGCTGCCTCAGTGCTTTGGCTCGAGTGGATATCGTATTGGGCACATTTCAGGCTTATCCTGGGTGATATCGACATTCTCGAGGGGTGGAATATTCTCCCTGGTTCTTTCACGGGAAAAACGTGCGTGGGTGTATTAATCGACGTGAATGTCGAAAATACGAGATGATACGCATCAAGTGCCATGAAAAGGGTTCTGTAAGTGGCATAAAGGGTTACCCTTCAGGTATTTCAGTGCTGGTCGTATAGTAATGCTATGGCTATTTTTAATAAGCTCATATATATATATACAAATTACATTTTAATATGGTACCTTCCCGATACAAAATTTCGTATCGATATACGATTGATATTTTCGACCGTATTACGCCTGTCTTTCGTTATACGTTTAAGGGTGAAAGATACCTGAAAAAAAAAAAAAAAAAATCGAAGCTCATGCCAGACGAAGGAGTTACGACGTGAAATAATGAAGCAAATAATAAATCTCTTTTTAGTACGAGAGCCATGTTATCGTTAACAAGTCTGATATCGAAAATATTTCGAAATTCCGTTACGACTTTTCCACGATGCCGATTGATGTTCGTTATCGTCGTTCGATGCATATGAATGTGCTGCAGTAAAAATATGACAGATTAAAATTATTTTATAGATATAAATATATGAAAAATATTTTGATCATTAATGAGATCCTGGTGCAACGCTTACTCGGCATGTCTCTAGCGATATTAAACGAAGCCTTCGTATCGTTATGCACACGATATGCCATTAGCGTAATGTCAAATAAATAAGCGAAATCCTCTTCGTAACACGGCAAGCAAACGACGTTCTTTTGCGAATGAAAAAAACCGGAGATCAGCTCGATATGCCGGAACGAGAGTAGCCAGCCAAGCGGTGGGTAGAGAAAAGTGAATTAAATTAGCGGGTAACAGTTTGCAGTCCACTTCATTATATTCCGCGTGGTTCGTCCTTAAAAAACCTTCAGTGCGCCAGTCGCGATTACTACCCCAATATTTCCATGAGGTTCTCAACACGAAAATCGAGGAATCAACCGGGGGTTGCGCGTCCTTGAAATTTGCATACGTGACACACGTGAAACGGTATAGGGCCACTGGTCGTGAGAGTACGATCGACGCCAGCGACGTCCCGACGCCTGGCATAAACAAAGCACAAAATTTTCAAGACCTTGAGGACACGTGACAGAAATTTCCAGATCGTTCAACAGACGGGTAGCAGCTTACAACCCTTAAGAAAGTTTATACGGCTTTATACTAGAATGTTAAATATTATCTCAGTACCATTTGACGACGAGAGAACGTCGTTCGTAAATACTGGCAAAGCCACTGACAATTAAACGGAGCAAGCCTCTTCTGTAAGAAAGGATTGAGATTCTTCCTAACGGCATACAAGGAGTCCGTGTATCTCGTTATTCGCTGTGAAAACGTACTCGAGGACGAATAAGAATTGGAATAGCCTACATGAATATTTTCTCAAGGAAGCACGCTACTCCTTTGAGAAAACTTGGATCCTCGGTGAAGCGAGTCAAAGAAACGTTCGTTATCCTTACGGGCAAAGCAGGTACATGAATTATAAATGGCTGTATGAATATTTTCAAACGTGACACGACCCTCGACATGTAGCTACAACCCGTGAGCTGGCAAGATTTCAAATTTTTCATAGGTGTCACGAATTTTCATTTTTTTCTCTCTCTCTCTCTCTCTCTCTCTCGCATCACCTTCTCTTTCTCGTGTTTCGGGATACATTTTTCTTGGCAAACGCCAGCGTTTCAGCATCGCTGGCAAAAGTGACTGATCGATGTGGCCTGATTCTGAGCTCTAAGGATTCTCGAGCTCGGGTCGCCGCGGTATTTTAGTAAAATCTATGTTCCTGGCTTTTCAGGTTGTTCGTATATCTATATAGAGTCAACTGAACTACTATACGTGCATCTTATATATATATATATATATATATATATATACGTGGTAGCCTTACCAGCATAGGCGGTCCGTGTAATGGCCTTTACATCGGGTCACTCGTTCGATAAGTTACGAAGTAATATGTTGTAATGGCCAAACATAAAGTATAAAGGTACCCGAACCAGGTACCTTTAGTACCTGCTCTACGGAAGTCATTCGTTTGGCTCCGCAAGCCCAGGGCACCCATTGTCAGCTACCGAACGGCCATTGGCTGACTTGTGACGTATGACGTGCAGCCAGGAACACTCCTAGTTTTAACAGTAGTTTTAATAGTGGCAATGTCGACGGCGATTTCGGTTTTTTGAAAATACACAAAACAATGCACAGGCAAAACAATCGTATATCGAAGATTAATGCCTGCCATTGGTACATTCGTAAAACCTATTTCGCGCGCATGAATATTGGAGAATAAAATTATCTCCTTTGACGGTACCAGGTTTCCATCTGCATTGACCGGAACATATACAGTCAAGCTCAAAACACCTAGTTTCCCCATTAAAGGGACTCCTTTACGTCAGAATCGTACAAAAGCCTGTCCCCTGAAATCAAAACCGATCTCACGAGCCGCGTAAGCAAATGCGAATCATACGGCAACGTAAGAACGGCAAGATTCTGAATTATATCTCACGCGCACAATCGTCTCTTGAATATTATTAACGTGCACGGTGCTTACTTCGCATATATATGGAAACGTGACCAACATGCTGCACGCGACCTCCCCGGATCAGCAATTCGATAAATATTATTATACGCGTATAAAGTCCTCGTCTAGGTACTGGAGTCCCTTGACGTGTTCACACAAACAGCCAACCATTATATGACATTTTCCCATACGGACCGTACGACAATATCCCATGATTTTATGGTGCCCGCAATAAAATTGGTGGAGCCGTTGCTGACTTGATTGTTAATGCCGTTATCGTATGTCACGGCGTGTATCCTTATAATTGACAATGTGTTTGTATATATATATAAATCTTCGTTATTTTCACCGTAAGACACTGGCGTTCCAGCGTCAACGCTGCTACATAATTGTTGACGTTAGCGCGCCAAGAAATTTTCTTCCCCCCCCCTCCCCGCCCCCCCTCCCAACGCGTGTACAAGATTAACGCGAACCACGAATAAACCTTCCTCGTCCCCTCTGCACCCCATATGCCAGTGGGGAAGGTCTTTGGGTATTATAGCGGCACGTATGCACAGTAGTTATACGTGCCAAGAGTACGTTGCCCCGTATTCGTGGAAGTATCCGAACAATGCGTGATTCAAGCTAACGATCCGTACTCGAGTCGAATGCAGAGGAGTGCGTTGCAAAGTAGTAGAAATTACTGGTCGCGAATAAGTAGAGAGAGAGAGAGAGAGAGAGATATAAAGTGAATGAACGAAAGGACGGATTTTCTTGAACATATTGAAATCGATGATATTGATCGTAAGAAGAATTTGAAATACGGCTGAGATGCGAGGATATCAGGTAAAAAAAAATTTATTTTTTATTTTTCATGCATCTCCGAGCTACCTCGCTGCGTCTTCACAGATAAGTTGTACTATTATGTTTGGAAGAAACGTTATTGTATAACGTACGTTAATCGAATTTCGTTGGGCCGTACGCTTTTTTAATCTTGAATTCATTGCTATGGGTAATTCGTACGTGAAGTCTTGAGATTATTATGAAGGCTGTACAGTATAAGATATATATGTAGCTGTCTAAAGAAAAAAAAACGTCTGGTAAATTTTTTTTGTGTGTTTCACTAGAAATAAATATTCTGCACAGCACGGTTAGGAATGTGCTTCACAGTGAATTGGTATGAAATTTTAAGGGGATGAAAGAGAGAGAGAGAGAGAGAGAGAGAGAGAAAAAAAGTATAAGAAAGGATCCGTGCCACCGGCGAAGAGCGGCAGGAAGCGCGTGTCTACGAAAATCTGGCTGCTATTGAAAAATGGTGCTTTGTAATCATAAATCGCCGACATTTTCAGCGATTCGACTTATTTTATTCGCATTCCTAATGGAAGCCTGGCATGCCACGGTAGCGGGTAGAAGCTCCGACCTCAATCCCGATCCGGCGGTCTGTTCAGCGAAGTCGAGTGGGTCGTTCCCGGGTTTCCTTCGCCTTGGGAAGAATCAGGGATAGCGGCCTATAGATTTATAGCCTGTTGTATGAAAAAATAATGTGTCTGCGAGGCAGGAAATTGAGAAAAAATGGCAGAGCGTCGGCGAAACGTATAAAATCAATCGTAACCAGGAACTCGCTGGGTGACTACCTTCGAGGCAAGAGTTACGAAAAAGAAAAAAGAAAGTTATGTCGTTACGCGAGAAAAAAAAATGATTGAAAACAAAAAAAACTCAAAAGTCAACCAAGTCAAATGTAACTAATTGTCAATACGGGCATCCGTATAAAAACACGGGGATAAGACGTGAGCGGAACATACCGTATTCGAGGATGTTAATTTAATTATTCTGTTTATTTCCCAGGAACAAAATAAAAATATCAAAGCTCTTTGGGCGTACGAGATCTTATTGCGGGCTCACTTTTTAATTAAAGTTTGAAACTAAGGCGGCACGAGTGTAAAAGGAAAAAAAAAAAATTGAATAGGCAAGGGACGAGTGGAGGAGGGAAGAAAAAAAATGGAAAGCTTGGCTTTTTCTCATCTCTCTCTCTCTCTCTCTCTCTCTCTCTCTCTGGGAGCTCTCAGAGTTCGCTCAGGGCTCACGGTCTCTCTGGAGCACAGGAGAGAGGCACGCTCCATGAAATATGTAAGCCTTCGCCGCGCCCGAGTCCTGCCGCCGCGGCTTTACCTACTTGAAATTCTTCATTATAATATGAACAGCGAATAGCAGTAGTATAACGTTCTTTCGAAAATTAATATTTAACAGCCCGCACGATTTAGTCCCATTCCACGCGAGCGCCACAACGTCCTCTCCCACTCCTATATACTGCCCATCGATTCTTTATTCGACTGGCGCGAGCCGTTAAATGCGATTCCCGTGTACTCTGCTGTATGGCGTCTGGCTACTCTCGATTCTTCGTCGTAGTAGGTCAAGTTGAGCCAAGGGACTATCCCAGTCCAGCCCGTGTCGAAGCAATAAGTACTTTCTCAAAATTACTTTAGCCTCGGTAACATCGTATCCTGGGAATTGATCATTCGTCATTCGGACATCCACTATACCTCTACGTAATAATCACCGATAACAATGGTTAACACTGAAAATAATCTAAAAGTAAGATATAGATTAGTATGTAAGGCCATCAGATGTCATTTAAATTAGTCTGGTACACAAAACTACTACCAGCCATACCAGTTCTTCATTATCCTAATGGTTAATCAATGAAAAAAAGTTTGCCTACAGACTGCCAGATAGCTACTAACCATAAACACATTGAAACTTGTATACGCATTTCTTTTTATATATCCCCAAAGCAACGCGTATATGTATATACAGCTACATATATATATATTTATATGATGCAATAGCGCGACCCAAAAAGGAAAAACGTAACACATGCGTAAATGGATGAAGAAAATTTAGACACCTGTCAGTCTGTCATTCGCATGCGCGCGCATTATAAAATGACCAGGAACAGAGAGGCAAGAAGGAAAGGGAGATTCTGAGAGGATGAAGGGTTATGGGTAGCCAGAAGGGATACTGCGGGGAAAGGAGGTATAGAATCCTAGAACTAAACCCAATGGGTTTGATATGAAAGGGGTTGGCAGGGGTGCCTCCATAAATCAAACCGTTTGTAGTTCCTCGATGGTGTGATATGTCCCTGCTGCGTTATGTGATTTTTTTAAAACCCAAAATCGAATAAAAGGAACGGACAATTACGTCTGCGCACGAGTATGTAGAATTTCTTTTTATCTCTGATTGAAAACTTAATGCGAATCGATTTAAATCGATCGTGCGTGACGCGATCAGCCATGCATGTGCACCACGCGTAACCTGTCACACGTGGTGTACATGCTCTACTTGACAGTAGGTACAGGTGGCTAGATAGATGTTAGCTAACCAACCGCGAGAGGAAAGATCGAAGCTTCGGTACGGTAGCTGGAGTCTGACAAAAAAGTGACAAGAGACACGCGATAACACGGCGCGTGTGCACATGTTATACCGGGTTACGCAAAGTGGTTTGTATATATATAAATATGTATATACGGGTAGCATACGACTAGGTGGATGCTAATAGTTACACAGTATATTGCTGGATACTCGGATTAGTGGTATTGTCGTTCGTATGGAGTTTATACGGATCGATCGATTCAATTAAAATATACAAGTCTCCTATATTTTAACGTTAGTAGTAGATTACGTGAGGATCGAGACATCTCTTTGACGTAGAAGCAACAGGCTTCTTTAACTCGTATAATATTCTTTGCCGTACATAAGGAAGTAACGTGCTTGAAAAACTAGGATAACTGTATTGATGAAGTCTGCTGCTGGTACCAGTGAAAGAAATTATTTGATATAAATACTAAAGAATTAAATATAAAAATATTATGGGCTCTGCGTATTGACTCGTGTTAGATAAATAGACGCGAGAAGACTTGACAGACATAATTTCCTTCAAAGGATAACATGTCAAAACATTGCGCACATGGCCGCCGTAGCAGACGACAAATATATTTAAAACGGTACTCACTCTGTTGTTGGTGGATTCGACTGATTTCGATCAGGCTGGTTTCGATGTGTGCGATGCAGCACCACGTTCCTCTAATGAAAATGTGTAGCGAAACTGCAAACACTCAACACCTTGTCGCGTTCGGCACGCGATAACTCATTCGGTTATACGAGGGACGTAATGGTAACGAGAGGAAAAGTATTAATCACGCTAATAAATAAGTATTTCTAGATTGTTTAACACAAGGATTGAAATGTCGCCGGTACCGGGATGCTGTTCCGTGAATAAAACGTGGACCGGCCAATTGTCAAAAGCAATGCATCCCCCTCGCGACCCCGCAACGTACTGACGAGTCGAGCGACTGCGCAGCGCCACCGTGACCCGTGGCGACACCACGAACTACTCGCCTGATGGGCTCCGCTACCTTCTATACTTGTGCTATCCACATAGCCAACGTGTGTACAGGCTATAAGACGACACTAGATCCCACGGTACACGCTAGAATATGCGATAGAAGGATCTTTTCTGTTGTTTGGATTGTTTTGCGTCTACAGTCAGGAAGCAGCGATATTTCTTGAGCAGTCCTTGATGCAGCCATTCCAAGAATGTCACGGCTATGTACCTCATAGAACTCCTGGGGAATGGCGGAGTGTTTGATGTTACCTACGAGAAGTGCTACTACTTCGCTGGATCAGAGCCACTGCACGACAGGAGCAGCTGATGTTTGGTTAGTTAAGTTGTTTGACGATATGAAGAAACTTTTAGGTATTCCAGTTACGATGTTCGGTACAGGCCGCCCTATGTATATATACGTGATCGTTTATCCCGTTGGTATCTAATGGGACAATTCTAGATAATTTAATCGTTTATTATTTTCAGGAAGGGACGCGTCACTGGCTGGGGAAAAGAAAGTGGGGAATTTCTGACTCGCTGGGAGACGTTGAGATTCTCATGGGAAATAATAGGCAATTTCTTTACGGTTATTTGGAATCCAGTAAGCGTAGCCTGACTCCGTAGACTCCCTTGTTGTCTCCGTATTTGTCGACAGGTTTCCTATCCACGTGGGATGCTCATAACCAGGTCTCCCCTTATTCGCTTGGGTAAACCACCCTTCTAATTCGTGCTATCTGACCTCCTGTTACTTTTACACTTTATTAGCATCTGCCGTCGTGTTATAATCTCCGAGAAATCTTATTTCTCACCTTGTGATCTGGCCTTCTTCTCCCTTGTTGGATCGATTGCTTCGAATGTTTTTCTATCAGGAATGAAAGTTCCGTTTGAAATAGTTTTTTTTTCTTCAATTGGAATGCCAGTCTCATTCGACGATTCGACGTAGCAAAAGAGCCGACATTGCTACGGCAAAGGTCTCTTGCAATTAATCTGCGTTACGAATCTATCGAATGGTAAAAGCGTGTAAGGGATGGAACGATGTGGAACGTACGAGAGAGAGAGAGAGAGAGAGAGAGAGAGAGAGGGAAAGGTAAAAGCAGGGAAATGAAAATTAATGCGGTAGAAAGAATTTCGATATATGTACGTTAACAGGTCCGGTAAATCAATATTTGATTTAGTACCAGTACGCGAGAGCGGAGGACAAAATTTTCCAAAGAATTATTTTAACATCGACGCTGACGTCCCGCGCAGCACTTTGACGTATCTTTTTCGTCGGTTTAATCGATACGTCGATTCTAGTTGCTTTCATGCGACGGACAACCATGGGAAAGGGGGAGTCTGCGCTACTCGCGTCGCAAATTTTAATGTGGCGACCGCACGCGTACCGTGTGCCTCGCATGGAAATTGCCGGCCAACTGCCAGTCTGTTCAATTTATCGTATATTTTTTTTTCTTTTTTTTTAATCCGGCTTTTTACCTCTTATACACATTCATCAGTCTCTTGGTAGTAGTAGCTCTATATATATATATATATTTTTGGTTATAGATCACTCGTATCATTACGCAATCTTCTCGATCTACTTCCCTCTCCTTCTCTATTGAATAAAGATCCCCGAGATAGTTGTAAATTGAACTAGTAAACGATAAAGCGATATCACGGTAGCTCTAGGCTCAAGCTACTAGAATGTCTTGTGAACTCGTTAATGAATCTTTAATATCCGGTTTCAGAAAAACTGTCGCCCTTGAACCGCTTTCGTTTGCGAAGCGATGGTAGAAAGACGAGGGTCGAGAAAGTAGGATGAAAGTGAAAAAGAAAAAGAATGAAAATGATATCAGAGAATTTTTCATTTCCTTCGTATGTTATCCTTGTACTTTCCGAGCAGGTATAGTGCTGCTACGTACATTCGAAAGCAGAGAGTTCAGAGTGCTTTTCACGGACGAGTATGTCCCATCGATTTTAAAAGTCAATCAGCTACGTAAGAGCTGAGCGATGGGATGGGAACAATAGAGATCGAAGAATATAGATCAATTGAAAATAGACAATATATTATATAGATATGTTATCTATACAACTATGACATATACTCATTTATTGATCTACGCATGTAAACCTATATACATATAGATATGAACGCATATGGAAATGGAATTCAATGGGGGTTAATAATCCGCATTGCCCTTAGCCCAGGCAATATTAGCCGGCATAGTTACAGCACTGATTAATTTGATCGCTTCACGCTAATCTTTGTCTCCATCGACGTGCGGCTTTGATGTTCGTCGAATTGAATACCAGCCGTTTCGTGTTTGTACGTCGAACCATTGGGAAGTGCACATAGTCGATGCAGGAAATTAGGCAAATAGTTTGTTCGCGAGCAATGCGATGAGCTAGAGTCTAATCAACGTTTCAAATGTGAGGGCGTCGAGTGACGTCACTGACTGACTATGTTATTTTACTTCGTTTCGTCATACCTTCCACCCCTTAGCCCACAGTAGGATATTCCATAGCGAATATATGTTCGCATTGAGTATCGTGTAGAGATTACACAGGCTTATATGTGTATATATATATGCATAATATAGTATCTATGGTTGTTAATCCGTTAATCGTATCTCTTCGTGACCGGTGCATTTAGGATTCCAAGAACTGACCAGTAAATCTACGGCGTCGGGACGCGAGGCGTCTACTCTCTCTTTCATTACTATACGGTCATTCACTCTCTCCCTTTATCTCTCTCTCTCTCTCTCTCTCTCTCTCTCTCTCTCTCTCTCTCTCTCTTGGGCGTTTCTGCTGTCCGCGATTTAGTCTCGTTTCTTCAGCACCTGTCTTCTACATCTGCCTCCACGTAAGCTCCTAATTCCCTTCTCGGATGCTGAGCAGCGGCTTTCTCTTAATTCGCCTCGATTTACAATAAGCTTTGTAAATAATAGCCCGGCGAAATAACATAATGTTCCGCCATAGCCGAGCCAAGTAGAGTCGGTGGGTTGACCTGGCAGCCGGTGGATCGATGCACCGCGTACCCCTATTCCATACCTGCGCCGCGCCTGCTTTGCGCTGATGCCAACCAAGAACTCGTGGATGTTTCGCGATGTTGCTTTGTCTTAAATAATCAAACGTCACTTGTACGATCGTTCGGTTAATACGTTAAAAATTTTCAGAAAGAAGACCTACAGCGAAATCGGTACAACTTCAATATCCTTGTCATACGGATGAAACGGGTCCAGCGGTATATGAAAGGGTCCAATAAATTCAAGCATATATCATCCATTCGAAATCCAAGAAAATTCCATATAACCTGGATTATCCTGATCTCAAGGATGTGTCAGTGAAACCCACCAATGAGAGTCCCGCTTACAGCATCGAAATCATGAGTACCTATATCAATGTTCAATATTTCGCATATCGAGATACCATGACTGTCATCCGTTCACGTTAGGCTTACCTCGCATACGGGATCCTCTGGTATATGAATATATCTAAGGGTTCTCTAGGAGGATCAAAGGACTTGGCTGGGCGAAGACGTACATATAACTCATACACAAGGTGTCCCGCTACTATCAGTCCTTGGAGAAGATACCATTCCTCGTTGACGTCGTATCCGCAAGATTTCGCAAGGTTAGTAGGTACCTGTAGGCTGCTATACACGGTCCTTTTCATAGCAAAGGGCTTCGGCTGCTGCAAATGGCGCGGAGCTACTGAAACACTGGAGTGTTGCTCGGGGACAAGGGAAGGTACATTACCTACGTAAGCGCTGTTTATGGAGACCGCAGGCGGCATCTCCCGTTGAGCTTAGCGTTACTGCGCCAGGCCGCGTTACGAGCGAAGGGATTTTCTGCCGGATGAGGCTGCCTGCTGCCATCCGACAGCCCAGCATCCTGGTAGCAGTGGCAGCGCAGCACAGCCTCTGGGGCTTTGGGACTGGGTTCTCCCTTTCTCTAAGTTTATCTTTCTCGCACTTTCACGTCTCGTTCCGGAGGACCGTGGTGCAGCATCTCGTCTCTCTTTTCCACGTGCATACCCTGCGGAATCCTCTCTAATGTATAAAAATAAGCTTGTTCAACACGGGCCTACTCTATGCTGCTGTATACATGTATATATAAACAACGCGAATTTCTCTACCCGTATACGGTTTATACTGCTTACAAGAATCGTCCAACCGCGTACACTTTTTACATGAAGATTTTACCCCTGCAACCAAACCGTGAACCCTACAAAGTTGTACCCAAAGAACCGCGAACCGCGGGGTAGGTCCTGTCTTTGCGGAATGACAGGGGACGGACGTGACGTGGATTTAATAATTTCTTTTAACCTTGTAACAGTAAATGCTTTGTGGTATATGCTTTGTCCTTTGTTATATAATTCTCATCGGATTGTACCGGCTCTGGGTGTACGAGTTTAATTCACCAATGATATCTACTTTTGTTTTCAGGCGTACGGGGGGAGGGTCTCTTGGTCACTCTGTGGCTTGGCTTTAACCAAGATACAATCCTCTTTCTCGTGGTTTTGCTTTCCATGCAATTGCGAGCCATTGCTGCAGACGAAACTCTATGGAATGGTCGATCGAACTTGTTCGGAACTAAGTCCGAAGTCGTAGAAGCGTTTATCCGATTCCTGGACTCGTTTATACAGCACGAAGAAGAAATACGGTGTTAGGCACTTCTCCTAGGTAGGCAGATACGTCTCGCCAGGACGCAAAACGAAATCCCCCCACCTCGGGAGCGCATAACTCATTTGCTACCCGGCAATATAAAAAGTAGAATTAGTATTTCAGCTCTGCGTGGCAGCAGCAGCGACCAGGGAGTAGTAGTAGAAGGCTCAGGTGTTTCCAGCAGCGTAGCACGGCTTGGCAAAGTGGTATGGTCGATATGACTGAGCCTCCAACACCAGTAGCACACGATTCTCTGCCCTCCTCTGTCTCTCCCTCCGTGTCCCACGAAACCCTCCTGTACCCACGGGGAACAACCCCTCCCGGCCCTCATCCCCTTATACACTTTCATTCCTCTTTCTCGTATAAGCGGCAGCCCCACTCCGCGTCATCCCATTCTACTCCTCTTCGGGTAGCACTGCACCCACCCCTCTGCTCCCGATCCTACCAGCCTCCACCCTTCTACCCTTTATCCAGCTCCACCACCTAACCTCATCCCTCCGCGCGATATTAGTGGCATTCATAGAATTTTGCTTTTATAATATTTAATCACGTTGAATATTGGAGCTCGCTGGGAGTGCGCCGCGCTGTAAATTATTCTAGAGCAGGGACTCTCAAAGCGCGGTACCGCAAAACTGGTAATTTTGAGATTTTTTTTCACCTCTTTTTTCACATCTGGGCAGCAGGTAGCATCTGAACCTGGGTTTGGGCAAGGGAGTGGGGAGGTAATTTTTTTAAATTTTGCTACGAAAATATGTCTTTTGTTATTCGGACTATTGTTCGATATTACGATCGTATGTTCGGTGCTGTGTTGGGAATTGAATTATTTTTTTGTTGAACCTCTGCTTTTTTGTTTCGGTCAAAAATATCGTCCTGACTGCAAAACACGTGCGTGTGTGTATGTAAGTGATCCTGGGTCAAAATTAAAACCCTCGTATGGGCGATGACTTTAGCCGGGTCTGATGTTAATTGAAAGAAACTTTTAGCCCTCTGGTCCCCTGACCATTTGCACACAAGCGAGCTATCGTCCAGGGAGACATTTGTATCGTTAATCGTACCGACCGATCTCGACTGTGTTACGCCTTGCGCGGTATCTGCTCGACATATAAAAACTAGTTGAAAACAAGTGGAAAACAATTCGAGTTTCCCTCGGAGTATCATTAGGAGGGACAGTATAAGGAAAGTTCTCAGAGTACATTCATTGATTAAACTAAATGGAGCGAAATGGTCTGACTCTTAAGTTTTGAGAATTTTCGTTGATACTTTCGGTGCCCAGTGAAATCTCACGGATTTCAAAATTCTTAGTAAAATCTAGAAAATATTACATGACTCTCGCAATGGTTTGATGCTGGTAAATAACATTTTCAAGGAGTAATTTTTCCATTTCACGGCTACCAACTCACGAATCAGAAAAGGCTGACCACGGGTTTGCGATTGGTCCTAATCATCGAACTGGAATGATCAATGATCCGTAATGTATCAGATTCTAGGATCGAACATGACCTGGGGGAATTGATCAATCGCAACTCGAAAGTCAATTTCGTCCTTTAGTAGGAGAGTTTGTAAAGAAAAAAAAAAATTGAGACTAGACAAGGGTAGCTATGGTTATACAAACTTGGAATATTTACTACCCCTGGTCTTTAAACGCTCTTAATTGACATTTTCAATTAACTGTTGCATAAGGGGATGATATTAAATTTTCATATGTCTCTCTCACTCGCACTCACGTCAGGTATAGAAAACGCCAAAAATGTTTAAATCACACGAGTATCATTTACATACGAATTGCTTATGTAAGGGTTTATATAATCGAGTCAAAAAAGAAAACGTGATACTTTTTATTTGAATATATTTCGTATTAATATACAGATGTATTTAAATAGCTACGAAGAAAAAAGAAATAAACCGAAAGCAAGACTTTTCACTATAGACGTTAATCTAATACGGTAGAATAATCCAATCTAATCCGTGGTCGACCGTCAGTTAACTTCGGCGACGGTGCGAAGGCACAAGGGGTGGTTAAATTAAATGATTCGATTAAATCCGAGAAAATTAAGATTCGCCGTCGGAAAACTGAAAACCAAAATAAGGAATGGTCTTCGTCTAGTGAATTTTAATTGACGATGGTCCACATAGCATAATATTATCGTAAAACTTTATTATTCCTCGAGGTGTCGGAATTTTATTCGTTCTCTTATTTTGTCTCCGAAAGAGACACACGGCTGACTTTATAGATCGATCCGAATACGTAAATCAACGTATACGAATCCAATGCTATACGATTTCATTATCAAATCGCGATCAAATTTGTTATCGGTATCGCACAATTAATCCGAGCATACAAAATTATCGTGGCTTTCCTCGATCATTGCTGCCAACTTTAAACTCACCCTTCTTCATTACTCTGCTATAACAATTAGGTTTGCCAGACACGAGCAAAGCTCCAAGGGCAATTCGAACTTGGGAACACGACATATAGGGGTAGATCGAAACAATGACGATTTTCCGATATACGTACCTCTATGCTTATTGGTCGACTGCAGTATCTGCATTCGTATCTGACGACCGTGACCAATCCATCAATACAGCAGCGCGTGCAACAATTGTACTCTGCGACAGGCATACGTCTTTTCCCGCGTGGGAAATATCGCTATGACACAAGGGGTGTGTGAAAACATTAGCGTCGCGCCGTTGAGAAACTTTTCACGAAAGCAGAATCCTCGGGTCAGCCCTGAAAATCCCGTTGCCCGAATGACCGGAGGGCGTGTTAAATTTAGCAGGGGAGAAAAAAAGTGCTGGCAAGTAAAAAAGTTAAAAAGGATGGCAGGGGTTGAAAATTTTTAGCAAAACAAGTACAAGGGTAAATCGAGCGAAGGCATCGAGCTAGGACTTAGGTATACGTACGTTACACAGCATACCTGTAGAGGAGGGTGCGCGTGAGGCTCTCTGAGAGGGACGCATGGATTTCTTTTAATGCGCTTCGTCCCTTACCGAGCGGAGGGTTCAAAGTGATGGCTCCGCCTATTGCCAAGTCACTGCGCTTACTATGCACCCCGGCGTAAAATTGAATTTTCTCGCGTCCACGTCAAAACAGCCGGTGGGCGAAATGGACGCAGGTGCTGCGTCTCGTAACGCGGTACGAATTTAAGGAACGCTTTAGGTTATTGCTTGAGGAATGGACAAGGGGGCCATTCGTGTAGAGACTTTTGCGTTATGTTAGGCGGGTATAAGGGTGCCCCCAAACAGGGCGGAAAATGGCCCTCACCGCGGGAGTCAACGCCTGCAAAACCGAATGACTCACTGCGCGTTCTGTTTCATGATTCCTCCCCCCCCCCCATTCGTTTCCCCTTTTTCCATTCGCACTACCCCTGTTTCTTACTCTCTCGTGTTTTTCTATACACCGTAATCATAGCGCTCTCTCTCTCGCACTTATATGCCTGTCCAAACGTGTTCCGTGTGATCATAAAGTCTTATTCTTGCGGCTTAGCTCGCGACCGCGTATACAGCCTCTATATAGCAGGGGTGCCGTTTCACCCTGGTAGTCGGCTAGGTATTATCCGTCGGCCGTGTAATCCATTATTATACGTGGCAGCCAATGACGTCATGTATAACAGCGGAATCCCTAGAAGATCGCTGGGACGTCCCGACATTAATACCAACCCCCTTGGACGCCACTTGGGTCCCAGGATATTCGTGCCCGAGCTCGGGGTTGGAACTTTGTCAAATTTCGAAAGCTACTGCTAAGGGTGACTCGAGCCACTTTGCAAAGTCCCAATACGGGAGTCCTTGTATATGTATTTGCCCTGACGTTGGCTCTAGCCCTGAGAGCAAACTTTACTCATGGACCATAGACAACTCCTTCGTCTTCCTGAAGATGAGGAAGATCATGGGACCAATCCCGATAGCACGCAGTGACTATGTATTATAAATTTATGGGAACATATTTGTCACTTCAGCAACTGATCATCATTGAATGATCTACAAAATGGATCCAATATAGATTTATCGTCGCTTGATCGTCGTGATCTTTTCATAAGCACTTTACCAATAGTACAGTCGTACAAGGTTCCTCACGAAAATTTTCCGAAGGGCTCTGCGCTTGCGCGACATCCACTCATATAAGGAGAGCAAATACCTAATTTAGCTCTTGGCTTCGACTTCGTATTAAATAGAGTATCGTGACTGTTTGGCAGAATCGATCGTCCGCAGAATGGCAATCACACCGAGAGTGAGACTCGATCACGTGATTTCCCGTGGGTGCCGTCACTGGCAAATGGCTCCGCTTGTCGTTCCATAGATACCTACCCCAAGGATCGAGCCACAGCGGCCATAGAGCGACTAAGCATCTTTTTTTTTTAGAGCTACCCTTAAAAAGCATTAATGATTATTTCCTGACCACTGAATGCCATTATCGTACACCAATTGGGCCATCAGACCCCTCGATCCGTCCACTCTTATCAAATCATTTGTCCATCTTATAAATGACAGTAACGCACATAAAAGCTCATTTATATTGGTCCTTGGTAAAAAAAATATTTTATTTCAGAAACAACCCCCATATTGCTTCATCACTCGTCTCATCAAACGTCTTTTCCATTAACTGGAAGAAAATTGTAAAGCTGTCCCATCTGATCCGCATTTTCATACCATCAGCGACGAGTAACGGGACAGGAGGGGAATGGAATGATGGAACGATTTCGTAGTGGAACGTTTCGACAGGGAATAATATGTCTGGTTGGTAAAACATACATGTTTGAGGTAACAGTGCGATAGGGGTTGGTATAAGTTTCCGTACGACTGTGTATACAATTTTATTTCATTGGCTTCCTATGTATATGATATATCCAGGATGATAGTATAGATAAGGTAAGTTACCTTACGAATCTGGGAAGCAACGAATGGACGTAATATCTAAAACACACAGTACACAGTCAGTATATCTAAGTATTTTCACATACGTGTGGAGTATACCTAAGTATCTGAAACATACAGCCCATCTGGGATATTACGCTTATTCCTCTCTCGCTTCCCTTCTTTGCTACGCTGAAAGATATTGCATAATGCCGCTGTATCGACAGCCCGGACTTTTACTGAGATTTATTTTTCAATGCAGTGCAGAACGATTCTCTGCGGGAATACAAATATAGATACGTGGGATAGCTGGTTGAAGCCAAAGAAATGTATATATATATATATATGTTGATATACCTTACACATAGCGTACGTATATTTATATAGATAGGACACGTACCTGCCTGTGAAAGCCTACAGACACTATAGAGGGTGTAGGTGGTGAGAACAAATTTCGATTTTACATCCCCTTGATACTCCATGTATACGTAAGGGTGACACCGGGTAAAATCCACCCTTTATCTTTGTATCTGACCCAACCCTATAGATGCCCGACTAATACCCCTACACAAGGTATATCAAAATTATTTATTGCCCGAACGATCATTTTTCTTCGCTACAGTACATTCGCAGCTATCGTTGGAACGTTGATTTTTCTTAAGCATTCACAGACGCACGGAGAATACGATTTCGTAAGGCCTACGGGAAACGCGTATTAAAGTCTGACAAGCGTTTCTAAGATCGGCGACGGGATACAGGCCGTACGGGATTTCTTGCGGCAGCTGTACAACGTCGAGATGCTCCAAGGCTTTACTTCTTTTTCTTTTTCTTTTTTTTTTCAAAGCCTTCTAACCACGTTGATACGCCGCACTTGATACAACTATGCTTCTGACAATTTATTTTGACAGTGCTCACGTGTTGGTTTGCCGTATAGAGAAAACACTTTTTTTCCTTTTCGTCAAACTCGTTTAGATACACAAGACTCTTCTGGAAATCCGTATACGAATTGCACGCAACGCGAATGCCTTATGAATTTACTCGAATACATACAGGACTGCCAGAGGTTGTGTTTTTACACATATTATATGTATATACATATATATGACGTAGTAACAAATGATCCTCGAAAAAGTAAGTTGTAAGCCATAAATCGAAGTGACCATGGCTAATAAACGTCTTCGTCCTCGTGTATCTTATGTATTCCGTGACCGGAGTTAACGAGAACACATGCCGGATAGCCAATGGTTAGATCGATATAAATGTACGTCGCAGTCGGTCGCCATTTTCTTGACTGTTATATATCACTGTATACATACTCCGGTAAGCTCAATGAATGGTGAATTGTGCCTGGGTATGTATACCGAAAGCGTAATGTACAATATGGCTGGAAACCCGGTCCTATACAATCCCGTCTATTAAATTATTAATGGGATTTTCGTGTTTCCCCGGGAAAATGGTTAACATGGGACACTTTAAAAGGAAATCTGATTCGTATACTTGAAGTTAGCTGTATTCGATACTGAGTACTGTATACGAGGATTATGCGGATTTAACAGGTAGATTTGAATGCGGAAAATTAGGTCTTGAATGCTTCTATACTGTGTATGTACTGTATGTATGTGTGTATATATATATATATATATATATATTGCCGTTTCTCGATTGGTGAATTCAACACTGTGTTATCTATCTTTGATGGGATTGATCGAGATTTAGTTCGCTTTGGACGAGATCTTTCACACTTTGCCAACTGAAATCCTTTGGACGTCTGTCAAGCCAGTGGACTCGGGTCCATAGCTATATATTCTTGTAAATAATAAGTACCCTTCTGTATTTGTTTATTCAGAGAGCACTCAAGTCTCTCCGTTGGCACTGGTTCGCTCTACGTAGTCTCTATTATTTACCGGGTGGCAATTAGCAAACCCCAGCATCTATCCTTCACACCCGAGAAAATTTAATAATTCAATTAACCGAGCATGGATAAACGGCGGCCTCGAAAATAGGTGGGTAAGTTCATCCGGAAGGTTAAAGACCCTCGTTTGTAAATGGGCCACCCTTACACTTCCTTTTCGAAACCATTCTTCCTGCCTGCTTGTGAATATTGTCTGCCTCCAACCCCCTTTATGAACATCGGTGCGTATTAAATTTTTGAAAAAAAAAAATTTTTTTCGAGATACTGACAAGAGTACGTGACATTTGTCTCGATGAAACCTTAAGATCGTCTTAGACGTCTAGAGATATTTGCTCTGTTTTAAGATATTCAGATGGTTGGATACAGACAGAATTTTTGAATTCGAAATCAATCCTGACAGAATTTACCTCGACGAAATGTTCACGTAAAACAATCTAACGTAAATTTCAAAGGGATTTACCTGACGACGGTGCTTTTTTATTTGATCCCGAAAAGATTTAGCGATCGTCCGACGTCGTGAATAATCATCTTAGACAGGCACGTCTTAGTTAGGTGTTGTAGGTCGTTTCGTTGATACCAGAATCCATTTTTTGTCTCAGGCTATAATCTACGCTTGCTTATACACGAGTCGAGCCAAGGCGTTATAAATCCTCGTCATAACTTTACATTTGCGGTGATTTTAATTCCCTCGTAGCTTTAGCGGCACGTTAATTCATAATTATTATTAACGAGCCAGAGGGCCTGTACCGGCCCTATTCTCCCTACTCATAATCCTCGACCCTTTCACTTTCTAAATTCGTCCCGCCCTATGCGGGCTACGTCCAACTGTACGGCCATTTGCAAAACACCTTGCGCCATAGTAAAGCAGTAAACTCCACGTAAAGAGAAGTCAGGATAACTGCATAAGATATACATATCAAGTATACAAAACCCGTCTAGACGTATTTCAAGGAAACGTCAGTACCGTAAACAACGAGGGGGACGTACTATACATTATTTGGCGCGGGATTCAAATTTAACAAAGCATCAGACTGCAATAAGGATAGTCTGAGCAATAAACACAGTTCGTGTCATCGAATGAGATTAGTGGGATGCTGGGATTAAAATGCTAAGTAGCAATGATGCCACTCTAGATTATGCCCAGGGAAGGTTAGACGAGTAGCACGTGAGCAGTGAGCATAGAAATACGTGAATTAATCACGAGTCGTGAATGAGTCTCAAGTACACACACACATATATATATGTGTACATATATGTATATAGTAAAGGGCACGTGAGTCACGAGTCTCGATAAGGTTTCCCTACGGAGAAGGCGAGTTTGCATGAGGACACAATGGTTCGCGCCGCGGGATCATGTTTATAAAATAATCCCAGTATTGTTACGGGGTGAAATGGGTGGGTGTACCCCGACGCATAATATTTAGCTGACACGAGAACTTTTGTATGGACGTCAGCTGCTCCTCTTCTGGAAATACTACGCCCGCCCTGGATCCCGGGGTTGGTTCTCCAGTCTCTGTATTCATGACATTTGAAAAGGGGATTAGAATTTCTAGGGCCCCCAGAGCTAAACGTTATCTTCCACCACGTGCCACCCCTTCCCCTTTCCCTGAACGTATACGAGTTAAGGGATGTTTCCGTAGTCGACCGTCTTCTTCAACCCTACCCCCTTGTCCTACGCTTAACCTACAATGGAATCGAGCGAAATTCGCCCTGCTTTTACTCGCATCCCCTATATCCCTCTTTTCGAGAAAAAAAAAAATCTACCCCTAATTCTGCGCCTCTTAAGACACACGAAACTCTGCGTATTCCTTTTACAAATTTTGTAAATACTCCTTCCATATTCTGCTCTTATTTTTTTCGGCCTTCATTGGTTTTATGCTTCATTCGTGCTTTAAGTACGTAACCGATTCCCTGGTTGCTCGTGCATAACACTGAGTACGACTTTCAAACTCGTGCCTGATAATGCGAATTTTACTTCTGAATTCACGAGAACGTTGTGTAATACGTGTCTCCGGCTCCCAGAGCTCATCAGTATCCCGGAACGCCTAGCGTAACTGCCCTACGTAATGGAATGTATTAATGCACGATGTACCAGCAGCAAGTGGTAGCAACGATACTTGACTGATTAGTCCGTTGGAAAATTATCATAGTTATTTCAGGCGCTGTTTCAACCGTTAAACAGCTTAAATAATTGCACGTGATTTTCAAGCGGATAATTTTTTACTTCGAAGACGAATTTTTTTTCTCAACTTTAAATTAACACGTTGCCCCCAGTGACAAGTATCTGATTGCGTGTAATTTCGTACACGTGTGAAGCAGGCCTGCAAAGAGTATATGTTTACTCGGAACGAATGTTTAGACCCATAAGTAGAGTCATATGTGGGAACATATGTAAAAAAAAAAGTCAGACATGATTCAGAGACTAAGATATTTTTTTTTTTTTCATAATTTTACCATGTGCAACATTGTATACGTTAGAGGATACGAAGGGGCTCCCATACAAATAGTGTTTAATCGTATGTGAATTTATATGAGCTATAGTGTCAAATTCGATTTAGGTATATGGTACTTGTCACTAACCATTTACTCAAAAGACAGATGTTACAGCACGAGTTGAGCAGTGTGCAGTGACTTGCATTTATAGTGTCAATCTCATAACGTGTATCGTTCACAATGTATGTATATATATAATATATATACATATATACCAGAGTGTACATATAGATCCATCAACTATAGATGGATGTATGGCAAGCTCCATATATGCTTCAGTATTACTGAGTGGAGCCGCTGAGTGGTCAGCCAGAGATTACTGCTGCATAATTACCTCCGCACAGTACCTCCAACCCTCTGTTTAATCTGCAATTAATGTTTCAAATTGCCATAAAGCAGAGACTAACGGATGCCACTTATCAATGGCGATAACTAAGCCGTAACCGGTGCAGATGTATTTCCATTAACTGCGGAATCGCCGGCCAATAACGTGGCTTGTGAATTTTGTGTATAAGCAAAATAATTTTTTTTTATATAAAAAAAAAATTAAGGAACGAATCTAACCATCGTAATCTTTGGTAAAGATCGATCCTCTCAAGCTTATACGTATAAATTTAATTCGCCGAGCGAGAGTATTTTTTTTCGACGCGTCTAATTCGTGGTTATTATTCGTTTGCACGAGGTGGTTGAAAAGGCGCGACGACCTTCCCTTTATGTGCGGCGGCGCCGAGCAGTATGTTATTCGAAGAACTATCTACTTAGGTACTTTTATATTCAATACATTTGCGATGGCGAGGGGTCGCGCGTCTAGTACTCCCAAAGGAGGGAATCAGTCCCCGTGGACCAACCCGCCATAACATCGAGGTACCGTCGAAGGGTTACCCCAGTCTAAGGGAGGAAATTTATTGCCTCTATTTTTCAGACTAGAAGAGTCTTGCCGTTCGGCCGCCTTATATCTCTTATATTCCATATCGAATTCCTTTACACGACAGTGCCGGCTAGCATGCCGAATGTCGAACGTTCAAGAAACTGAAAGGACGTCGAAGGGGTTCCCGAACGATTCGCGTCTATGAGACCCTCAGGATGGGAACGTGGTCTTGTAGCAGTAATTTTTTATTTGCAAATGGCAACGTCCAAACGATATTGACCTTACATTACGACGATACTCAGTCGTAGCTACTGCCTCATAAAATTCTATATGACGTGCACGATCATCGAGAATCGTTTCGATTTGTCTGTAGCTTAAGGCATAAAAGGAATAATTTATCAGGAAACATTGTCAAAATTTCATCATAAAATATTCAACCTGCCTATGCTTTTTTTTTTTCTTTTACCGTTTTTACGAGCTTAATACGTTCCACAGAGTTGCAGGAGTTCGCGCTGTCTCGGGTTGAAACGTCTATTGGTTTATATCGTGTATCGTAAAGTCGAGCAATGGAAGCTTTTTTTTTTTTTTTTTTTCGTTGCACAGAAACAAGTGTTGGTCTGCTCGATATTCTACGTAGCTTCGAGACTCGAGTACCACTGGAATATATTGCACCGGTTGTTTTCACTGTCAATACTCGTGGATGAAAAATTGGTGAAAATAACAAAAGAATTCGTGCACCAACAGTTGCCATACAGTACGGGGACAAACACGAGCGACTCTTGGGCTCGTTAAGTAATTGGTGAGTATCGCACGAAATGGCGGTAGTAATGCGAGAATCGTGTAAGGGGGTACGTGGGGTACGCGTTATAGGGACTAGGACCGTCCGAGAGCTTTACGAAGGGGTTGCATGTTTCTGGTCTCCGCATAGCAGAGCTTTTGCCTCGACGCCCGCGATACTATCTATGAATCTATTAGTGTGCGCGTACACAAGCGCTAAGTAACGCGTACTATTCTTTTCTTCTACCCTCAGGGGTATGAATAGCCGTTTGGAACCGAGTGACGAGCAGTAATTATTTAATAACGAAGAACACGTACGTGAGAAATAATTAATTAAAAAATTATTCTGCTATCGGTATCGGTAGGCAGTCGCGTGACTATGGTAAAAGTAAAAATATATAAAAAATAATATTACATGAATTTTGAGATTTCTTTTTTTTTTTAGTAACACCCTTGAGTCAATATCTCAAGCACCGAATTTACAGTACTTCCCCAAAGGAGTGTCTCGGTGTTTATAGTGGGTCTACAAACATGGCAAGGAACAGTGTCGAGAGGATTCTAAGAGTAACGAACCTCGGCGTAATGTTCTCAGGGCAAATATTACCACCAACTCCAAAGTGGTCTTAGGTGTACGAGGGTGACACTTCATCTTCTAAAAGACAATATAGCGGTGAACTATCAGCATTCGTAAGACAGTGACATGTTAGACAGTTGTAATTATAATTGTAAGCGTGAAGAAAGTCACGGAACGAATGAGTCAGCTGAGGTACTTAAGACGAAGGGACTGTACACTTACCGATATACGCAGTCTGGTTGTCCCCTCAATATCAGGATAAAAGTAAAGCGTATCCGTCTAGTTTAAGACAGAAGAGCCTTGTGCGGCTACCACGTGGAATCCTTTCAACTCGTTTCCACAATAGCTATCGTACTCGGTGTATAAGCATGTAAGTATACTGTACACTCGTATTGTATAGGCGGTTTCGGTATATCGGACTAAGAGAAACGAGCAGCGCCGCGTAGTGGCACGCGTTAGAAGTTACCTAGCAGAAAGCTTTTTATTTGAAGAGGTTTGCAAGGAAACGAGAGAACGAGCAATGCATTATGCAGACTGTTTGAAGTCCTATTTCTTTTTTTTTTTTATTTCACGAGTCCCTCTCAAAATCCAGGAGCTTTCAGTGCAATCGCCGGAAAAATGTCGAAATTCTTTTTTTTTTTTTTTCCCTGTATACGTAGCACCAAACATTTCTTATGAATAGGCACCATTATCGAGAATCATTCGACTGCCGATCTTATTCGGATTTATGCATTGTACTGTAAATGAAGAAAAAAAAAAATATTACTAGCTGACAAAAGTATTTATCAAGCAGGCTTCGTTGGTAGCGTCCGAAATGATATGCTTGGAAATAACGTAATCCTGTTTAATCCCGTTGTTAAAGATGCGAACACAGCGGCAGCCTGCTAATGCTTTTATCTTTATGACGTACGGCATAATTAGAGTGATAATTTAAAGGTAGGGAGGGTAAAGGAGTTCTCGTGGGACTCGTAATACCTGACATTATTTCAAGCTAAAAGGACCGGCTGCTCTGGTGCCTACCCTCTTCCACCACTGCGTAAGCCTAAGTAAAATGTTTACTATTAACCACGGGGTAATAGATAGCGGTAATATTTGCTTGTCCTCCCGGTGACATTAATATCCAGGCCGATTGCGCGACGTTGCGTAAACGAGCGTGCATTAGAGAAATTAGTGTGCGCTTCTTTCGAATAACCGGGAGAGCATTCGCTCTTGCACTTTATTCTTCATCCCTTACCGTACCTACTTACTGTCAGCCACTGAAATGCAGAAATTATTTCTTCACTCTTTGTTCTTCGCCCGAGCGGTACAATTCACCGGCCAGCACAATGGCAGGCACTTTGTTAGACAGCCAGTCTCCCACGTCAGTCTCCGTGCGTCGTTTGGACGTTCAAAGGCTGTTCTTGGCTAAAAACCGCTAGCCCTGAATTTCAGTGTTCGACGACTAGCCACGGCTTACTGAAATGAAGCAAAGAAAAGATTTTTCGTATCACAATCAATTCACGTGGCATTTTCGAAAATGCTTATTAGTCCGATAGACTTTTGAAATTTTTCATTAAAAAATTCCTCTTTGACAATTATTATAAAAAATAGTAATGTCAATTTACCTACGTAGAATTCTACAGCGTGACTATAACTCTTTTGTATATGGTTGAACAATGAGCTACGTTCTCACAGCACCCCGTAATTTCCCCTACCAACCCGACAACCCTTATACGACAACCCTGAATATCGCACGTGCGTCACTGTTTTCTCTGCAAAAAATAAAATGGATGCGTACCACGCGTGTCGTCATTCGATTTGGCTCCGTTCTAGTGTAACGCACGAGCACCGGAACCGGTTCCAAAATCGTTCCGAATATTGTATCGGGTATACAAAAACCACGTATCTCTTAACCCCGACGTTAACGTAACAATACGTCGTCCATACATGGACTTGCCAGCCGATGAAAAAAGGTGCGAAACTAACGTTGGTACGACGTCGTATAAATTCGATGGTAACAGAGACATCCTGTAAGGTTTCCCATGCTGGTGTCCTTAAGCATAGGTCAGGTACGGGTGAAGGACTGAACGAGGATGGTTCGCCGAGTCCGTTAAGTGAATTAAGTGACTCAGAGAGAAGAGAGTGCCGCCACATTACTCTGCTACGCCCTCGTCTTCTTGGACCACCCATTAACTTCGCACCATTGGCCATAGGGGGGGGGGGGGGGGGCCCTTCGCGTATTACTCTAATTTCGTAATGCGTTCAACCAGCGGACACTTGGTGTAACGTCCCGTTCCGGACGTATACAATCTGATAGAATCTCCAGCTCGTTGTAATTTATCTTTTGGTCACACATATGCCGGCCCTCTCGGATTTCATTTTCCTTAACGATACCGCGCGCCTCTGCGCTCTTCACGTGAAGAATTCTTCCTACTCTCCGAGCAACGTCTTGCGTTACACTCTTGGTAAACGTACGACTATAATCTCATACGTGGTACACGAGCCAAGCTTTCCCCATTGGCACGAGCAGCTCGTTTATTTCAGCCATCATATTTCTACATACCCTAAGGTGGATGCACAGCGCGTGATGATAATATTCAGTAGTAGATTGTGAACAGAGATGAGTACCTTCCGAACCGATATAAATTTACATGCTTCTGGTTACAGAAAGTGCCTTTCCGTATAGCCACGTATGTCATACCGTGGACATTAAAATATTCTCGTGTGTCCCTGCTGGTCCGTAAAACGTGTGTATATTCTTAGGACACTGTCCTCCTGGCTTCTCTTTCATGGGAAAAGAGACAAGTGCGCGTTTACGGACTGTGAACTCGGCGTAAGGTCTGACGCTACGGGCGTGACGATAATTCATTCCGAGGGTCCTCCTCCTGTATTGTTTCTACACATCCTGGACCATGTATAGGTATACTTTGTGCGTTAACTATGCGCAGGATCTAAAGAGCGTAACGGGGCGACAAAGGAGCGAAAAACAGGGCTGGGTGTCGTTGGTTGAAAATGAGCCCGGGTTGACATATTTTAAAAGGTTTTTCTGGCTCACGCTAATTGTAAGTGCACCCCACTCGATCTGCATATCATCATCCCTGCGTATAGAGCCTCCAGCGTATAGCTGCGAGATATTGGACTAACAACCTATCCCTTATGTAAAAGTTTATTGGGGTCAAACGTGGCGCCGCCTCCATAAGGAGGTTTCACGCGGGCGAGAACGACGAACGGCGTTAATTTATTTCACAAAGCAATTTAGATAATCCCGGGGAGGTTATGTTTGGCTTAATCAGAGGGGATCTCTCCCGCGTGGAAAGTGACGGTGAGCGCATATGCTCGGCGCCGACGATAGCGACGTTCGTCGGAGGGAGTTTCAGTCCCTGGCTTGGTTAGGCCTAGGGGGTAGCGGTACATTGAATCGTCGAATCTTTCATTTGCTCGGTCTGGTTTGGCTCTTTCTAACCCCTTCTTCTACGGAAATATCATCCCCACGAGCTTATCGTCTTCGGGATCCTTGGGAAATCAAGCTGCGAACCCTTTTAATTTCCATAAATACAATTAGTACCGTGCATTGAATTATTCAAAACATCACCGAAGTATCGGGCGGACGTTGAAACGACGTCAAACTCACCCTCTGCAGGGCTTCGTCGACATCAACGAGTGCCAAGTACAGCCCCAAACGTAGTTACTTAACTGCCAAGGCTCTTTTTTAATTTGGGCACTGATAATTTCTATGGCCATAACCAAATGCAAAATTTCGTCTCGCAAAATTAAATCCCCGGCATCACGATATTTCATGATGCATCACGCTCCGTTAGCTCCCTCCGTTCTGCAAGCCCCGATACCGTAAACCCTTAAACACCCTTTAGTTTAGCAAGCGTGTCCACGGGGCTCCAAAAGTAAATTTATCATTTTACATCTATGCGAGTCCAGACCCCCTTTAAGACCGTCTGTGATCGTCATCGTAATACGTTCGTCTACCAGACGGAGATAGACAGTAGTCGCAGCATCCCTTAATGGAATACTGGGTCAAATTTTGGAATCTCAGTAACATACCTGTCGATACATACCGATGAAATCTGACTGGTACGTGGAGATGGGGTAAGCAGGGGTTATCAAATTCTGAACTAACGCTGCCTGGTAACGTCAACAGGCTCTCTGAAGTAGCAACAGGGATAAGAGGGAAGGTCTAGGATCATTCATGAAACCCGGACGGCTTTGCTACATAGAGATTACATCGCCATCGTGGAGGCGACGTTACATCATAGCCAGACTCCCTTCTCCGGTTTAGGCACAGGGGTTGGCTTGGATCCCTAGAATTCGAAAATCATCCCCTACTCCATCTATCCTACACCCATACGGAATTTAATCACTTGACACGTAGATATTTGAATCCCGTAGGGACTTCAGCGTGTACGATGCTGCTTGTATACACCGGGTCTTTATATTCTTCTTGTAATGCTGATGTGCGACTGTGAATAATGCTGATGAACGATGCGCCATGTAACGGCTACACCCTCGATTTACCACGCGCTGACAACCCGCACTTAGCCAATCACCTGTCTCGTCTCGGAATGGATACGTTTATAAGACACGAGATACCATCTGATCAGACTTCACAGAAGTGTGCCGTACGTGGAACAATTTAGGATCAGCTTCCACTGTGCGTTCTACCAGCTGAGACGTGACTGATTCAAAACTCGGGAGGAAAATTAATGTAATGGTACTATCGGTATCTTCGTCTGGATCATTGATAAATCTCGATCTTATAATCGCATCAGGTAGTCTCCGATGAAATGGTTGTTTCAAGTGGCCTGACCAGTGTAGATATTTCGAGCGAATTCGAGTGGAGACGTAGCACGGTTTTTTGGGGGGGTGGACGATACGTAGCTCGCTGGTCTTATATTTTCAGAGAAAATACTCGCGGAAATTGAAACGAATGCGAGAATTTTCGTTTCATCGGCTGACTCGAAGTTTTCAGTGTTTTTTTAAGTCTCGAGAGACCGGACGCTCAGTGAAACTCAAGTGTGGGTTTGCTTCGACATGACGCCCCGTTACCGAGGGGTGGGAATCGTTGCGAGAACAGATGCCGTTGGCTTTCGGATAGAATCTATATAGAGACGAGGAAATATGACTGAGAGAAAATGTTCGTTTCTTGCCAACGAAAGAAAAAAAAAATTGCCGATTCGATTTTTATGGTATCCGACGTTACTTCGTGACGTTACAAGATCTCAGGATTATTACCAGTCTCGCGATAAAGGGTGGCTGGATGAATTCGACCTCGTGCCTTGGAACGAGACAGGAATTAATATTTTACCCATTATATCTAAATCTAATCTCCTCCTGACAGGTCTGTAACTTTGAAATGAAAATGCACGCAGGCCACTCTGACGGACAGCCCTCATAAATATTCAGAACGGAACATGAAATAACGTGGCACGCGACACTAAAGGCATTTCTTATCACTCCCCGAACCCGTATTACGCTACAGTAACACATTATCTCACGCATTACTGCCTATTTACTGGAGACTCTTTTACTTTTGATTGCACAGCAATGCGTGTCAGCCATAAAGCCCCTTTCGAGCTGTACAAGTATGCAAGCCCTTGTAGGACCTTAAAATGTAATGTCTTTTGCATATTTAATTGCTGATAAAAAATACGTACAGGGAATTGAGTCTGTTTTAATTTAATAATAATAATGATAAACTATAATTTTTTATATACATACATATATTTCTATGTAAATGTATTTCTCTTCGTATCATTTCGCACGTCCAGTTCGTCTCTCGTGAATTGTCAAATAATTCCTTTTTTCCCTCCTGGCTTCTTCCTACCTCGACTTCAAAAGCAACTGGTAATTCCTCTTGCTGCGAACGTCGACTCTGCCATTTTTTACGATTTCTGCCAGCGCCCGTTCTGCCGTTTCGTGCTTTACACGTTGACGCATCGCGTGCCGCGTGTTTGTGCATACAAGAAGGCGCCACTGACGCTATTCACGCAATCCACCTATGCTGTAATAACAATAATAACCCGCAATAGTAAAACAGCAGGCCGCGGGGAAATGCATTCTGAAACGCGTCCATAGGGACGCTCGAGCGATTACATGCTTTAACCGTTTTATCCTACGTGCTGAATTTTTTGACACGCCGATAACAACGGGAAAACACGATTCTGCGAATGTTTACCTAGATTTTCCTCGCGGTATATCATTTTTCTATTACCCTCCTTGCGGCATCTACCTATATACCACCCGCAGAGATTATTGCGAATGTTACTCTCCATACGTTATATACATATATGTATAGAGGCTGATCGCTCTATAGAAATATAATGATCCGATATCCACGATTTCACAGGGAATTAAATATAGATCAATACCGACGTCGTCAAATGGATGAAAAAAAATTTACCACCCCTGGTTTAACGAACGGTACACCAGGTGACTTTACAACGATTAAAACAAGTAGAAAGCTATTTATAGGGATTAGCCTCGGAGGGCAAACTTTATTTTCAATCCGTTGGAGTATCCACGTTTGTTATTCAGGTATAGATATAGAACAGAATAGGTATTAGGTAGGTAGAAATCCGGGCCACTGGGGTAGCTGGTACCTATATAAACACACGTATAAATATATGGACTACTATATAGAGACACGTAAGTGGGTTCTTGCCAAACATATATTTTCAGGCGGCAGGACTAATGTTGGCTTTATAAAGTTTCGATCTCCCGTCGCATAAATGAATGTTAGATGCGACGGGACAGACGCCATGGGTGCTCAGGGCGGACAGGGAGATATGCTGCGATGCATCACGAGCAACCCCCATGGCTCCCGGGGGCGTCGCGCTCTATGGCAGGTATAGGTCCAGCTATCAAAAAACATACCCACCGTACATATTTTCACTCTCAACAGTCTATCTTACCATCTGAGGAAACATCGATAGGTTATTAGCCAGGCATTCTCCAGACTTTACAAAGAAGAACCAGGGTCACGAAGGGACGCAAGGGAAATAAAATATAAGGAAAGTAGTAAAAGAATTAAGAAATATATATGTATATATAAAGCATGTCGTAGATCATAGTCATGATCTTGAACCCTTCTGTATACCAGTGATGACGTACCTCATCTACCTGTTATACCTATAGAAACGATGGGGGGGAGGGACACGATCGTGCATACGCATAAATCGAACCTTTGTATATCAGTGATCGATCGGTGTTTAGATATCGAGGTAGGGATGAGGAGGGGGGCAGGGGGCAGCCCTTTTGTGAAAATTACACGTTTCCACCTAGCCTTTTCCACTTTCTCCAAGGAACTCTCGTGAGGCTCGAGTTTCCTTGCTTTCCTCCTTTGACGCCGGGCGTCGGGATGCCCGACGGTGTCGATTACTCCCTGAAAGCGTCTTTCTCGTAGAATCGGTAGGGTTGAGAGTGAAAGTGAATTGTCGAACACGAAGGTAGATGGCTGTGGAATCGTATCTGAGCTGTAGGGAGTGAAATAATTTATTCACTAGCGAGGCTTGATTAAACTTTGAATCCTGGTGAAAATAATCCCCAGAGTCCAGCGTTCCAAGCCCAGTGAGATGAGTTTGACCTTTTTCGATTCGGAGGTGGAAACCGCGCGGATCAGCAGCACCTGTAGTCAGTATCAGTAGGAACGACGTGGTTGCGCCCTGCAGGACTTCATGGCTACAGGATTGCCTGTCTGTACGCTTCGCTTCTGCCGTCGGCATGTGTGATGAGAATTCGCTGCTTTTTCCCTGGCGCGTCTGTGAAATTAATATTTAATTTTCTATCCCTCATCCGCAGCGGAAGTTCCTACCGCTCTTGGCTTATACCGTTGGAGTTTTATTACTCTCGCCCGCGTTGCGGAATACAGGCTGGTTTTGTTGTTTTCGTAAGCGCATTATATTGCTACCGAAACTTTATCTTTTTTTTTCCCCCCCTTTATAGATAATTTTTTTACTCTCTAATCTCTCTTCTCCCGTTCTTTTTTTTTTTACCTTGTTGGTATATGGTTACGCTTTACCGTTACCTGCTACAGAATAAAACGTTACCCAAGTACGTATACAGTGCGAGTTTACATTTTTTAGCCGAAAGGAAAAAGAAAATTTTGCGTCCTGCTCCTCGGGCAGCCGCGAATCGTCCTTTTCTCATCAATATGATAATTAATGCAACCCGATGCCTTTTATTTGTCAGTCACCTTCAAGAACCACGTCCCCTCCTCGAATTTTCAGACTCACCCTAACTAATGTCTAACCACTTCGCTCGTACCCTAAGACCTACCTAGCATTACCTTCCGTGTCCGCCCCTGGCTGAACATCTTACCAAGCTTGATTTGATTAGCATAATTGCACTTACCTTCCACCTTGGTCTTGGCCACAAATTTGAAAGCGCTACGATCTTCTTGGTTCTCTGGGGTCACCAGGCCGGCAAGTGCTACCTTTCGTTATGTCCTCCTTCGAGGAACATGAAACCATCCCCTAAGTCATTTCCGCCAAGACGCTTAAGGATGACGGTCGAAGGTGACATAGGTTACCTCACGAATTTACCTTATCAGTCTGGAGTTAAAAAATTCCTTACGATATATATATATATATATTTGTGTAAATATCGCACATAGAATGTATCGCGGTATTATAGAACACCAGGTATATCCGCATCAGTTCGCTACCCGAGTATTCGCCCTGTCTAGGTATAGGACAGGTAAGGGTAACTTTTCGACGAAGAACATCAACGTCCAGGACAAATGCCAGGAGCGTCTCGTTCGACTGATGCACTTTATCACAGAGTATAATACTCGATCATCTTTCCATGTTCTGTAACAAAATGATATTACGTTCCCTGGTACCCCTATCGAGGTGTCGCGTTTCCAACGGCGGGAGGACGCCTTCTAAGAATTTTCGGTGCTTCTACCCTCCTAGGTCGTTGCTGTTTTATTTTCTTCTTAAAATTGCTCGAAAGCCGATACTCCGCAAATTGAATGTTTCCAGCCACCACTTATATGTCCTTTGGTCGAACTTAGGCTGTTCCGTTGGGGATCGAGACGCAAGACTCGTCTCGAATGACGGTTTTCGTTTGTTTATGGATCCCTTGAACGAGCAACGTGAAAGTGTGTTTTTTTTTCTTCCTGCGATTTTTCTTATTCGACGGAACTTTGAATGCTTCGTGGATTTTTCAATCACGTTGCTTTTGTATATGGGGGATATAAAGAGGGCGAATGAAGTGTGATTTTTTGTCATTTAGAAATTGGGATAATTCGAAGAAATTTTTCTAACGTCAACGAGTGAAATTAATTTGAAATTTACCAGTGAAAGATTTTGATTGAAAACGCCAATTCTGACGCAAGTTAATTTACTGGTTCGCTATATAGTTTCAGATCAGTTGATCCTTACTCTTTGAAGGGTATTTCATTTTTTTGTTGGCAATTATGAAAAGTGCGATTTATTTCTGTACTTGAGCTGAATCTTGAGAAATTGATGTTATTTAGTAATTTTTTTCATTGATTGCTATTGGGTGAAAATTATTATGTTTTATAAGCTTTTTTTTATGTTCTCGGCAGTCGAGATTGCGCACCCCTGCGTGAGCCGGGGGTTGCGAAAGGTGCTGCCACCGTGCGGTCAACCCAGGGACTACACGTTTCGTAAAATTCTCAACGATTTTTCTGGATTCACATTTACCAAGTACATTCGCTTTCGAAGGAGTGTTCATGGTATATAAAAAAAAAAATTTAATTTCATAATGCGCGAATTACCTAATTCAGTCATTCGTAAAAAATTGACGTTTCATACAACCCCCAATTTTCTTATTAATTATCCAAATTATCCTCTACCCCATTAAATGGATTGCCACTTTTTCGTCACGATAAAAGGCCATATATTTCACACCTCTATAAGTTTGTGAAATCCCCCATGTTTTCCCAGCACAGGGCGTATGCCGTCCTCATGCATTTTTCACGATCCCACCCTGTATAGGCTCGTTGTCGATAGGTGCAGTTATAATTGAAAATCACTGTAATCCAATATCCGGACCCAGGGATCAGCAGCAGGAACCCTCGGGCGTAAAACTATAGATCCGAACATGGTGGCTTAAGATCCTGACTGATTCTGAGTCTCGTCGCACCCCAACCTGAAGCGAACTCGGTCACCTCGATACTGAGCAATAAGTAAACGTGTCTCTATGTGCACCTACACTTGGCCATATACGCAAACATAGAAGTAACCCCAAACCGCGACCCTCCCCCAATCCCACATATTGCATCCCCAATGGGACTTTATATATCTTGGACACATACGGGGAGATTCGAGAGGTTGGAGTGACGTAGAAAGCGTCTGTTCGCTCCACACTTCCAAGGGAAGTCAATAGCAAGGGCTGTTTCTATGAAGGCAATGATTTTTTTATTACATTCAACATTTTTGGATATGTAAAAAAAAAGTCTGACTAGAAATTCTTTGATATACATTTTTCTCCGAGATCATTGCTGGGAGCAACGTCCATGTGTCTCGTTTCCATTCCCTGGTTAAATTTTACCATAAAACATCGGGACCGAACACGTGTAATTTTTCATCCTTAAATTTTCCCATATAAATCGCTATTCACCCCTTGCACCTAACAATAACGAAGCTGGCATAGCTCTTTGCTCACAGTGTACCTACACTGTGTTATCCTTTTTCTCTATACCCAACACTCTGTACTCTCCATCTCTTTCTGGCCCAGCATCCTCCTCTACATCCTTGCTTCGTCTTCCCTTACTCTTTTCCGGGCAATGGGTAGCGAAAGCTCGTGTTGCGCCTCTGTCCCTTAGCCCGTTTCGCCGAAATAAAGTAACCCTCCGGGGCAGCATCTATTTTATAAGACTGGGAAATATTGGCGGCATCAATAATGGTTTATCTCGAATACAAATTGCCGCCTCGAGAGGAAGGGGACTGCCTTAAGAAAACACTCGTAATCCATGGGGAGTGCCCGTATAGCAACGCAGCGACAGATCCTATCTATCGCAACGGGAACGACCATTGGCTCCAGATGCATCTAGGAGGAAGAAAAAAAACCAAAAATTAATTCTACTCTACCGAGTAGACAAGAGCGGATTTTCACCCCGAAGGTCTTTTTCAATCTTCAAAGGACGCGCGTGCCAGTCCTGATCAACATATTATATTTAGGGCCTGTTTTCAAGTCTATGCTGCCCAGCTTTGCCAACCCATCAGTATACTTAAATACATCGTTTTTCTCCAGCTCTCCCTCACCCATCCAGGACTTCTCATTACTGTCGCATCAATCATCGAAACTGAATTATTTTCCATAATATATCCTCCTTTTCGCCCTTTCTTTCATTTTTTTTCCCTTTTTTTTTCAACCTAGAATGCCCAACCTCAAGATCGGTTTGTCCGTTCCGCTGTCAGTCAGTTTCCACTGGTGGTTCATATCTGTTCCGCTCTACATTCTCTTCGCTTCCACGAGTGGACATGGTGGCCTAATGGTCGTGTGGCCGAATGGTGATGATGAATGACGAGCACGGAACTAGGGACGACGCCGGGCGTCGGTCGCGCTTACAGCTTCGAGAGCTTTTTTTTGCGGTCGAAGCTCGTTACGCCGGGTTGCCTGGGCGCCAGGCTGCACGAGCAACCACGCAACTGACTGCGCTGCTGCTGACGACTAATCGCTTCCAAAAACTCGAAAAACATGCCTATACATACATCGTGGTCCTGGTAGGATGCTTTTTCTAGAGTACCGGCTGTCCGGTTCGAGGATCGGTCATTTTCTGGCCCAGCTACTACATAATGCATATACCTCTATATACCCGCCAATGTTGAATTATGAATATGTCTGGTGCGTAGACACGAAAAAGTTATGTACCTGGCTGACGTAACGTATTAGTGAATTAGGAAACAAGATAAATGAAATATTACGTCATATATCAATACCAACTGTACATGCAGGTAGAAATATAATTTTGTCACAGTATATTCCTAAAGTATATATACTCGTACCCTTGTACAATTTTGATATCAAATGCAAGCTTGAGACAGTGCTGTATCGGCAATCTCAGTAAAGTGGTACTCGACTGGCGAATCTCCAAGTCTCTTAAACTTTTTTTTTTACTTGTCTGCATTGCATTAGCCGAATCAGTCGGCGGAATAATTCGTTGAGCCCGCGAAAACAAACCTTATTATTCTCATGAATGAAGTTAATTTAATTGTCGTGCATTTGAAATGGTAATGCCCGTTAAGTTTCGCTCATCTTCAATTCATCGTCAAATCGTCCTCAAAGTGCGAAATATTCGTTCTGCGTAATATCCCATTTTTGGACTGACGAGGACAACTTTTCTTTTTTTTTCTACTTGATTTCAGTGCCCTCGAAAAGCACAATAGGCGCAATGCGTTGCAGTCTCATTTCTAAATCACTTGAAAATCATTATTGCACGTTAATATCTCCCGAGTGCACGTAAGCCTATAATACCAATATCAAAGGATAGGAAGGAGATATTTCCAAAGAGCTATCGGCTACGGGATATACGTGGAGACGTGCATTTACAAGGCAAAGCTCGCCGCGATAACCCGTCTTGCAGGCTTGTAAACCGAATTACTGACATTGCACGTTCACAAGCGTCTCGAGCTTAACGTTGGCTATTATGATTACATTACGTGCCCGTTTGTACGCAATTATACGTTGGATTCCCATACGCGGAATCTGTACGGTAAACTATCCAATTATGAACGTACATGGAATGTACATTGTAATATGACGATCTCCGTTATACCATATATTATACATTGCTACGTACATTGCTAGAGAATATTATAAATTTATTGAGTGATTTAATAAATTTGAAAAAATTAATTCACATTAAATAACTGTCTTAATTGTACGAGAGGGCCTTTCTAGATGTACTCGATAGCGCAAGAGAATACGTCGCGAGGATATCCCTATGTGAATAAGCCTTAAGGTAGTGCAGCGAAGCGAAATTTTCTCTGACATAGCACGAGGGCCATTATTAAGCCGAGTCTTCCGAGCGTGGTTGAGAAATTCAATAACATCCAATATCGCGACCCCAAACGTAGTTCTATAAGCACGAGAGAGAGAGAGAGAGAGAGAGAGAGAGAGAGAGAGTGAGAGCAACTGAGCTACATAAACGAGATTGATATATTATTAAGAACGTCCATTAAAGAAAGCACTGCGGGATGAAATATGCGAGTGGGGTAGCGATTCCCCGCAAGGGTGTTACTACCCAAGGAGAGCTTACGCCAGTGCAAGGGCGTGAGTTGCAGAGAAAGAAAGTAGCTAGAAGCTGGCCGTACAAAAGGGGAATCTAGGTATAGAGCAGACCGGTGGGTACAGTGAGCTGCGAGAGCTCGTGCTGCGTGAATTTCTAGGGGCGAGTCGCCGCCACGTGGCTCCTCTCCCACGGTTCAAGCTGCACAAGTGCACCGAGGTCAGGGGTCGGCGGATACGGAGGGTTGAAAAAGTTTGCGAAACACTTTCAGAAAAATATTCTCTTCCAAAAGCGCGACGTACAAAATTATCGGCTCCTCGTCCGCGCGCTCGTTCCATCCCTGAGACGTACCCGGGTTCTCTTTCTATACCCTGTTATCTTCTTAGTTTGTTATCTACCGCCGGCTCGACTACATTTTCTAGCTGTCTACCACCGACCTACCACCGATTTCTTCGCCTCCATACGCTTAACACTTACCGTTATGAACGAGGCCATTTCTCCTCTGGGATCTCGCGAAAAAGTTTTCCAGCTCATGATTTATATTTATCGAAGGACGTCGCGTGGCGGTGGGGTTGATTTTATACCGAGAAAGAAATACTGCACTTCCGGTGCTCGCCCTCTGTACAATTTTTTAAGTGAAATAAATGATTTTTAGATACCACCTTAATACCTGGGGCTTCTACACTTTTACATGGAACTTGACTTGGACCTGCCTTTTTTTTTAATATCCGCAATTTTCTGACTCACGACAGCTAACATCGATCGTCGTCCTTATAGCTTTGTACCTGCTGATCATCCTTTCTATGGATAATTAAATGGGTCCCTTTAATCGGTACACTCTGTGTGCAACACACGGCCGTGTCTCACGTCTCCCTTTTATCCAGAATTTCGCGACGCGTCTCCTGGACAGATTTTCCAGGAGCGAGGTTAATGCCCGGTTCACACTACTTTTCTCGTCGCAATAGCGGCGTCGCCTAATCTTCAAAGTGCACCGAACATACGTATCCGGCTATACGTATCTACGTACACAGTACGTTTGTCGAACGTATGCTTTTAGTACACGTGGGATTCTTCGTACGGTACGATAGTATTGATTTTCTCATCATTTTTCATCGTTCTCCCATATCCACCAAAAAAAGTACCCAGATGAACATACCTTAAAATTTTACCAGTTACTGAGAGTAACATTTAATTTTCAAGTCACGCTGCTATATATTCTTCAAAATATTATAACAACTTATTCATGTGTCTGGTGTATGAAATATTATACAATAGAATTGACAGGTGTCACCCACGCGATGCGTTACTACTTCCGGTACGGGGAATATTTGCTCATCGAACAATTTTACGCGTTGTACATGACTCGAAGGTGTTAAGAAAACAATGGAAGGACATACGAAGACGTATGTACTTCCCCGGTGTATCCATTTGGTATCACTGTACAGTTGGCCAGACAGCACGTACGTTCTGGGAAATAAGTCTTTCCAGTTAAAGTATAGACTTTAGGTTATCGATGGGTATGGTGTGAGCTACGAAATCATCGATAAATATAATTATTTTTAAAGTTCTCGTTGGAGGTTTAGATTTGTTGAGTGTACCAGTCGAATGAGAGTAGAGGAGGGTAAGCAAAATTTATAATTAAAATTCTTCTTAAAGTTGGCAGATAGTGCTAATGGAGTTCCGGTTCTGGTTAAACGGCGCCGTGGCGAAGCTACAATGTTCATTACATTTATCTCCCCGGGTCTGTGGTACGCCTCCGACGGTAGCGAAGGGTTCTCCCCTCGAAACATAAGGTCGTTAAACGATTTAATTCAATTCGGAGTGGCTGAATTTAACGCCTCTGCTTATTTCGCGTTTGTCGGAACGGACCGTGACTCGCTGGTGCCTCTATGTGCCAGAGACATTCCAAGTAGCGTAACGCGGTTACGGCCACGTACAAATGGCAGGGGTATAAGAAAATCATGACGAAATCTGTTTAAGCGTACTTGGCTCAATGGGAAAAAAGTTTTCTGTGATATCCAGATTGTGGCGGGTCGAACGAATGAATTCGAAATTTTTGTTCGTACGATATGATCGGGAAACGGGGAGCATTGGGTGCAGGGTGAGCATACCTGGTGCAGGTATATTTATCTTTTTCTTATCTGTAAAATGCATAGGGCAAACAAAGGGTCATTGTTTCGGAATATTTCAGTCAGTTTTTGTTCTTAAGGTTCTAGTACTTCTGTTAGGGCAATATTTTGAAAGTAGTTGGCATCCTGCTTTAGAATTATTGCAAACCCTAATACCTTGGACTGACGGCTGGAATAGAGTTGGGGTTGGCACATTGAACGGGTACGGTTCTTCCGAAGGGATGAAGAGAACAATGCGAACTTTGAGATAACTTAGAAGTAGGAATCAACATGAAAGGGAAGTTTTCATCTCTAATTGGTATTTAGGAGATCCGAAACGGAGCGAACTGGGGGTAACTTATACTCGTTCTTCTGCGACTGTGCCATTTGATGTTTATCATCGAGTTAGCTTCTTGGGCGTAGATGGATGAAAAGGGATGGTTTTGATTATTCACGGGTCAATGTTTCTCTTAAAATATTTTATCTATATCCCTGCTTCGGGGATGTTGTGAGTCTTTTAACACTGTAGGGGTTGGCAGGGTCGGATCGATAATCCAAAAGCGTGACGTCGATGGTGGCATTTAATTCACAGTGGGTTTTTTTTTTTTAGCCGGGGAATATAATGGAGTCGGCACTACCGATACCTTTTCCTACCCCTTGAGAGCTATAAGTATAATCTTTGCAAAGTAAATGTTTACGTATAAAAGTTGCCGCTTCTACGAGAACCAGCGGATTCTCTCCTTCACTTATTTGCTGCGACTGGTATTCCTTCTTTTTTTTTTTTTTCTTTCTTACATCCATAGGAAATTCATGAAACTTCAGAAATCCCGCGCCCCGTATAAAAGGATAACCGGGAAACTTGGAGTTTCCAATTTCCCAGAGAGATGGCGCCAGTATATACACAGTTGCAACGAAGATATTCTCGAGCTCTGTTGAACCCAAATACGAAAATCCCCGATGTCTTTGCGCGTGAGGTATATCTTTGAAAATCGATAAAATTCAGATTTCATTAATCTCTTTTATCCTGTCCACTAAAAACATTCCTATCGAATCTAACAAAACGACAATCACGCAAGATTATCGGAGCGTTCGATTCACCTTAGAAAGGAACCTTAAGGTTTTGCTTTTACACGACGAGGGTCAATCGAATCGTACTAATGGGCAAGTGGTAGAATAGAGTAGTATATATATATATATCCCAACCTTTTGTTCAGTAGAACCAAGAGCAAGGCCATAAGATGCGGTAAAGGAAGAATGACGGATACGAACAAGTGCTAGTATGGGTAGAGAAAATAGCATACATAAAAGATGGTCGAAGGGCTTGACGGGGTAGTAGTAGTAGTAGTAGGTAGTAATAGTACCAATACTAGTAGTAGTAACAGTAGTGCAGTAGTAGTAGCAGCAGTATACTATAGGTACTACCAATAGTAGAGAAGGTTACGGGGTCCTCCGGTAGAACTACTCAATCACCCTTTTCTCTTTCTCCAGGGTCCTTCCGGTTAGTCTTCTGGTCCAGCGTCCGTAGGAAGAGGCCGCGTGCGCCCTCTTAGCTCCAAAGCTCTATTAGCAGTTTCTTAGAGCGCCTTCGAATGGCATTCCTATTGATGGCCGTAGAGGAGTGTACGGTTAACGCAAAGGGAAGGAGCCACCATTCTACTACATAGAAAACTTTATGGACTGCGCAATGGCTACTGGATTCTAGAGCCGGGTGTATCCCGCGATGAACCCCAGTTTTATTTGTTTCTCTCGTCCCTGTATAAGGCAGCCATGTTATTCCTGAAATGGTACCAATCCCGTAATCGTAGAGTCATGGCCATCTATGCCATCCTATCCCTGGGAGTAGATCTTCCCAATGAGTTTTCCATTCAATATCAATGCGTATCCCAAGAGAATGCTGAAACCGAATCGATCCCTGGACCAGTTCGATTCACTTTGGTGTATCCAGTGTATATACTATACATATCTGTATATTTGAATATCCCCGGCGAGAATGGCTCGACCTGGCCAGGATATCGGTGTTTCATTTCGCAAGATAGAAAAACAATATTGTTATTTCATCAGGAAGTCGACACACGTCTCTGAAAGTGACGCGCTTCTTCGCCAGGGCCGGAGAGGGGAGAAGCTCAAATTGGATTACACTCGGTGAAGCTGCGGGAGCCAACGTGAACGTCGAGATAGATGCCTCCGAGGTAGGTACATCGCGACCATCCCCAAGAGCGGCTTCACCCCCTAGCGCTATAATCTAGTACCGGTCTTCCTACCTAAGGAGGATAGTTGATGGATTGATTTTTTTAACGCAGCAGACAGTCGACAAGATATTTCACCGATAGAACCTCATTACCTTCTATCCCAAAGTTCGTCAGTCACCGTATCTACTGTTTGATCCATGTCGAAGAATTTTCAAAAAAAAAGTCACCCACATGATCGCCAATTAACAATCCTATCGGATCTAATTGGAATCTGATAGTCTTACAGGGTATACATATACGGTTACGGCTGTAAGGGGAAATATGTGTTCTCCCAGACAATGCTTACCTGGAGAATTGAAATCGATGCGATATGGACTGGCAGGTCGCCAGGTTGCTTGGAAATAGCTAGGATACGTAGTGGACCGGGTGGCATCGGTAGGATATTTATACGCATTGTTTCGGTTTAAATACGTGTCCACGTAACCTACTCGATTTCGAATAATGGCTCGAGTATGTGCAGTCTGTTTCAAGTACAATCGCCAGACGATGATAATTTAGGGTTTCTAGCTGGAATGCGAATAGCAAGGGTTTTCCTAGGTGCTCCTAGTAGCTACAATCCCATCCATGTTTGGGTGCTACCTACCCCACGTCCTACCGCGCAGCTCAACGATAGTTCATGTTAGGGTAGCTTCTACATGGTGTTTCCTTGTCTGAACTCGCGTGTGTCGGTAGGCGGTACGTGTAGAGGCCATCGTAGGAGCATTCCGCAGTTGGCGTTACAATTACTTAAGTTGAGCAAACAGCATTGAATTCGCGCGACTACCGAGGAATTCCTCGTCAATTACTTACCTCTAATTGTTCCTTTGCCGACGTCGGGGGGATGATTCAAACTTCGTATATGGATGTGCCACCCTTGTACTTCTCATCCTCCCGGATCTTCTTCTTCCCGTTACAATATGTATACCTACGGCATATTATTCGTTTAAACAATTTGAAATTTCGCGGCTCTACTGAAAGGGTAGGTACACCCCCCCCCCACTCTGGCCATTTAACATTTTCAAACAGCTCGGTCTTGAATACCTTTATTTGCGGATGATCCTTCTCATTCTGAAGTGGCAGTTCAGTCGGTAATTGCAGAGATCTGTAGTGCTATGGGTACCGACTACCTATGCGAAACTTCTACTGTATTCTATTGGAAATTCATATTCGACGTCGCAAAATTTATAGAATCGTACGGGGGTGCACGAGAATCGCTGGATGATGGAAACGTTCGCTCTGAAGGATTAAGCCCTCCAGTCCAGTCACTCATTAATAGACTCGATACCGAGCGGGCGTATTACTGGGATTTTATACTTTTGCAAATTCGACAATACGCCAGAACCAGGGTATTCCATTAGTGATACGCGGACCGTGTCCCAGCATCATTGGTCCATAATTTAATACGTCGCATGTCCATTCTTCGATGAGGCTGTTGGAATGAAAATGAGTGAAAAAAAAAATTAACGCAATGCGGACTAATGGGATATTTAATGATTTTGAAATGAATATATTTTTTAATTATTTGTTGTTGTTGTTGTTGTTATGTATTCAGTGATATTTTGCCTTTAGGTGTAAATAGCAGGATCAGCTTCCAACACAGTGAAACAGGCCGAACGAGCCAACTGGCTGTGACGTAACGCCACGCGGAACTATAATAGCATTTCCATTTGCCTAATGATTGCGGCGTCGTGCGGCGTCGCGACGCGCGTATCGTGCCCTTCTGGTCTTATCGCATTTCCTCTTCGCTACACACAAAGCTACACCAGTTATTGTCGGTAGATTTCTAGCCGCACGCCGTGCATTCAGTTCGCGGGTACGACCATTGTGTAGAAGCTATTTGGCAAATAAGATTATTACAGCATAAATAACTTTCTTACGTCATGCAGATAATCCACCCTCGCGGCTTTCATATCATACCCGCCCTATAAAAATATTCTATTTTTTTCGATGTATTTCGAAAATTCCTCTCGTATATTCTTTATACCAAATGAAGCGTATTACAGGAAAAGCATATATATATATTCGACTCACAATATACAATTTCACGATTAACGATTCAATAATGAACTTGATAAGTTAGAATACTCGATCGAGTCAATATTTATTTTTGATTCGATAAGAAAAATAATCCTAATCAATTTCTACCATTAAATTCCCATAAGCTGGTATACGTATATGGGCTATCTAATGTCCTCCATTACAGAGGGTCCTTAACTGTCATTTATTCTATTTTAAGTTACCAGATAGCCATGCCTTCGATGCACGTGTATAATAGCTACAGGACTAACAAGTATGTAACATAACTGGTTCCTATCGGTTAGCAAGTATTTCATATCTTTTTTTTTTCTTCTCTGCCATATAGTCTGCTCTTCGGAGGAGGCCCGGGAGTGGCTGCACCGGCTTAGCAAATACGATACGATGCTGTAGAATACACGAAGACGTGGACAGAATATTCTGGTGGGTTAGTCGATCTAAAATTCGTCGATGCGAGAGACTTTTCTAGGTCGTTGCGCGGGAGCTTTAAACGTCCCATTGTCCCGAGGGGTATTGCATATCACTGGCTTGCGCAATATCAAGCCTCAACCCGCACTCCAGTATAATCTCTGACTCATTGAAACTTCGCTTCGTAAAAGCAATAGCGGCTTTAATAAGCACGTCTAATCTGTAGACGCGCGCTACCCCGTTTTCACTGCAGCGTTATATCTATATATATATGGAAGAGAGACAGCCGAAGTTGGACGGCGCAAAAAGCTCGAAAACTTTGAAAACGTATATCTCAGCGTATTGCGTGAGTCGAGTTTCGATTTACGCGAATCACCAGTGCTCTTGTCGAGTCAATGATAAATATTTTACTTGCTGCTAAATCTAACGGTAGGAATTAATAAAAAATATACAGTAACGTCCAATTGAAGTGGAACAATTGAATTTTTCTATATTTCTGTCAAAGTATGACGGATTTAAAAAAATCAAAGACAAATTTTTTAGGAAATTTTCTTCACGTTCGAATGGCAAGGGTTTTATCCCGATCGGATTCAAAATGGCCGAACAGCAGGGGTCCGTGTAAAATAGTGCATTCGAGCGGGAAGGAAATTTTCTAAAAAATGTGTCTTTGATTTTTTAAAATCGGTCATAATTTCACAGAGATATAGAAAAATTCGAATGATCCACTTCAATTGGACGTTACTGTATACAGATCGCAATTCCCTTGCGCGGATATACGTGAACTCGTTTCTCTTCAATAAATTTGAGTTTATCGAGTCAATTCCGAGGCTCGTAGAGAAACGGTTTTTATTCGGTGGGATATAATTAACTGATACTCCGTTACTCGATCGTATCCGTTTTAATAAATGGAGAACGTCGAACACACATGTAAAATGATCTGAAGTCCTTTGAATTTTTGGAACAGCGCCAAAGGCCATTTGTTGGCATTAAATCGTAAACCTTACTTTTCATTCTCTTTTTCAATATAATTTCGCATATCGTCAGACATGTTATTTCATATAAAAAGTCACGCCAACCAATAATTCGCATTAAAACCGATCGAATAGATGATCAATTATATTTCTCTTGGCGTTCACGATTTCTTTCTCCACAGTTACGAGTTACCCGCGATTCCATTAAACAGGGCGCCATCTTTCCTTCCGTCACCGTCCTAGATCGTATTATCGTCACGATCGATCAATCCCAATCCGTTCCATTGGTCGCGCAAGATTTCTTCCACGCTCTGCGTTTCTTCCAGTCATTCCATTAGCCGCATTGCTCACGATTGTTTCTAACGAGCTACTGTATATATGCGCGCAACCACTATCGATTTTCGTCTCTGGTTCTCGCCAGCACTGGCCCTGAGGTACGAAACTCAACTGTACAGTGCAACAACAAAAACTGTATTCTCATACCGTGGGAATTCAGTCCCATAAGAAATACAGTGTGCATAACCGCAGATAAAGGATACGAATACACTAAAGCCAGGAGTATAGGAATTTATAGCGGATGGTGCTCGTTACGTATGCAGCATCGCACGTCACTTCCCTTCTATACGTATAACCGTAGTACATAGAAAGACCTATACAGTGCTGTGCATAGTTAGACATATATATACAGATATACACTGTGCGTTCGAGTATTCGTAAAGCTATCCCCACGGAAGGAGACGACTGGCAGACAGGCCAGACAGGACCGGCAGCCTAAGGTTGGCAAGGATGGCTGGCGATGCTGTTCGACGCTGCGCTACGACATGCAAATCATATCACTCCCGTCTACTATCTTCTCCCGTACTCGTCCTCGACACCCTGGGTGCGATGCTGTAACGTTCGCGTCCCGGGGCGCCCCAAAAGGGACTCATTGTTATACCGTACATTATGCGAGAGGATGCAACCCTCGCCACGGGATGCGCGCCGACTACCCTTAATTTCAGACTGAAACGGGCTTTCTAGAAGCGCCAAAGGGGGGGGGGGAGCCCTAGCAGTCACGCTTGATCTAGTCTATACGCGTTGCTGGTTCCTCGTGAAATGCACTTGGATAGTATCGGTACATGAGAAATACCTGTCGCCAGACTTTCAATTCCGACCGAGTGTTTCCGGCTGGTAAGGTTTTTTTTTTTTTGAAAAATTTCAATGCTCGAGAGTTGGTACATATACTTTTTTTTTTCTACGAGTAGCTACCGTAGATCCCCGATGGCAGTGTTGTTCCTTTTTAAGTAATTGCGCGGTTTCTCAAGGGCTGAATGTACGTCGTTTCCAAAGACGAAGACGTCGGTAGAGGAACGAGAACGTCTGGATGGATGGTTGCTCGGTTGTCTGGTTGTGCCACTCCAAAGTAGAGGAGCTGCTGAGCGGAGTGGTGAGCCTGGCGATTATGTAAATGTTGCTCGCGGAGGCGCAACAGATGCCTCCTCACTCTGTGGTACCCATACCCTAATCCGCATAACGTCTCCACTAGGGTGTTCTCGAGGATATTGTTTAGGTCCTCTGACAAAATTCCTTACAAATTCCATAGGAATAATCAGCCTGGGATACTGATAGGCCCAGAGGTAGGGGATGTTCGGGAGAGAAAATTAATGACGTAAACCAGTCGGCAAAGACTTTGACACTCTTTAGAGACACGTATACCTGGTTACGCGTTCATCCTATTGATTTATGCATGACGAGAGGGTCACTCGGCGCGAGAATGAGGCTGCCCGATTGGACCATATAATGAAAGCGCGTCAATATTCATGGGAGCGTATAATATAATAATATGGTAAATAAGTCTCATGGCTTTCAGGTTTACGAGCCGTGAAGTACTCGCGCCTTACAGTGATACGATTACATTTTACGACGGTTCGTGATGACGTACCGGCATCGCCGTAAAGGTGCCCCGGTCATTCTTCGTTAACGCGTTGTATATCCTCTTCTTCTTATTCGTCTACCAGTTAACGAGCGGATCCTAGTCCTGGCTTGCCATAACAGCTGCGCTGATGGAATACCGCTTGGTTGTAAATCGTATATGAATCGAAGGTAGAAATTGGCGACCTTGGACCAGGACCGGGTAGATACCTATAACCGTAATGAGAGTTACGGATAGGATGGTTACGCATAAACCATACAGGTTAGTAGACAGGTAGCTTGTGGCAAGTCCGCGTTTCGATTTATTACGGTAGCTCAGTGGCTACTGCTGGTGAGAGTCAGCATGAGCCATGGACCCAGTTGCACCAGCATCGGTAATGCTCCCACTGCGCCCCAATGACTCATCCTGGGACTCAGATGGCCCTGCACCCGTGCTCAACGTTTCTCCCATTACGCTACCAATATCGCAGATATTGCAAGGCTGAGAAAAAAAATCCGACAGTCTGAGCCCTGCCGCTTTATATCCGAGGTCTAGACTTTCTCTGGGATTAGCTCAGGGAACCGGGGAAGGGTGAAGAGTGGCGGGGGTGCCAAGAGTGAACGAAGGGCAGGACCAGAGAAAGGAGACGATTTTTGCGTCGACATGTGTACAGTAGACATATATCTCGAAGGGTCCGGAGGAGTTTAATGCGCTACTCAATGCTTTAGGAGTTTTGGAAAAATTATCCCTCCTAGGGTAAAACCACTCAGGACACAACTCGACCCGTGAAACCTGACGCCTCCTTTGCTTTGACAGATATCAGAAGAACTCCGTAACGAGGCGCCGTGAATCTTCCTGACGAGCGTGTCTGTAACGGTAACTGCAAGACGTAGTGTCTGTACTCCGGCGCTAAAATCAATTCGAGGAAGATGAATAAATCGAAAGGGGGCGGAGGGAAGTGTCTTGGGTGAGGATGAAGATGGGCCAGGAGAAGGCAAGGGAACTCTATCGGTACGCTCTTTGACAAGACCGACTACAATGAATAATTCAATTGGATAATCCGGTCCGTGTCGCGATTGCGAATCGCGAAGTAGCGCCTCCTTGGCTGGTTCGCAAGTCAGCGACAGTATATCCGGCCTTGTATTCATGTACCCATAGACGTCTCTGTACTCGTGAAACTGTGAATTCGAAACATCTCCTTTATCGTGTTAAGGTATTTAGAATGCCTATATTCGTCTCGTCGACCACATATAGAGATACTGTGATCTCTGCGTAATCCACCTTCCCTCCCCCCCCCCCCGCCCACCCCCATATCGTTAACGACGCCCGTTCTTTGCTTCTTCGGCGAACCGGCGGCGCCGCGGCGCACGCCGACGGAAACTACTACACGGTTTGGCTCTCAGGAGGACAAATAGGAATGGCCTCAGGGGGAAGGAACGCGTGATAACGACGAGTGGGAGTTTGTTGTTGGACCTACGACCCTGTTACAGCATCCCCCATCGGATGGCGAGTATTCGACCTACCCCTGTCGCCACCATGTGGAACCGGCTTACACCTCCCCATTTCGGTACAGCTATGGAAGCTAACCTCTGGCTACGTGTTTATGTACGTTTGTTACCTACGTTATGCTTTTGCAGCAAGTCGCCCAGGGCACGTGCGACTCTCTTAATACTAATGTACAGTCACCCCGAAAAATTACGGACACGAAATTGCTTTCGGTTACGCTTTCGATCTCCCACGGGCATCGCATCGCCGCGTTAAAAGTTCTTCCACCCCTTGGCTAACCATAGAATTGGTCCAGGTCCGTAATTAGCAAGTTTTCTGGGGTTGCTCGCAGTAGCATTGCTGCAAAATAGCCACTGAGGTAGGAGGGTCGTTATTCTGTATATAAAAATACAACAGCCACGTATCATTAGTCATTTGAAAAAATTTTACACTCTATATGAAAAAAAGTGATTCTGTGTTAAAAAAAAAATTATCGCCTAAAAAATCTATTTCCCGGTTTTAGTATACAACGTATATACCAGGGTTCACGGTTTACGAGATCTCTATGTAAAATAATATGCCGCTCGAGGAGGAAGCGATTAACCGAGACAGCGGTACGATTAGACCAAGAAGTTTTTACGATTTCCAGAGGGTAACACCCCAATCAATTATCAAGTTTTATCGGTTGTCGTACAACAATCAGAAAACGTACGTAGTTACGTGTGTACGATACTGGTTACCACGGAGCCAGCAGGCCTCGTAAAGAAACGCGAGTCTCCACGATAACATTTGACCCTACGCACTCTGAGATCGTCTTTCATCCACCGACTCTGAGACTTCCTCGAGTATCCGTGTCCACGATATAACGTGACTTCCAGATATCGTTTTATTTATTGGACACCCGTTAGAGACAGGACCTAACCTACGGAACCGGGTCGTGCAATTGTTACGTTGACAATGAGTTAAACGAGAAAAGTTGAGGTTATAAAGTATCTAATCCAAGATCAGACCCGGTCTAAGGCAGGCAGCACGTATTTTCCGTATAGGACTCTTGTAAAGGGCAAATAATGAATTCCGGTAGTTTATCGCGCATACATTAAATTCACTGAGCAAATACGTATAGAACGAGAATCCATAGGGGAACGCGCGTACAGGTTATTATAGATCGGTAGTGGATCTATTTTTGTGAAAAGGGATCGTCGGGCTCTCCCGGCTTTGGATCTCTCGGTGGCTGCCAAGAGTGATGTTTATATCTCGGAATTATGCGGTTGATTTGGATTTATAATAAAGAGCTTCGGATTGGGTCGGCAAGGTGGCTATTCGAGGCGCAAGGGCGCATAAATTATGGTAATCCCCGTTGAGCTCGGTAGAGAAAACGGGGCGTCGGCTGCGTCGAAGCAATTTAAATTCAGTTAACGTAACGCGTCTGATTCGACGCCGCGGGCCACCTGCCAGTAAGTGGCGGCCGATTTTAAGAATGAAGTTCCCTAACAAGAGTTGCTCCCGCTGTATTTATCTATATATATATATATATACTCTATATATACATATACATATATATATGTAGCATACGTATCCCGGTACTACAGACCAATGCATTTACTATAGCATAATACGGGGTAGTAACGACAGTGAAGTTTAACAGCAGAATCAAAAGCGGAGCCAATTAATTTAACGAAGCGCGCGATTGCGTCGTACCCGGTGACGTTCAAACAAAGGCGAAATCGTTTTTAGATTACGTTTAAACCTACCGATTGTCACGGGCCGATCCCTTTCGATCTAACGATGATCGATACACACTCGACCCGGATCTCTCGAAGGAATAATAGAGGTGGATCGAGAGGCGCTAAGAATTATCCAAGAAAGCGATCGTAGTGGCGTCACTGTAGTCAATAGGAAACTCAGTATTTACGTAGGTGGTCATTATTGATATATATGTATATATATATGTATTATATATAGATAGCGACCTACTTGGGAACTTGCAGTTTTGCAAGAAGCGCATCGAGAAACGAAAGGATTTTAAAAGCTGATGAATCCTCGTGGGAAAGTTTGCAGAAACGACGAGACGTTGGTATATATCGATGTATAGATATAGTGGCTACGATAGAATTTTGCGAGTGGTATATTTACTGCGAAACCACCCAGCGAAACAATAAGACCGAAAGTCGCGACTTCTGTATATTTTAGAAACGATCCGGTAAGTTCGCAGATAAACATTGACGTAATGGCAGTTTTATAGTAAATTTATTCGCAGGAATACGCGAGCCCAATGATGCGCGACCCGTAAACAAGAATCCTGACTTCTCTTATTCAGTTTCCCGTTTCTCGAACGAGCTTTAGACGTACATGGGTATATATAGGTATATTACGTTTACATATGGATATATATATATATATAGAACCAAGTAAGTATCCACGCGCCCTCTACGTTTCTACCAGCAGGATTTATAGCGACGTCTAATTATAATAACCACAATATAAACCCAACCCCTTTTCTTATTTATTATATTTTTTTTTTCTTAATTCTCAACGATCGATCAAAGGGTTCGTAACCTTTTTGTATTATAAGCGTGAAAATTAATTTCATTCACAAAGCGCCAGAACTCGTGCTTGTTCTTTGTAGAAATTTATGCTTTCCCCGTACGACACCCCCCCCCCCCCCTCGCCCTCTAGAATCGTCCGTGTTCACCCTCTTATCAGGGGTCACATAAACGTGTCTCACAAGTGAAAAATAAAAGGGGCACCCGAAAAGAAGAGGAGGGAGGAAATATTTCTTTGGCGTGAACGATCGACAAAGATTCCTCTCGATCGGTCCAGCAGAACGGGGGGGGGGGGGCTTCTCTCTCTCTCTCTCTCGATCTCTCGGTGGCTCCTTCCATATTCTCCTTGTTGGACGAATGAATAATTTACGGTAGAGTGGATTCCGTTTCGTTTCTTATATTCCTTTTATTTTCTCTCCTTATGTTTTCTCAACGGAAAGAAGAATATTTTAGACGAGTCTATCGTTATGCCCTGGCCTTTGCAATCAATATTGCAAGAAAGGTGGATAGATGGAAGTACTATAAGGGTTGGGTGAGGGGGGGGTTGGTACACTGGCGAACGTCGTGAGACTGCTATTTACAATGAAACGAAGAAAGGATGGATCCCTCTCTTGACTGGCTTCTCTTTTTCTTTTTTCTCTCCCCCCACCCCCCCTTCTCTTTGACTCTTCTCTTTCACTGTCCTCCTGGTTCCTCATACTCCACCTATATTTTCATCCCCTACCTACGCCTATTTATCTGGCCGCCTTACTCTCTTTCTGGACTTGCCGCTTGGGGTTGGTGCCGCTTGACTTACCCAACGTCGAAGTTCACTTTATACCAACATTCAACAAAGCATCTCCCTCGTAGGCTTTATTAAAAATTGAGGATGCAATTTACTTCGGCCAGGCCCGGTTTTAAATAAGGGAAGGCGAAAGCCAGGAACTTGGCTTCTCTCTACCACCTTACACAACCCACGTACCCCCAAAAACTTCTCGACCGGCGTTACGGTTTACATTCAGAGCCCAGCTCACTCGTTCGAGGAAGCACCATTCGGCTTTGGGTACTTCGTCTAGACTCCAGGAAGATATATTTTATATTTAACAGTCTTCAATAATTGAATGAACGTCAAACGGTGTATTTGGATATACGTACTTTGTGGATGGTCGATACCCGAGTCGAGATAAGGGTTGAAAAATATAAATATATAAAGCCAGAGCCCATATCGTAGCTTCTCGTGGTAAAAGAGCATTGACTTAACAGTACATAGGCGGGGATGTAATTAATGTCGTAAAGTAGAGGCCCCGGGGCCAGATCCTCGTAATCGCCGTTTAATTGCTAACAAAGTATAAATTCCAAGGGGTAAGGCTGGCTCTGTTATTTACCTGCATTAGAATTCCCGTGGCGCCACTAATTTACGATAAAGTCTCACGCCAGGGATGCCGGTGTGTTGAGTGGCGGCGTCTCTCTCCATGCGGATGCGTCTTGGCCACCTTCGTCAACCGGCTCCGCCTTGTTCACTGCGAGCAACCCTTGTCGTCAGGTCCACGTCGTCGCCCTGGACCCCCGACGCGAATATTTCTTCTAACACCGTTTGGTCCCGTGCCGATCTTACCCTACCGCAAGATACCTAACACAACAGACCCGGAGTGGATGACCTCCTGCCAGGAAGGTAACTCTCTCGTAAATCGGCAGAAAATCGGGACTCGCGTTCTCGTCCTCGAGGTCCGGCGTGCTTCCCGTCAAGTCTCCGATGTCAACGAAAGAAACAAGCGAGAGTCTCTCGCTGCGGGAGATCTGACTTTTCTTAACGATGACACCATCTAACAGATTTATGGATTCAACGGCACAACTGCTGTACACGGTCAGGTCCAACTTCACAGTATCTATCACATCTACTTGCTAGTGGGTCCGGAGCAAAATACCAGAAACTCAAAGATCTCTCTATCTGCTAGATAAACTTATCTTTGCTGGCAAACGGTATAAGAAGCCGTAAAAGCATGCGTTATCAAATAACAGAGTCTATGAGAATCGCAAATAATACGTGTTGAAAAATTTTTCAAAATTTAGAAATACCGATCCTACCAACATCCTTTGTCAACACTTTAGATTTCAAGATTGATAAATAAATTTTAACGATATTCAAAATTCTAATCGAATTTCGAGATACCGTCTAACCTCACTTTTACAAATAGATCCAGGGGTCAAAAATAATATGAACCATTCCATATCTCATAATCAGTGGCACGCGCTCCGACTACCGAATGACCGCGTTGGCATCTCGAATCCTCGATAGAGGGACCAAGCGGACACTGATTTATTTTTATAGGAAACGCGACGCATAAACAGGGGCCCATCTGTTAGCAATTTGTAACGCAAGTCGGGCAATTAAAAGTTTGATGCGAACATTAAACCCGTCGGGTTATAAAACAAGGGGAGACTGCAAGGCGACTGGTATAGAAGGTATAGCAAACCGAGTGAGATCGCTGGCTTGTTCATTCGGACTGTAACAGGAACGAGACGTACGTATGTTAGTTATGTACATCGGCTCGACATACGTCGGCAAAGGCGTCCTGCATCGCTCATAAAATCCCTAGACGTTGGAGTGGATTATTTTTTAAATATCTTTATTACAGTCCCGGTTATACGCGCCAAGGGAGACATCGACTCGTATACGGATAACCAAACTCCTGTTCCGTAAGCTAAACAGTACCAGCATCCAGAAACTCATTCGTCCAATCATATTCAAAAGACAGATTTCTACCTTACCGACTATACAGCTACCAGTTTCATTTACATCTTACGAATGACAATTTCACTCTTGCTACTTGCTACTCGTCCACGAGTCGCTCAAGAGATACTGCTAACACGTCGTTAATTACTTGACGTTCTCGTTAAAGCTTACGCGACCGAGAACACTCCGCTAAGCTTTACCTCTATTACTCTGGCTTATAAATTTCACGGAATTCACTAGAGGGAACTCTCTGGCTACATATTCCTTATGCTTCTTACGAGTACTGTACAGTCAGATATATATATATACAGTATAGCTAGCTCAGGATTGGATTTTAATCTATACTACGTTCGTGAAAATAATTTCATATCCGACTATACAGCTTATACCGTCCGTGCTGTCTGTTCTGTTGACAGAGAGCAGGTACGATAATCACAGTGACAAATCTTCCGTTTCCTCTCGTAAACAGGCAAACTTTTCCAAAAAGTTTTTCGCACGACGCCCTTCCCACGTGAAAATGGAACGAACTTGAGATCGTAAATCGACAGGACAGGAGGGGTCGAAAGTTGAGAGAACTAGGTACGCCGGACTCTATCGAACAATAGGTATAGTTTGCTCTTATCATTTATATTATTTCTTACTTTACCCCCATCCCCTCTCTTACTCGATATGAACTTTTGGGCAATTGGCCCGGCAACAGATTCCAAGAAGGAGAAAATCGTAGGCGTACGGTCTGGTAGAAATTGGGACTTACGACTTCACGTAAATGCCACGGGGATGCCAAAGGCAAGAGAATGCGTCGCGACGTACCCGTAAAGAGCTGCATCACGATTCTCGTCCATAGGCGTCGTCATGAGGTATACGTGTCTCTGTATATCTATATCTCCCCGTAACCTGCTGTGCTTCATTCTCGTGGTTTCTTCTTCATCCCCTCCTCCGTTAACAAAGTATATATGTATATAGATTATGGGGTGTACATACCTAAGTATGTTGGCCGTAACTCGACAAGAATTCTCTTGTATATCCTGCAAGTGGGCAAACGCTTTCATTTTGTCAAACAGAGCCAATTTGTTCGTACGTCGTGCCAGGGGTACGTCACTTTGTGGGTGTTGGTGGAAAGTATATATGGGTCGTCCGAGGGGACCTAGAAGGAAACATAGAAGTGGAAAAAGGAAGGACAAGAGGTTTTGGATCCAGCCGTGTTTGTTGGTTGTCGCTCGGGAAGGGACTGAGCTTAGTTGGGGAAGTACAAATTAGATTATGCGTAGTGTCGCCGCGGGGGGTTACCGAATGCTTGTTCAGAGACAAGTTAGCCCCTGCGTCTTGGCTCACCCCTGGAAAATGTGTGAGTTCACGTCTATACCTACCCCCGGTAGGTCCAGAGAAGACGGGAGCCGCCGACGCCTGGCGTCTGATGGTACCCGAGGTGCTACCACCCGTCGTCTCTCTCTCTCTCTCGAGGTAATATTTCAATATTTACTTAACAGTCCCATGAAAATGTGCACGCCTACTGTGAATAGGTAGACACGCACCCTTAGCTCATCCGCTTCTCTTTCTGTTGTCGAATAATATTTTACATAAATTTCCGTACAGAGGTATATATACCCAGGTATATGTACCCACATCTTACCGTGGTATACCTTATACCGAGAGCACCCGGTATATGCTTTGGTAATTTTCTATAAAACGTAAACGTTTACTCTCGGTTACTGTAGCAGAGGGTAGTTGACGCTGCTGGCCTTAGGCAATTTTGGCTAATTGAATATTCCTGTGTTTGTAAAGGACGAATTAATTTCATCCGCGACACACTGTTGTCTCGGAGTTCGTGAAAACGTGATCGGCATTCGCTATACACGGTGCGTACAGGTGAGAGGGGACTCTAATACTAATGGACCTATTTTGCTCTGGACTCGGTCTTCACTGTTAGCGCATGCGCCTCGTAAGGTCTATAATTTTCTATGTGGGTTATACAGTGATTAGGTATAAGTTATATAACAAGTAAGTAAAATCATGATAAATTCTTACTCGAACAGCCAACAGTGAATACAGACTGATAATACGTTCAACTGATGACTCACTGATGGATATAACTTTCGAATGTAATTTACAGTGATTGATCCGAAGAAATGAGCCGATAGATACTTTTCGGAATACAACTTTTCTATACTGTACGATACGGATATACTGTGTATGTGCTACCATAGATAGGGGATATAAGTTTGTCCGAAGGTTTTCAAGAATTCGCTTTTCTCTTTGCAGTCTACAGGGAATCTATCGCGAGTAGCAGCGTTAATCTTCTCCCGGAAGAAGACCTTTCGGCAACGTGGTTGAGTGCGGGTATCTGATAACGATAGATCGATCGGTTCGCGCTGTTCTCGCGAACTGGGTCGCTGCTAACTGACCCAGAAAATATTTGCACTTGACTGCTCGACTAGGAGCCTGAAACGTGGTCTTAGTAGATATATCTGCTCTTTAAGCCAGAAAAGCTAAAGCCGCAGTATCCGGCGCTGTAAGGTTGGGAATAGGTAAGGTTGAGAAAGTAGCTCGATACGATGTAATACGGATGTGACGGTTGCCGTGTAATGTAAGGATATAAAGTTTTCAGCGCGAACGAACCGAGACAAATTGTAGCCGACGGGTGCTGCTGAGAACCATTCGGATGCTGAGGTCATCAATGACCGCTGTAGATATTCTCACGGTTTACTCGTGTTTTCAATATAAAATTCAACGATCCGTGAAACGCTACGGTCTGGTATCTAAGAGTAATTTTACATCCGGAGATTGCCTACTTACCTTTGACCTCAGGGATGATCTTGAAGAATATTTTTCAGACTACCGTGGAACCAGACGTAACTTTTCAGAAGAGGAAGCAATGTCTCATACCCTAGAACGAACTCAGGTCCGGGATAAGATTTTGCACTGGCTAATCGAATATTCCGTATGAATAAATGCTGATGGCTCGATCAGCGCCATTCTTGGCTCTTCTCTTTTCATTATTCAATAAGCGAGCAGCACGTCCTCACTCCGCATTGTTTTGCGTTTCATCCGCGAGGAAAGACCGGATGCTGTGTTTGCCCGGTCGTCTACGCGATTTCCCGTTACGTGTCCGCAGAAAAGGGACATCCGTCCGTCGAAGGAGGCCAACTGAAATCAAAGTTTCCGCCAACAAAGACGGATCCTTTTCAACGGCAGAAAACAATTGGACGTATCCCCTAGAAATCGTATTGTTGAGCTTTGCTCTTTACGAAGACAGTGGGTTAGAGTTAGGTAAAAACTGCATCGCCTATGAGGACGACGAGGAGATGGAGAAGGAAGAGGAGGATAAGGGTTTACCCAACCTCGTTGCTCGGTAGGTATATTTAAAGAGTCTGGAAGAGAAGAGTGAAAAGAACCGAGTAGAAAATCGCGCTCTCACCGGAAACAATTACAGCGCAAAAATAAACGCGACACGAGTGCAAGTGGCAGGGAGCGGGGGGGGGGGGGGTAGGTGGGGTCGAGAGGAAGAAAGATGGCGACAAGAATTACCGAGTTGATTACCGATGAAGTCTAGACGAGGACTAATCATCCTCGTTCATTGTAAATGATCTCATCTGACCAACCAAAAGTTAGTCAGTCGTTCGTTGGACCCAGCAGCAAACACTAATGGTGTATATGACGACCAAGTGAATCAAAGCCATGGGCATGGGTTGCGCATTTGAATGGCACTCGAAGCCCCCATCCGGTATAATAAAACACACGCACTCGTTCATTCGCAATCCCAATTGTGCGATTAAAAGGATAGGCGCTGACTGCCGAATAATTAAGCGGGCAATTCGTAGCGCGTCATTTGTACTCACTCGAGCGGCCATTCGTCCCAGTGAACTCAAAGTGGTCAATCCAATTGACATAGGCGTGTATTTGTCGGCCATGCTGTCGTAGGGAGTTCCATCCGAGTTCTCTATGTTATGAGAAATATACGATTACGAGCGAGAGGCCGATAAAAATGTTATCTATTATATCGATACGTCCGATTCGATCCGTGAATAATTTCGTAGCGAGAGAAACAACTCGTGTCAGGTAGAGTAAACGTCGCGGACGCGGAATATCAAAATAGCAGTTATGTATTCGTTGAGTAGTGACTTCCTGAGGCAATTAGAAAGGGACGGCGACGTTAAAAATAAAACAGCAAGAAATGTTGGGAAGGCAAACCTGACTCTAACGACCCGCTGAGAGCAGCAACGTGAACCCGGCACGACCCGCAGTCAGAAGATTTGTCTTCGAGGACACGCGTTTGACGTTCCACGATCTTCAGTACGGTGACAGGGTCGGGGGGGGGGGAGGGGAGGGGTTCTTAAGTGGCGCCCAGGAGAGTCTCAATATACGGGTCCAGAGAGGACGAGTATAGAGTCTCGAAAATTTCCTTGAAATTCAAGAGAAAGGATCTCTCCTTTGGTACCGAGTAGAGGATGCTGGGGGTGCCCCTTCCATATCCGGTTTGAAAAGTTTCGGCGTAACGCCTCGACGCTTTACGGAGAGTCGTCTCCAGGGTCGGCAAGTCGAACTCCGTGTAGGAGGTGTTTTAGGGTGGGTGATAATCCGGGACCGGAACCGACAGCGAACCGAGCGTAACCAAGCGTAACCTGGTGCCTCTCGACGGGCATTGAGTCTGCGTCGACGCGAACCTCGCTCTGTGAGAGGCGGTAATTTTCTATGTGATGCAGCAGGATTTCATAGAGGGTGCGAATATACGGCCTATTCTTGTGGCATTTGGTCTTGAGTGATGGATGTGAAATAATGACGCGATCCCGGAACCACGGAGCCACATTAGCAGCTGCACTCAGGCTCTGCTTTCCTGATGGTGGCTGGACTATAGGAATTTCCAATGGAGCCCATTTCATTTGCCGGAACTTTGCCAGTCCCGTTTGGCTTATCCTGAATGGCTTGGAAGATATGGCAATTGCTTTGATAATCGTACGTTTGCTTGGGCGGGAGCGCTTGATAGTTTCCGGGAGTTTAACGTGCGGTAATGGCACGTAAGAATCGACGTGACCGAACGAAACGGCGGATACCGTAAGATGGTAGAGGATGGATACAGGAATTTCTAATAAACCAAGAAGTATATAAGAGGAAGAGGAAAAAAAAACAAGGAAATTTAATGAAATTGCTGAAATTCGATTCACTAAAAGTTTATTTTGTCACAGGGACAAATTTCATGTGTACAGTACCGATACTCGTAGTCTTCTATATATATATATGTGTATATATATATATATATATTCTATTTCGATAGCATACAAAAGGATACAGGCACACAAATATCAAATACGCATTCGGTAGTCAATATAATTACACTCAGTAGTACCCGTTATAATACAATTATTTACAGAGTTTTTTTTGTTTCTTGGGCGTATTTATATAACGTTACATAAATTACATTACTATGTACATTGAAAAATAATATTATACGTATATATATATATATATATATATATATATATATATATATTTAATACCTTAAGCGAGAGTCCGTCGTGACGTTATTAAGCTCGCGATTCAAATTCGCGACATACATATATGTATATATATATATATACTCATTCTCTAATTCGCTGCGCGACTTCGTACTCTCTTATGATATAAAGAAAATTGTATGTCTACATATCTGTCCTCTTTTTTTTTTACCTAAACCTTCTTTCTACGTGTTGCCTCCATTCGATCCCACGAGAAATATTACCGAGTACATACGAGTAGGTGGCGCATAGAGAATCAAAGTACGAATCGGCCGTTCGGCCTAACGTTTCTGTATTAACCTTAACGACGTACTCGCGGCTATAAACTTTATTACTCGTTAAACGTTATCGCTTGGTGTGCATAGGATAAATTGACAATTATTACTGTTATCGAGTATACTCCGTTAAAATGAAGTTATTGCAATGAAATTATTTTGTCGCGACGACATTCGCGTTGCACTCACTCTTTATTTACCCCCCCCCCCACCCCCTCCCCCTCCCCTAACCACCACCTCTCTCTATCTCTCGATCCGTAAATGTTATCTCCGTTACGAAACGAAGTACCTAATGATTATTTACACGAAGCACTTGAAAGCTGTCACTTTATCCTACGTGGCGACGATACCGATTAAGTGTTTAAGACTAAAACGAACAGCAAGATCCAGTCGTTGTAGAGGTGACGTATTTCACCGTAATAAAGCTTCTTAGTATGTTTTTGTCTCCCATTTTTAACGTTTATTTTCTTTTTTTTTTTTTTTCTTTAATAGAGATTAAATACATGGTACGTGAAAATCTTGTCGATTCGTATATCACAATATGGTCGGGTCTTTACATACGATAGTAGTATTATTGTTGTCTTCATCCCTGTATTGTCGATTCTTACACTGGATTTCGATTTCCTCGTTGCATGAAGGCGATGTCGGTAGATAGAGAAATAAAGGTAGCTTAATCCTCGTTATTATTATATAAATAAAATAAAAAAAAAAAGAATTCTTTAGAGGGTGCTATACGCAATAAATAATACATTTTAGGAATCTGCGCATGCGCGCGCACATTGCCCGCGCAGATTCAAATATTTTATTACACGTCAGTCTTGTACGACAATCGACGCTCGCAAAACCGCTTCTCATTTAATTTCACGTGTGTTCTCTTATCTTTCTTTCTTTGTTTTCTTTTTTTTTTTTTTTCTTTAATAACTCTCCTCGTATTCTCCGCTACATTAAAACTCGGAGCGAAAGATCGATCCTGCGCATGCGCATTGAACGCACCGAAACGATGATACGGCTCTTTCTGGAAATTCGCTCGAGTGTGCCCGACGCTCATTCTTCAACAGCAGCTACTTTGCGTCTCGCTGCTCGCTTGTTTGTTTGTTTGTTTGTTTACCAGCTTGCTTGCTTGCCTACGTATGCTCGTGAAGCCACGGGGAAGGAAGAAAAAAAATAAATAAAAAAGGATAACAAAGCACAGAGGCTTCTCAGATTCATTGTTCTAGCAGTTGTACCTACATCTGTGCTTCTCTCTTTCTCTCATGTAAAATAAAAAGTGTAACAGCACGGAAACATATTTCCCTAACAAATTTCCAGAATAACCCACGGCGCTTGCGATAACGCCGAAATCGTTTGTATCGTATAACTGATATGCCGATTTCAGTTCCCATTTTTTTTTTCTTCTTCTTTTCGTCTACCTGGGGCTCATCGCGTTACCAGGAAACACCCCGGAAGCATAGAGGACGTGTAAGTGTTGCAAAGAGGGTGCCTTATTATCCTAGGATTCTCTAACGTGTATCACGAGATATTAAAGAAAAGTCGAATTTACGCCCAATATGACTTCCAAGAGTGTTCGAAAAAAAGATAATCCGATCCTATCCTCTAACTGTACGTAGGTATACCTATTACTCTTTAACCTTCTCCGGTATACTGGTTAAGAGTTAAAAGATCGGTTACGCGCGCATGAAACTCTCCACGACATATGTTAAGCTACGAGCGCGATCACGCACGACCCTTTGCACCGGGATCAATTTCTTATCTGACGAATTTCGTATTTTCCTTGCGACCGATGCCAAGGGTAAGGCGTAAGCGTATTCTAGGAGTTTTACTTACGAAGTAAGAAGGAATAGGCTCCGGGCTCGTACGCAGCGAGAATTACCGTAAGATGCGTAGCGAGCTAATCGAAGCGAAATCTTCCACCAGGAAGCTTTACGATGACACACCTTATGCATATCTATGCAACGAATGTTCCCGGCGTTTGCTACCCCTGCGTTCACGCTCGCAGATGGGCTCCGGACTCGGTGGACTTGAGTACGTCATATTGCTGGAACCCCTTGGTGGCGGGGCGCTCATTGGCGGTGGCGGCGGTGGGAAAAAGCTCTGTAAGCAAGCCTGATGCACGCACGTGCATGTCAGAGAGATTGCACATGTATATATACGTATATATGAACGACGTAGGTGAAAGCTTGCCGCGAGTGCAGAGGGACGAGGCAGTATGCACTTTCCAGTGAATAAATTCTCTCGCGTAAGAATCAAAGAAAAAGACAAAGGATTTTACTGAAAGAGCTTAACGCACTTGCCTGACGTCAGTTTTCTTTATTTCTTTCGTTCGATCCTTTAGTCTTTGACTTTGTAGGGATCTACGAGACTAGAGGAGGGGGGGGATCAGTGATGATCAGCTGCTTACCTTTGCGCTACCTCGGGACGAGGACTTCGAGAAGACACTGTCCTGATCGCTGCTTACACTTGGTACTGGCATGGGTACTGCGTAGTCGTAGGTAGCATCTACGAAGAGACGATGTCGTAGGATGTTCAGGGTTGTTTGTGATAATTTTTATTGTACGTAAAAATTAAATTGCATGGATCATTGTGACTCACCGGACTGTTCGACGTTATCGTGGAGATCCTTGTTGTCTATGACTACCGTACTGTATCCGTAGTAAGCAGCGTGAGGTGGTTCCCTGTACTTGTCGTGAAAGGGTTCCTGGTACTCGTCCAGCCTGACGTCACCCAGGAGACGATCGTTGAGGTCGCGCGGAAGAGTCGTGAGCTTCGCACCGGCATACCTGTCGTCGAGTTCTTCGACCCTGTACGTCATCAGCGAGGGATCCTTTTCAGTGGTGCCGTAAGCGGACTCTGGTGACAGGTGCTGATGATTGCCCGAAGGAATGGAATTCTTGGCTCCTAGAGGACTGGCGAAATTCTTTCGTTGTCTGTGACGTGAAACTATTAGGAAGATCGCCACTGCCAGTAGAAGTATCACGGCAGTGAGGACTCCGATTATCACGGCCATGTACGTCGGATCGTCCTGCTTCGCGGTGGAGACCGGTACTTCCGCTTGAAGCGGCGTGTCCCGTGCAGAATTTCGATCTCTCGCTCGTGGCGCTTCTGTCGAGGGTGGAACTTCCGGTGTGAAGTTTCCATGTGCGATATCTGAAATCGTTAACGCGTTCGAGTCTCGTTGCCTGTCGTGAAATTGTGGTAATTTCGAGTTTAGATGAAAATTTATCTTCTAGGTTTTTTTAAACATCTTTTACTTCCGTTTATGGTAATTTTAGCTGTACACAGGAAAATTGTACGGTGGTACCAGGACATTTAAATCTTTATAATACGTTAATGCCCACTAAGCAGTGCACTTAGTACAGCCATTCTCACGTATGAGGTCGTCTAATAAGGACCCTAGACACTCTGTAGTCTGTATTCTCATTCGTATAATTACACTTCGGTTAACCCCGACGCGTATGGAGGCAAATGTACGTGGATGCGCGTAAACGTACAGTTGCGGCAGGTACCGATCAATATCACGTACGGGATCGAAACTCGGTTAAAGAGAGTAAAAAAGTACTCACCCGAGTCGAAGGTAATCTCGCTGATCATGATCCACCGTGCAGCAAAGGAAAATCTCAATTTGACGAACTTCCCTATACGATGATGAAGCTTAATGGTGATATTACGTGAACTCTCAAAAATACGATCCTCCATATACGTATACACGATCGGATCGCCTGTGTAGTGCTTGCCACCGACGCTGAACAGGATATTTGCTTCTGAGAAGACCTGTAACACAGCGAAGATCGAAAAACATTAAGAATAGTGAAAGGGCCGGGTGAGGGGGGGGGGGGTCAAAGAAATGGAGAGAGAGAAGGGAGGATGAGTGAGTGGTGAGATCGGCAAGTCGCGTCATAGGGATTTGAATAAAGCCCGAAGGGACGATACCACGACAGAGATTACAAAGCCAAGATTATCTAACTCTCTTAGAGTGGGCGGGGGGCGAGGGGGGGGGGGGGCGATGCACAGTGGGTGCCTCCAAGGGAGCGAAGAGTAAAGACGACGGCGGGACATATGGATTTTCGACGTTACCAAGGGGTGGAGGGGTTGCGCTTTGAAGTGCTGTCCTTTCAGGAGCGACTGGTTCCATCCGTGCGCAGTGGGCGCAGTCGCGCCCTTATTCATCTTAGCTGGTGGCCTACCTCACTCAGGGCCCCTGCGCCAACCACCCTTACCGCTCTGCCACCGTCTTCATCCCCCTTGTTAATAGAAGGGCTCGCATCGTCAGGGTTCTACTGCCTTGGCTTACCCCGACTTGCCAGACTGTCGGTATTGTATTTGAATACGTGGCATATCTGCTTGAACCCACTAGCGTTGGTTGCTGCCATTGTGAAGTTACCTTCTTCCCTTATCCCTCCCCCCCCTCCGCCTTTTGCCGGAGGTCTCTCGCTACCCCTGGGCGCCCGGATTCAACCGTCCCCCCCCCCCTGCCCTCTCTCCTCCTGACACCGTTGCTACCAGATTCGAGCTTGGCTCGCGCTCACTCGGTCGCGGGCATACAATTCCCGAGCTGCGTAATGAGGAGCTCCATTCAAATAAATCTTGATACCACCTCGTGTCTCGCGGACCATTATAAAATGTAGAATACAAGGCGGAAAATTTTCGCCCAGGTTCTGCCGTCTCCTGAGTCTATCCTTTGGACCCCTACGGCTAAACGTCATCGGCATTGTGTCGGTACAGCAGCTTTTTACTCGAGCACTGGAGAGGTACGTCTTGACTTTTCCGTAAACCGAGTCGCGTCACGTAGACGTATATATGTGTGTGTACTTGTGTGTGTGCGCGCACGCTTCTCATATCGGATTAAAGAGCGACGCGAGAGATCCTTTTTTCACATTGCTTTCTTATGCTCCCTTTTTTTGCCCGAGTCTCGCTTCCTTTCTTATTCCGCGAGAAGGAGATGCCTCTCCAATTTCCTGTTAGGCCAGCGAGTCTCTCGCCGTATCGAGTAAAAGCGGGGACTTCGACTTCCTCTATTTCCTCACCCACCCGTTGTTCGTGTCCGAACGAAAAGTATTTTCGAGACTGGTACAAAAGAAGTAAATGGCTAATAACTACAAATTTATCAGGATGACATCTTACCTGCACGTCTTTCATGAACTGATTGTTACAGTATATGTGAACAGCCGAGAACTCTCGCACACGATCAAATTCAAATTTGATCTCGACGGGATGACCCGAGCGAGTATCGTTTCGCCAGCCGACCCATCCTTGACCTCTGTCATAATCGTAGTAGCCCATTTTGAAGTTATCCGGCCCGGTTCGTCCATCCGTTAGCTGTCCAAGACCACGTCGAAGCTCTCCATCCCAGTAGCCGTCGTAAGTGGCGTCAAAGAACTCCCAGTTGCCGCGCTTATCTCCTTGAGGCATCGAATAGGATACTATGCCGTCGTTCCATGGACACCCGTAAAGCTCCACCCTCATGCAAACTGTACGGCGATGGTAGCTGTACGGCAGGAAGCGGACCTTGCTGGCCCAGATTGGAGGTTCCAGGTCGTGCTTTGCTTCCAGGTAGGTATTCGTGTTTCCCTGGATCACCTGGAAGGAAACGCAATTCGGAACAGGCGTTATTGGCAGCGTTTCAAATCGCTATTGTCGGGACAAGGTAATCTCACGTTCACCAGGGACAATTCGTATCGGTTGGATCACCCGGTAGATATAAGGCGTACAGGAAACGATTTTCGAAGCTAGAAATTTCTTTTACAAATTTTCCTAAAATCCAGTGAAATATATTCTGAGACTTCCTTCTTCGATCAGTAGGACATATATCTCGTTCGTCTTACTCATTAGGATCACGAAATAAGATAGGGTCTACTCGAGAGGCTGCACCGGTGTCTTTACCCGAGAAAGGGCTGAAATACCACCCTTTAGAAGCTAACGTCGTCTGACGGCAGAAAATAAAGGGTCTCTCGATTCTTCCTTTCCAGTCCGTCGTTAACTTCGCCACGCCCCGAGCGATAATTAGACGCGATCCTCATGGGACGATATAGATTGACCGAAGGACATCTTATCCCGGTAGCAGGATGCTGCGGAATTCTCTTTGGAAACATCCTTCCTTTTGATTCCGTCGGGTCTCATGCGGCCGCGATTGTTTCGCCTGTCACGTATCTCGTTTGTACCACAGCATAGTCCTGCATCTCCGTCCCTCCGACGGAAGTAGATTTTTTTTCGCGAAAAAATTCGCAAGCGTAAAAATAAAGGGACAAAAGAACACGATCTAATGCGCAATATACGTAGGGGAAATAGCAAGACGCCAATGTATTACGTTGTCGTTCCTTCGATATACCTGATGTTAGAAAAAGAAAAAGATGAAGAAAAAAATGGAATCTCAATATTTATCTTTCCACCCACATCCTGTCGCCCCGTACGATGACATGTGAACACTCGACGGCTTCGTAAAAGGGGATTCTCGACTCTCGACGGATAATTGGTTCTAAATTATACATGCCGAGCAGGTTCCTTATTTCTCACCACTTTGGGTCCCGGACAAATTCCAATTGTGGCACCGGTGGTGCGAAGGTGCGGCTCGTGGCCAACGCCCATGTTATGTTAATCTACAGTATTACTTCTGCTTGGCGAACGTAACTAGGCACCAACCATCTACCGGTGGCAAAGCACCGCGACAGGAGCTTCCACTTTCGAGCTCGAAAGCTGGACAAGTCGACTCGTTAACGTAGATTAAGCCGGATAAGACGAGGACTCCTTTGTTTAATTATACGGAAGGAGTCTGCTGGTCCAGCCAACCTACCCCCACCTAGGTATACACCCTCGACTACCTCTGTCTACCTGCCGCGAGACCAAGTATCCTCCAAGGTCTTACACCACCCCTCTTGGAGCTTTCCGCGAGCTGCTTTTCTGCGATCTTTTACCTATTCAGACATACCCAAAGTTTATATAGGTAAGTTGAAACCGTCTGACCCGCGTGCACGCGACGACCTTCCCTCATTTTATTGATCCACCCTCCCATACAAATAAGCTGCAAACTTCCTGTACTATTTCAACCCCTAAGGAACCAGGTAAATTTAACGTTTCTTTTTTTTTTCCCCTAGGCTTTATAGGATTATACAATTTTTTTTTGTTCCAAGTAAAATATCAAGTCTAGGCTTTTGCAGTATATGGTTTCGTAGGGTGAATATGGATTTACTGTATCGACAATGAATATAGCAACCCCTTTCTCGTTGCGAGGTGTAGCCCGGTCTTTACGGTATAGAATACGCTATTGATCGTGCAGCTTTAATGAAAACTCACCTCCTCGCCACGGACGTCCCTATAACGGACCCATTTGCCGAGTTTAGGTCGCCAATATTCGAGAAGGTAAGCCTCCGCGTATTCGACACCCTGACCATTTCCAAAGCGTCCCTGAGTTCCGGTGGCAGTGATCATGTGCACTGTATGAAGATCGATCTCCAGCCATTCACGAGGCTCGGTCGTGATCTGTTGCTTTGGACACCAAGCGCCACCGTGACTCTCCTGCCGCATTCTGGAACACAAGTCAAATTTATATATTTTACTATAATATACAAAATATCACAGTGTCCTTCTTTACCGATTGGCCGTTTATCGGTTATCGCTTGAAAATAATAACACGCGTATCGGTATAACGCTCTCGTCTCTCCCAGTCAAGCTTACGTCACTCTCAACGTCACCAACGTGTTTATGCACTTTATCCGACTGACAGGAAAGAGACGCAAGGGAGGGTTTCCGTTCCAGATCGATTTATCAGCAGCCCCGTCCTACCGGCATATTCCTCGACTCGCGTTATCGTTTCGCGAAATGCGAGACTTCCCGTCCGCAAATTTTATCGTCGCCGCGCGGATGCGATTTCTCTTGCAGAAATAGCAAGTGCGTAACCAGAGATACGGACACGAGGAGAAGACGGCCTCGTACTACATTTATTTCAGTATGGTCGACGCTGCAAAATCCCACCCTCTCCCATTCTGTACCACCCCCGCGTTAATTCCTAAAGGAATTCGGGCGGGTTTACAAAGCGTTAAATATATGCTAGAAAAATTCACGCAATAAGGATAACATACGTAGCAGCACATGCTGGGACATAAGAGAGAGAGAGAGAGAGAGAGAGAGAAGACGAGCTTATGGTAGCGGTTAAAAAAAATGCTAGTTGCTAAAAATAAATATGAAAAAAAAAAGAAATCGAAGAAATGCATACACACGCGCTAAATAAAACACGAGCTACCCTCTGTGATGTAGTCCGTACGAAAAGAGAGAGACGACACGAGCTGTGCTTTGACGGGACTGAAGTGCCGTGTTTGGTACGTGCGTCAGTATTTAGAGGGAGCGCGAGGATCTACATGAGCCCGCAGCTCATAACTCATACCCCATTAAGAGAGCTCAAACTGCCTGCCACTTTGATACAGTCCGCATCAAAGACATTCCAAACACGCTGTCCCCGATAAATCTCCGGCGGGCGATTATGTTCGCTCGCCTTTTGGACTTGCCTACTTTCCTGCCTGCCTGCCTGCCTGCCCGCCTGGTTGTCTGACTGAGTTCGAGCCGAAAAGAAGAACGTCTGGCATCGGTGCTCGTGCAGGCTAGACCTTGCTTGTTCACGAGGCAGGTACCATCTTCAAAAGCTTTGGCAAGATCAACGATCGTTGATCGTTTTCATAGCAGGTGGAAGAGATTTTCGTATGAAAGGGAACCCCCGTTTCGCGGCCCCTCGCAGTCCCTTGCTTTTCTCAAGTCTTAACGTCTCTCGTGCTGTACCTTCGGAAGCTTTCCGACGTGAAAGCTTCCTAGGGATCGATTCTGATTCGCCTAGAGCTCTATAAAGCTTTCGAAAGCACGCTCATCGATCTCTGGAGTGACTGTGTGTGTGTGCGTGTGTGTGTGAGAGAGAGAGAGAAATAGGAGTTATATGTAGGTTGAGAGATTCAGAGAGGAATAGTGAGTATTCTGGAAGTGGTGAGAAGGTCCGAGTTCGCGTAGGTACCAACCTCTACTAATGAAATTAGCGCTTGGAGAGTCAGACCAAAGAGACGATAAGGTAGACGATGAAGGGATGACGAGAGAGAGGAAGAGAGAAAGAGCGAATGGAAGGTCGATCAGTGTTTCACTGAAGTTCCCATCCAATCCGAGTGAATAATTAGTCGTACTGTAATTAAAGGAGAGCCGCTAGAAGGCTTAATAACCTTTAAGAGGTCCAGAGTGACCGATAAGAATGGTCCAGTCGAGTCTAGTGTTTCTCATATATGCGGGGCACCGATGTCATTAATTCTCATTGCCTGTTAAAGATCGAATTAGAGCTATAGTCTCGCAATGGTGATTTATACCGGGTGTCCTTTCTTATTTATCTCCCTTTCTTTATACAGCATCTCTCTATATACCGTACTATACATATATACATATAAAGCCAAAGGACTGTGTAGGCACGCGTGCACTCACTGCCGGCTCGTTCCCGCGGGCCGTATAAATAATTCAGATCAAGACAATTATTACGTCCTCGTAAAAAGTCACGCTCCGAGAACCAACAATCCCTATATTTTTTCTTTCCCTATTCGTCCAGCCCTTAACGATGCGAGGACAATCGCTCACGACCCGCTTTTCGCCCTATCGTAAATCCCACTCAAATGAAACTCTCAGGACAGAAGATCCAGTCTTTTTCTTTTCTCTATCATATCTTTCTCGCAAGTGAAAATGCGTATCAATATACAGTTACTTTCTCGGTAACCTTTTTCAATCTTTACACCATATATACGTATACCATATAATATCCTTTATACATGGGACTCACCTTCCATGATGCGGACCAACATTTCCGCTATCGAAGCTCGAACTGGCTGTGATATCCAAATCCGGAATTGCTCCAGACTCCATGCCTAACGGCGCGATGCATTGTGCTGAAAGAGAAAAAAAAACCCATATGAAAATTCGTAAATTTAAAATTCCCGCCAAGCCATTTCTAAGCTACAGATAAATCCGATATCTGTACACACCCATAACGTACCATAGGTATACCTACACATGGTATAGGTACGTAACGTACATAGACAGTTTCATGGAGCTAAGGTAACGCGCATTCCACAGTCTTGCAGCTACGTTCGTTACGGTGAAATTGCGGTAGGAAATAATTCCAGGGATTTATACCCTCCGCGACTCCAATGGCAACAGCGAAGAACGCGACGAGCGATTCCAGCATTTTTCGAGAGCAACTTTCGTCGAATTCGCCATTAAAAGTTACCCGACGTATCTACGAGTGGCCATAGGACCGACTGTTATACGCGTTTCCCAGTAACGTTACAGCATTGGATCCTACACGTACATACCTACTGCTCTTGCTTTTCTCATCTTTCATTGCGTCACCGGGCCAGCTCCCAACACAACTTCGTCACGTTCACCGATGCTCTCTCGGTCAGTATTTTATTTCTGGTTATACGTTGCGGTCGTTAAGACCACGCGGCTTTTCTTTCCGCTGTTCCACTGTATATCGCATGCCATGTAAATCATTCCCCGAGTATTATGCGGCGTAAACAAACGTATCCTGTCTGCGGCCGGACTCTCGTATCTTCCTGTTATAGGAGCGACAAGCTATTATCGCCTCGAGTTTCCTTGTTTTCTTTCTGGATTTGTCTCTTTCCCACTATAATTTCTCATGGAGTCTAATAAATTAGTATACAGCTTAAAGGGAGTAACCTGACGTTCCCACGTGTCGAGATTGGACGATACGATTGGTACTGGACCATACGAGTATTTAGCCGTTATTCCAAGTTCGTGTCTGGCACGTCGAGAGGATCGTAGGATTTTGGTAAAATATGAGGCTACCCTATAGGACTTCGTTAAGCGTACGTTCCTTGGGGAGTTTTCTAGGAGAAAAGTTGTACGAGGGGTCGCCGCCAGCAAAACGTAAGGCTCAAGAGCAGGGACCGAACTGGCTAAAGTAAAGCAGACCGAGCCAACTCGGTCCAAGCTGAAGTCAAGCCAGGGCTGGCAGGTTCGATCTTGTATTTATAGACATCCTGGAAAGAAGCGAGTAAGAGATGTAACTTATGCGACATTTGCCCGCCCCAGCCACTCATTCAGCGTCCATAACTCTCGAGAGTGACAGCCCCGAACGGAAGGGTGTGCGCGCCCGTCTTCCACGCGAGAGAGTAAAATTGAATGCCCCTTCTTATCACCCTTAGACCATCGGCCTGCTTTTGGTCTCTACCTGTCAAATTGATAAGTACCTTTTTTTTTTGGTTCTCTCTTATTTTCCACGCTGACTCCACGGCAGACGCGTTAGGCTCGTAACTGCTTGAATTGTACGATATCCCGGTGGGCGCTGGACCTAATCTTCTCGTAGAAGGTTTGAATAACGTCTGGAGAATTTTGAAATGAAAATTGGACCGAAGCTGAATTGGATTGAAGATCGGAGTAGCTGGTTGGATAAACGAGAGTAGAGGGAAATCAGTATACGGACCGCGATATAAATCCCCATCACAAGATTTTCTACTCGGTAAATTTAATTTGGCCCCGCCCTTCTTTGTTATTCCGTGATTATTATTAATGACTGCGTGCAGGGACTACGACGTGGCCACGGTTGCCCTTCTCTTGCTCTTTCTATTCACTGCTTTCCTTCCTTCCCTCATTTTCATCCCTCTGCCGTACCTTCTATGCTCCCTCGACCTCGACCCCAGCCAGAAATCTCATCCAAGGAGAAAGAGAGGGACGGAGTATAGAGGGAGTGAGTCCTTACCCTGGGCTACTACTGCCACCACTTTTCTTGTTCATGGGCGTGAATGTAAATTAATTACTCTTGGGTCCTTTGCGAAAAAAACATATTATGCGCCCCGTACCTTATTACAACGTTATATTAAAGCATAAATCACGACTTACTTAAATATCGAGTACGTTTCCACAAATATTTCTTTTTTCTTTTTCAACCGATCCCTGAAACTTTAAATACTTTTTAACTTCAATTTTTCAACGAATTCCCAAATTTTCAAGGAATATCAGAGATAGGAGAATAACTAAGAGAAGAAAAGCTAACTATGAGCTTCTTCGTAGACAGTGAGCCTACAGTGCTTAGCAGACGGGAATGTGGCGCTCCTGACTTCCTCTTATTTGCCTTTTCTCTTTTAAGAGGGGACGAAGGGGGGGGGCGAGAACTATTTTTCTGTCTTTAAAGGAAAAATAAACGGAAGGCGGACGCGAAGGTGGATGTGAAAGGTGGTTCAACGTGCGCGCGCGCGGCATCCACCCCTTGGCGCCGCGACGGCTGGCGTAACGGAAGTACTACTTTTACGGACCCCCTTTCAAAACTCCCTCTTTCCGATTCCTGCCAGCCGACGCAATCAGCGTCTCAAGTTGCGTGCAACTTGGAATCTGAACGAAGACGAAGGGGGATCGAAGTGAGGGTTCTCTTGAACCCCTTTAGGACACGTACGAGCTCAAGATTATATTGCGACCTGACGTTTGTCTTCATAACCTTTCAACCCCCCCCCCCCTCTCGATATCATGACGTACGACCCAGTACCGCTTTAATGAAAATACATCCAAACGTCGTCAGTCGTCTGGATCAGCTCGTCCTAATAACAGGTTCTCCTCACTGACGTATCTTCGAGCCAAAACGAATTTTACAAAAAGCCCCAACCCTACAGAGACACGCCAAACAATGAAAACGTCAACCTCAACCTGAAAACATCACCTAGAAAAAAACGGCACGTGACAATCCCCTAATTGTCGCGTCGTTATGTTAATACACGGCAGAACGAAATGATAATTTGAACGTTTCGGCGGCCTAATAGAGTCAGCACGATTGTGGAAGCAGAGGATGAGAATGCTATAACGTGGATACCAGAGGGCTTCATAACGTTACCGGGGATCGTTCGTTCGACGCTGAACAGACGTACATAGGTACGTAACCGTATGGGCTAGTGGTACATGCGTAATATTGATGTTGGTAGCGGTGCGTTACGTTGCCCAGCAGTGGATGAGCCAGGGATCAGCTCGCGGCCAGGTTTACATACGTGGATCGGTTGAAAGCGGACCAGCAGTTGTCAATGTGCGCCGCCACCTGGTTTCACCCCCATCCGTCGTTTGCCCCCCCCCCCCCCCAGTGCCCACAAATTTCGTTGGTACGAATTCGCATAAAATTCGCACGGTCCTTTCGACCGTCTCTCTATGTCGAAACGACAATAGCACACTACGCGGCGGGTCACGCGTGCGGTGTCCTAAATGTACATATATTGACCCATATGAATATCTATACCTACCTACAGCGTAGTATTATAGCTCGCGAACGGACATAGGCCGAGAAGGGTGCAGCAGACCCGGCCTAGCGGAGAGACCGCAATCCGACCAACGTACAGCATGTTTATGTATCGCCGGTAACATTAACATTGCAATTTATGCACGCTTTAACTGCAACCCCCCTTACACGACCGCGAATTTACCAACGTGGTTCAATGTACAAGTTCAGCCACCGCAGGGGGCATCTCGTGTTCTAACTTTTAACTACGCTATTTATATTCCCCGTCGTATACCTACGTACCCCGTATTCTCGCGTATTTCTTTGCGTTCCTTTAACCAGCAGCATCCACGCGCGTGCTTAATCGCCTCTTCGATTCTCTTCAATCACTTTCTAGGCCCCGTCCTATACGGGGGCCGTCCTCGTCCATCCCTTATATTTACACTGAACTGTATTCTTCTTTTCACATGGAATTCTCATACCTTCCGTCTCTTGCGCTCCGGGTCCCATTGAGTCTCGCCCGTTTTCATTCAACGCCAGTGCCCGACGCTGCGATCCATTTTGACTTCAACAGAGTTGTTCCTCGTTCGGACGATAATCCTCGATAAATGAAATGAGTCTTCGGGCTGCTCCTTGAGAGCGAACGAGTAAAGTCACGGCGAGACGGCTGCGAAGCGACGGGGCACGAACATTTTCCAAATTAATCCGGAACTTTACGACGCTTTCCTTCCTTCCGTGTCGCCAGCCCTCCGACCCCCGGGCGTCGGATGTAGATTACCGAGCGTAAAAAGCGCCTTCGCGAAACCCAAGAACGCTCTTTCGTCTTACAAACAGTTTCCTGCCAAAAAGGGCGACGCGCAAACTTTTCGCGGATACTTTGCGAGCTTCCACTTCCTCCTGCCTGCTTCGTTCCTCTCGTCTCTTTCTCTATTTACTTGACGCTCCTGAGGATGCTGGGGCGCACACCCTTCGCAGCCCTCCTTCCTCGGTAGCGATTCAATGGGATGGAAGCGACCCGAATAGAAGTGCCTGTGGGTTTAACGTAGGCGAAATCTTAGCGAGAGACGAGAAACAGGACTTGAGGTATGTTTTCATCCGATTCCCAGGAATGCTAGAGTTACGGGCTCGGTGTGAAAGGAAGCGGGTGAGCAATCCAACCTCAACTGAATACTTTCCTCTGTTCGATTTCTACCCACGAGACGGTTCACACCCAATAGGTCCACGTTGGATTCTTTGGTCGAATACGATTCTCCAGCCACCGTAAGAATTTAAATTCCACGATGCTCTCGTGAATGTCTAATGACTTTCTGTGGATCTGCCGTTCGTCAGTGATACTTACATATGTCTATGGCGTGTGCAGCGTAGAACCGAAGAAAGATCAGGCACAGGACAAGCGACGTTCTCAGATAGTCCATAGTAGTCCGGGAGCTCGAAGTCATCGAACTCTCATAACCGCTTCTGCAAGAGAAACAAATGACTGTTGGTTAGAACCGCCAAAGCAGCAAAGATAGGAATTACGTGCGGAACGAGAAAGCCAACAGTGGGGTGGAAGAGGAAGCGAAAAAAAAAAGAAATTAAGGTATAAGTTAGAGAGTGACGGTGGCAAAGGAACACGCGAAGATCTATTTCTCGTGTACGCCTGAGTTTTCGGTAGGTCAAATGGCGCGCGTCGAACCCACGTAGATAGTCATGGCCACCGAGAGTTCCACAGGAGCCCACGGACAAAGGGCTACATTCACGCTAGCAGCCATTACGCGTCATTATCGAGATTAGGATCGGAACGGCAGGGTACGAGAGAACTCGACGAGGGGGCCTCCTCCTCTGGGTACCAGGGGCACGGCACACTGTGCCCCCACGGACGTGGCACGTCGTCGAGGATCGTGGAGTCTCCGAGAGAGAGAAAAAAAATCTTTAAGCGAGTCTCGGACGGAGAAGTGGGAGAGCGAGGAAAGGAGAAGATAAAAAAAGAGAATAGAGAAATGAATGAAAAAGAAAAGAGAAAAGAAAAAATAAAATAAAAAGAAAAAAAAAAGAAGAAGAAGACCCCGAGACTTTTTAGCTAATTAACGGGAATTTCTTTGACTACCGAGTTGTGTCCACTGATGTTTATCTTTACGCGCTTGGGAACCGGGAATGGCGTCGACTCTCATTATTTCGCCAGCGTCTCGGACCGATGTCGGAGCTTCTTCGGCGTCTCCCGGGATGCTGGCGAATGACGAGACTAACAACGAGATACACGACGAGGTACAGTAAAGTCGTTAAACGCTCTCGCGAAATCAATGCCATTGAGTTTCTAGGAAGATTAGTTATTTTTTTTATCTCCCATGAATGAACAGTGTCGTACCAGGAATCACGTGAAGACCATCGGCTCGAGAGGAGAAGATCGTGATCTTGTCGACATGGGAGAAAGATTCTCGAAAGTCTCTTCACCCCTCCGGAGGGGGGGGGGGGACGCGCACGCCCTTCTTTCACGAGAATCGGTAAACTCCTGGCTCGTGGGCGTCGTGACGCTGCCGCGTCGAAGAGCGCCGGTGGCTCGAGTACACAGCCCCGTTACCTACCAGCAAAATGGCATCTGTTGAAAATTCTCTTCTTTAATTCTCCAAGTATACACCGGTGCAACAGTGTGGGTCCTGGAGTATCTTACTAGACGGATGCTGGGAGTTCAAAGCGGCGTAAATCCGCGTGGAATCCCTACGAGCCGTTCGCGAAAGCTCGAACCCTTTTCCATCGTTTTACCTTGCTCTTTACAGATTCCTCCTGAAAGGATTTTCACCAAGGAATCACGAGTCGAGACAGGGACTTTTTTTTATAGGGCGTAAAGGCTACAGGAAGATCGTCCAGAAGATTGATCGAACGTCGTATTATCATAGACGAATACGAGAACCGGATCGAACGTCGACCTAGACATCATCCTCATGACGAGTCTCAAGATGTCTACGGGACAAGGGAGGTTTTAGGGCGTTAACGACACTCCAGGTCGACTGAAGCAGTAACTCAACGGTATATAAGCAAGCTATATGAAATTCAGTGAGTGCCATAAGCCGTATGTACGTATACGTATATACCTATATACACAGCTACCATATACCAACGGTATACGAGTAAGAGTGGAATAGAGGCTAAAGAGACGGAAGATTTAATATTCACGGAATGCTTTATAGCCAGAACGCTCGTTTCCCAACCTGCTCGATTCTCGCATCCGCTTGAGATCGGCGGGACACACGCGAGCTACGGAATTACGGTCCCTTTTGTAGGTACGAAGGGATTCAGATAGGGTGCCGCTTACGGGAAGGGTACAGGAGATGAAGGTACGTGGGGAAGCAGATTCTACGAGGTGGTAGGTACGAGGGAGAAGCCTCGCGGAGGTATTCGATCGTCCAGGAATAGAGCTTCCCCTGGGAATGCTAGAGAAAGCTTGAGAAAGGGTTAAAGAGAAAAATGAAGAGGGAAGACGTACCATAAAGGGGAGTGTCACGTCGGGACGCCCTCGAGAGTATGACGAAAAGGAGCGAAAGGAAAAGGGGAAAAAAAAGATAAAATAAAAAAAAGTAGTAGCTGCCAGCTAATTACGAGTATTTCTTTGACTACCGGACTCGCTCGGAGAGACGTCGATGTTTATCTTGAAGCGATGGGAACGTGAGATCCTACCGGCGAGTCGTTATTCCGCACGGATAATGGACTCCGTCGCGACGTCCTCTTGCCTAAGTCTCGCCAGGGGCTGAATGTATGAAATAAGGGCAGCATATTCTCGCAATATACTCGTCTACATATTAATCTCACGGAAGCCCTCGGTATATTCACTCTATCTATCGGTCTGGAATTTGCGGATGATTTCTTCCTCGGGAACTCGTTCACCTTCGGACTTCAGGCTCGACGCGACCTCGAGCGTCCCGACGCTACCGTACACACCTATAGCACCTGCTGCCAGGTCTCGCCTGAACCCAAAGGGCGTTTTCTGTTATACCTGCAAAATATATACCCGCCTACCCATTCACCGGAGCTATAACGTACGACTTGGCAAATCCAACCCAACCTCATTCCTTCACTCTCTATGCAATGTACCTTCCGAGGCGCCAGCCTGCTCCACTGCACCACAAGTTCCGACACTTTCTCCAGCGTGCGTTAAAGGTGGACTACGAGCCAACTTTATTCGCCCAGGCTGACGTGCAATGCACGCGATGCAGTGCTATAGAGTCAGAGTAGCTAGTGGACGAAGAATGACGAGGAAAGGTACGTGGTAAGCAAGGTATAGCGTTTTAGCTAGAGAAAGAGAGAGAGAGAGAGAGAGAGAGAGAGAGCTACAGGAGAGAACGAGCAAAGTGAGTGTAAGAGAGGGACGGAAAAGAGGCTCTGGTGTAGCTGAGCCATGAATTATGCAGTTTGCCCCAGGGCCAGGGCTTCGTTGAGAGCAGAGCTTGGTGTGTCGAGACTCGAGACGGGGTTGGCTGGAGCAAGAGAGCCTAAAGTCCATAGGCTACCCCCCGTATTCCAAGCTAGCTACTCGGTCCACAGCCACTTCGACTTCCTTTCTCTCTCTCTCTCTCTCTCTCTCTCTCTCTCTCTCTCTCTCTCTCTCTCTCTCTCTCTCTCTCTCTCTCT
>JASANN010000260.1:1450032-1632645 GCA_031762395.1 Calameuta pygmaea
CTCTCTCTCTCTCTCTCTCTCTCTCTCTCTCTCTCTCTCTCTCTCTCTCTCTCTCTCTCTCTCTCTCTCTCTGTGCCACGTTTTCCCCCAAGATTCGATCTATATACCTAGCTACTACCTACCGTCACTCCCCGCCCTGAAACGCTTAGCTTTCCCTCGACCAATTGAAATTTTCATACCCACGCGTCTGCCCTTTTCCCTTCCCTTTCGTATCTCCTCTTCCACCCTCCTCGCTCTACACTACTTGGTTTATGTTCCGATTCAGCGGAACGCGCCGCACCAACCATCCTGCTAGTCAAGCCTAGCAGCTTGTTTCTCTTTTCTTCGTTGTGCCCTTATGGTAGCACGTGGTTGTCACCGAGGGGCGGTGGTTCACTGCAGCCCTGTCGTTGCCCTCTCTATTCTCCAGCGAGTATTTCACATCGACTGCCAACCTAGAGATTCCATTAGGATTGTAATGATTTTACCGAGTGAACGAATCGAGGAGATTTCATTAAGGGTACGTGCTTACGGGGATGATCGTGAAGACTCGGAAAGTGAATTCTATAGAAGGTAGCAGAGCATAATCGTTATCAGGCCAGTGACTCGGACGTGTGCTATCTTTATATATATATTTTTTATTATTCCATTTTTTTTTTCTTTACACACAAGAAAATCATTTTGGCATCGATCTCCCGTTTACGAAACGCTCGCAAATTGCCATAGCGTCCCGACAACTTTTCACTCGGAAAGACGAAAGATTCAATCGGGCCAGATTACCAGAGTTTAATGATCGCAAGGACTCGGAGAGCCGAGCAGCGGGGGTGGTTTTATGATCAGGGATTTAATCTAGCCGAGGCAGAAGACGACGAAAGGAGAAGAATAAGAATCAAGAGAAAAGGAAGTAAAAAGGAACAAGCTAAAGGGTGACGTGGATCGAGCGGAACGTGACTCCGGGTCCCTACCTTACCGACGGCGCAAAGTCCGGAACGCGGAACGTAAAGGGATTCCAGTCGGTATAGCCCGCCGTTCCGGTTCCACGAAGCGAGTCTTAAGCGTCGAGAACTGGATATAAACCTCTAGACTCGGAAAATCACACGGGTCACGGATACACGAGCCGACGTTGGCACCCAGCCGCTCGTTTACTGCAATTAGTCCTGTTCAAGAAGCAGTCGACCTGGGAATTAACCAGCGTCCCTGGCTCTCCTATTGCTTCGAAAAGAACCACCATTCACTTCCAGCCTTTCAAAGTTTTCCTCAGTCCTTCCCCGTTCGTCACATCGTCCCTTGATATCCTGTATATCGTACCGGGTGACATCAACCAGCTCGTGATCGAGCCAAGACACGAAAGGGCCAGATTTTGCGACGACCGGAAATTGTCCTCTTGGAGGTTCACGAGGATCATCAAGTGGGAGGACGAGGGGGGGAGGGTTATACCTATGCGAGCACACGTGCCTGGTGTACAGGAAGAGCGTAGAAACGAACAGCTGCTATTGACATTCGTGCGACGCCATAAACAGTGCGGACTACGTAAACCCTCAGTGTAAAACTGGTATGGAGTATTCTACAGGGCGATTCAAACGTACCTATATCTACTTGTATGTTCATATACAAACGAATACGTATAGGTCGACGGTATTGAGATTCGCAGCCGATATTAAACGTTTAATCACGCATACCGGCTCTTTCAGCAAACAAATCGGGACTGCTAGTTTGCATGAAGAGATTCGCCGGGCGAGCGAGCGGGTTGTCGAGGTAGAAAAAAGGGTGGCGTATTTTTTATTTTAACCTCCTTTTTTCTTTCTCTACGAAACCCAGAACGACGATTGGCTCGTCGAACCTTGCTACGTAGCTTTCAAGGTTTAATCGGTTATTTGCACAGCAGCGTTGGCATGAGCGATGATCGGCGTACCCGCCTATCAAGCCAAAGAGTTATTAGCCGGAGCGATGACAAAGCAGATAGGAAGCCCGCTCGGTACCACGGCAATGCAAACGATTAATTATTGGCAAATAACAAACTGCCTCGAATCTAAATCAAGATCGCGAAACCTCTCCCTACGCTCGAACGATTCGCGTCGATCCCCGCCCATATACCGTGAGTGTGAACCGAACTCGGCCCAAGATGTTCCCCCCTCCCCCCCCCCCCTTTGGAGTAGGTACATACGCCCACGAATACCAAATTCGAGGCTTCGGTATACTATATTTTATTAGGGACTGGCTCGCAGTACCCGTAAATCGTTTATACGTGTTTAATGCAGCCCGACATTCAGACTTTGCCGGAACAGAAAACTTTCCCGTCAAACCTTTCAGACGGAAAGTGCTCGCGTTCTGCGACGCCACGCCCGCCAAGTGGAAAGGGAAGTTCGAACAAGGGAATGCTTTTGCATCGGTATGCCGGAAACTGGCCGAAAGGAAAACGATAGAAAACAGAAGAAAAAAAAAAAAGAAGAGAAAAGATGGGCAAACTCGTCGAAAGCAATATGGCTATAGCTAAGCACCACCTATGGGTTTTGTCTTCGAGTGAAAAAAAAAAAAAGTACTCCGAGATGAATGGCTGGGACTGTGCCATGTAGGTAAGAATCGATATTCCCTAATCCAACAATACATATATATATATATATATATATATCGATTCCACCAAGAGACACGAGACACGAGAGTATTCTCAAGATGGGTAAAGATCGTCTAATCCCTCGTTCGGCGACTTGAGCGCATCCTCGTAATACGCTCGAAAAAATAACGTTTAAGCGCGTCCATCCGACCTCCGCGGAGTCTTCGGCTCTCGAGTAAATATTTAGAAATTTTTCAAGAGTTCCAAGTGCCTAAGAAAACAGTTTACTTTCGAAGGAAGGGATCTCCTCTCGGGGGTCCAATGCCGGGGTAGAGACGTACATCCTGACGCCAAGAGAGCTCGCAGTCAGTATATACGTTAAAGAGCCAGCAAGAACACCCCCCGTCGCTGCACGCGCACGCTTCCGAGAAGTGCCGGTCAAATATACAATTACCTTAAGTTTCAGTTAAAAGAAGGAAAAGCCATGCGTCCCTCCGTTTTCACTTGAAAGAGACAGAACGATTACCAGATTGCGAGTGTGGTCTTTTCCAGTATGAAAAAAAAAAAGAGAGAGAGAAAAGTCGACCACGAGAAGTCCAACGTGCATATTTCTTTCTGGTCGGTATAACGACGTCCGTACGAGAACGACGTCGGGACGCGCCTCCGACACGACGTATATCCAACGCCAGTCGTTTAAAACCGGTACGAAGACTCGCGAGCTCGTTACACCTCCTCCACCTCCATGATATACAGTCTGCCGAGTAGCTGGACTGACACGTACAAGAGTTCGCGTACGCACGTTCATTACCACACGCGACAGACGCAACAGCCGGGTCGTCCCTTTTGAGTAAAGTTCTCAGCCGCGTCAAAGTCTTACAAGCCCGCGAACGGACAAATGAGTGCAGGACCGTTGATTGCTGGTTTCGCTGAAATTTAACCTCGAACGCGTCTACGTTCGCCTGGCGCACGCGACTGCCTCTCTCAATGAGAAACGATACGGCCTGGAGTTGAATAATGCGCGGAATTTCAAGTGGAGAAAAGAAGAGCCGAAATCTTGGCGGATATACACAGTCGAAGAATGGAGTATGGCAGAGGCACGTGGTTATACCAAATCCAAAAGCGTCTCAATGGGAACCCTCTCTCAGACTACTCGTTAAAACCCGAATCTCCTGGTAGCTTCGTGCACCGTACACCGGTAGCGTAGTGGTGTGTCTTACGGTAACCGGCAGTATGGAATCGGTAGACTGTACACATATACAATACATAGAGTACAGAGAGGAAACGTGGGGAGGTACGAGGGAGGAAAGTCATGCCAGCTGCTAGCATCTTCCACACGCCAGCCTTTCAAAAAATGGGTGCACGTTGGTTGGCTATACGGCATTGACTATGTTATAAATGCTGGAAGGAGAGTCGACTGGGCTGGTTCGCTGCTATGGCTTGTGGAAACGACGAGTTGACTGGCTATATTTACCGGTATAATAAATTTTCACTCAGATTTACACGGGAGTATAGGAGGAGGACGGACCTCGACGCTCTGTAAAATCCTTACGGATTTTACGTACAGCGTGTACGGTATTCACGTACGTATAGGAGCTTCTCCTTTATTCGAGGACTCCGGTGAACAAGCTAGGGGAGATTAGCAGGACGAGGGGCATCGGATGCAACTACGGAATCTTTCTGTATATCGTCGAGCTTCGTATTCTTGGATTGCAGTCGTTACGTTGGCGTCTAGGACTGAGCAGCGGTGCACTGGATTTTGGTAAACATCCTGTGAGCTACTTGATCACGCTTTGTTGTGCTCAATTATGGATTTCTAGGATATCCTTTCTCCTTATCGTTGGGATGCAGGCGCAAGTATTTATGCAATATGTGGAACTAGGCGGGAATATTTGAATCCACCGGACCGATGATCGTACGATCGGACTAAAAGGATTGAAGAATTTTGCTTTTAGCATGATGGCGCCACCATCGGTGAACGATCGGCTATTGGTCGCTAAAAGGAAAATACTCCAAGCAGTTCCGTGCTGCGAGTAAAAAGTAGAGAAGTAGCTAAAAAAAAAGAGAGGAAAAAGCATGGATTAAAAAAGTGCCGATCTATCCGTAGATACAAGCAGGTACTTTCCGTACGTTCTAGGATCCCATAAGCGGTCGGCAGATGACGCAGCGTTCGATTTCGACGTCTCGCGAACAATGGCTCCAATACACATCGATGCACCAACGAACGTTTCTCGTGCTCGAGGCATGGCGTATGAATGACGAGCATTCGAGCGAATGCGACCAATCAGACTGATTGGCCAACTGGTATTTACATTTCTGGCGTGTAGCGCAGCCGGTACTGTAGCCACTCCAAAGGCACGTTATAGAGCATAGGATGGGAATGAAAGCGACGGGTTTGCGTATGTGATGCGAGATGCATCTGGTAATAACCCGGAATAAATCTTGCGATAATTTTCGATCAAGGACGAGAATATACGATCCTTATGAATTCAATACTACACGTCACGAGAAGATTAAACAAGCCTGGATAACAAATAAAGTAAATCCCATCCAGCATCCTTTTTGAATATTTAACCGCAAAATCTAATCTTCATCTCCGACGAAAGAGTCGGGATGCTGCGACTCGAAATGTACAAGGGTTAATTGCCTTCTCATCTCTATGAAAAACCTGGTGTGTCCAAGTTTAAAAATTTTTTTGTTTTGGTCCATCCAGCATCTTCCGCCGGGTGAGAAGGTTCTGTTACCTTCGTTAATAGGTGGTTGCCGCTTGGCTCGTTCAAGGCGACAGAGAATGACGCGTGCATATCGAGTTACGAGTTTGGCAGGAGTCATATATACGCGAGTGGCTTCCTCGCTGAAGTAATTTCGTGAGTGTGCACTGTTCTAGAGAGAGAGAAAGAGACATGATCTATGCGTATAAACGAGAGAGAGAGAGAGACAGAGAGAGAGAAGGGGGATGAGAGTCAGAGAGGGTAGAAGAGGCGTAAGCGTAAGCGGGCAGCTAATTAATAACTCCGGGTAACAAGGAGCAGATGGAAAGCTCGAAGCCGCGCGAGTGTTACGGGGGCCTAACACTGGTGCACCGATGTACACACGCCCACTCGCTACCCATTATTGCGCACGTGTGGTCCGGATGGTCGCGTGCATGCTATTAGCGAAAAGGAGTGGCCCGCCAAAGGTTCACCGCGCGGCTGTGCCAGAAGGAAGTCAAAAGAGAGTCCTTTCCCTGCACATGGTAAAACTACTGTCCTTATATGAAATTCCAAGTAACCAATACCAGCCTACAGTAAAGACCTCACATGTATTCCAGGATCGCGAGGGACCCTGTCGAGTATGTAATTCCCGATTCGTAAACTTGTCCCTCCCCTGGCTACGAGGAGGTTCTCGATAAGAAAACTGGTTTCTACATTTATTTACGTAGGATTTTTTTTTTTTTTTCAAGGATTTCACTAACGTTCTTTCATTGCTCCTAAAGCACGTGCGTGTACGCGGACCAAAGTATTACGTTCACCACAAAGGGCTTTCAATATGTTGCGTCGCGTGCGCAATAATTACTTTTACGCTCCGCGTCGGGACGACTCAAAAAACAACATTTGCACGCGGCCTGCAAACGTGCTGCCTGAGGCCTCCAATGCCCTTTGGGCCTCTGGCAACGTTCGAGGATCCAGGGACAAAGGTCGTCTGTTCTTTCGCTGCATGGTATAACCCCTGGCACCTCCTAGCCCTTTATATGGCTACGATATATATGTACAGTGTCTACAAACCGCGCTGCGTCAACGGGCCCTTTTGTTCATGGCAGTTTCGGTTTCCACGTGAAATTGCTATCTCGCTCGATCGACGCCGATAAAAACGATTGGTACAGGGAGCCGGGATGCAGAGGTGGATTTTGATTGTCTCGTGGTCTCGCTGAGCGATGGGGAGAAAAAAATGTGACTCCGAATGACGCTGACCCGGGACGACGGGGTCGACAGCGAGCAAGTTAATTCGATCGTAGGTAGGGGGGGGGGGGGCGATGGGGGCAGGAACCCCCCCCCGCCCCGGTTCCAGGGAACGCAGGATGCCAGAGATGAGACTCGGTATATAAGAAAATGGATATTTCAAGCGGTTGAAAGTTCGCGTAGGTTGATGCCGTATATATATAAATATATATATATATATATATATATACATATATACACTGTAGAATGCAGGAACACGTATAATATACCTTACGCTGCGCTTTTTTATGATGCTTATCAAATGCAAATCCTACTTTATTGCGATTGGTATTCTTATTAGGCGTCTCCTCTCGACGCTGGCTTTCTTTCCCTTAAGAGGATTCGCAAAAGTACTCCTCCGCTTCGGCCTCGTAACAAGTACGCCATAGAGAGAGAGATAGAGATACCTACGTTTCTCTTACCATTCAGAATTATCAGAACTGTCTGCCAAGTCGCTAGTCTTCGTTACGCGTAACGACGACCGCCGTGACTATAGTCTGATCCGGCGACAGGGGAAAACGGCCGAGTAAAGTTCCCTGAGAGACATTCCGAAGAGTGCAGGAGACGTAGGAGCGAGTGAGTCAATGAGCAAAGCCCAGACTGGTCGACGGGATCGCGACACGTCAAATCCCTGGACCGGAGAAAGCTGGCAGTGCTTTTCGTCTCCCATCCAGATACCCCGAGAATGCAGTAATCGAGTTAGCGTACCCGTCACTACGAGTGAGGTAATAATAACGAGAAGGGTCCTTGTGCCAGGGTCGATTCGAGTGGTCTTTTAGGTTATATCGGTATGGAATTTGCGACGCAGAGGACCAGGGACACAGGACCGGTAAAGGTAGCGAATCTAGCCATATTCACCCTAAATCCCTTTCGGATGCTGTATCAAATCCCGCGTGCCTGGAATTCTCCACGTAATGGGACAGGGCCGCACCCTGCTACAGAAACGATAGAATTTTAGCCCGATAGAAGGTTCGATATAAATGGTAAAAAGCATCCCCTCGGTTGACTTTAAACTCAGGGAGAAAATTCGATCGATGATCAGTAAGGGTTGGTAAGCATGGTGAAAATTGATCTCTATGCCTGAACGTTCTAACGAAGCCTATCGAAGGGTTCTCAAGTTCTTCCGAGGGAGCCACGAGAGGCTATAGTCGATTCTTAGCCGCCCCGTAACCCAAAAAAATAATCGATGCGACATTAAGGCAAAACCGCGTTATTGAATTGCTGTGTATTTTAACGACATAGTAGTTCTTGCCATGAGTACATTACACCGACCCACGTCAATTCCCAGGCTTTAATATACCACGTAAAGTCACTAGACACCAACCTCTAAACGCAACCTCAGCGTATTTCGACCCTCTTTATATTTGCACAGAACGATTAGGTCCCGGTCCCGTTGCTCCGATAACGATTACTAAATATTTCATTGGCCCACGTAAAGGTCCAAGGGAAATATGAAGGGTCTGATAATTTCTATTGACAAATTGGACGTGTCCATTTGTCACAATGACTTCTGACGTATATCTATATCTATATCGTATAACACCTTGAAATCCAGGACCCTTAACCCACCACCAACTTTTTCGCACGGTTTATGCAAAGATCCGTATACACGCAATAAAAATGCAATGGACGCATCGGAGGCGAAAGGCACAATAGGAAACAATGGGAGAATCCAGCGGAAGAGGGTAGGTATGTACAGCTGCAACAATTGGCGGTGGCAACACGACGAGGGTTCCCGTGGTGCAATCTCATTCGCGCGTTTTCGCATGAGCGAGCAGAATGCTCGCTCGGCATGACCCTCCCTAGTTCCTGGCTCTTCCAATCTTTGAGCCTTACGACCTGCCTGACTCGAATCTCCAGCAAGGCGTCTCGGCGACGCTCGACGTCTAACGTGTCACCACTTCAATAATAATCCACGTAGCTTGCTAAACTTCACGTACGGTTAAAAGGTAAGTACAGAGTAGGTACTAACAGCTTCTACATGCATACACCAAGTACGTACCATGTTACGCCCACCTAACCTAAGATCAGGGCGACTTTCTAGTTGGACGAACTTGTCGCGAGAACGTGCTGCGTGTAATGCCGCTTCGCTTCGCCTCTTTATCGAGGCTCGTCTCGCAGGTGCGCCTGTGCATGGCGTTTGCTTGACGTGCGTGACGCGTACATGAAAATCTAAGTAGGGATGGCAAAAATTGTGAAACGTGTTAGGGACCTATCGCTATGGAAAGGCGGCTTATACATAGGTACAGGTACCTTCTGACGGGTTAGATTCGACGGTAGCTCGACGTAGAGGATAGAGGCTCTAACCCGATTTAGACTGTGGATGCGGGACGAGCGGAGGAAGAACAAGGCGTGTCACGGGTGCTAAATCTTAATCGTGCTCGTTTTTCGGTCTGGAAAATGTCAACGAGGATTTCAGTGGTGTGAAAGGGCGATGGGAGAGGGTGTACACAACTATATGGTATACACGTCGGAAGAGGTACTAGACCAGAAGATACTTCGATTCGGTTACCCGAAAGTCCAGAAGAAAATACGTCAGAACGACGTATGTAAACGAGGCTTAAGGATCGCTATCGAATATTCGTATTTTGTTAATTATCCGAGTACTACGTAATTTCTCTAACTAGCGGTTTTTTTGTATACTAGCATATGTGGACTAGGACCATTTTTATGGCATAAAGGTAAATCCTCACGATTTTCATATTTGGGATGGACGAGTGGTACACGACATGGTGGTTACTGTCTTAGGATCAACTACAGGATGCTTCACGGTGAAAGGTGAAAGGTGAACGTAGGGAAGATTGAGGGTGAAGGCAACGGTAAGATGATGGAGGAACGGCTTACGACGAAGGAAGTACCAACTTGAAGAAGCTTCAGGTGGGATATGCCATGGTCGCAAACATGCGGTACATGGTTGGGATGGATGTTGGCCGTTACACATGAATGCGACAGTGTGCGACGCTGCGTGTTTTCGTACGGGCGACACTCAAAAGGCGGAGAAACTCAGACAATGATATACAGTCGCGAAATTTAAATATAGACCGTCGCGAAAGTTTTATGATTAAGGGATTAATTAACTGTGCATCCCGTTCCAATCTACCGTGTCCCCCCCCCCCCCCCTCCACCCCCCACCTAGCCCCCACCGAGAGTCTCAAGTATTTCGGATTACAAGACTGAGATGCCTCGGAGAATTTCGCGATTTTCACCGTGAATATCTATCAAGCGATACCTGCGCGTAATTTAAACCTGTCAGCCAATCTTCGTCGGGGAAACTTTTACAACTTTGAAATTCTTTATCCTTCCTCAATTGGTTAGCCGTAACGGATTTTCTCTCTGGTCGTAGCCACTTTTTTTTTTTATCAATAATCCTCTAGGGATATTCGCGATATCCAGTCCGCACTGTGCTGCAATCTCCGAACCGAAAGTGTCTCGGCTTAAAAATTGAAATTTGCACAAGGAGATATCCGTTCGGTTCGATTTAAATTCGCGATGCATAAAAATTCATCTTTTTATATATATATATATATATATACACGCATACATATATATAGGATAGCTATTCAATATAGCGAAGATACATGTCGAATGACTGACTCGTTAAAAACAAGCCGTACCGAACAGATACGTATTTTGTATACGCTACACGCGACGTGATTATTTCCATAAAAAATCGTCGATTCGAAAACCACCCACCGATGACATTACTGACTTCCCTTTTTTCCTTAGCGTCACCAAAGAGAAAGAGGAAGGAAAAAGAGCTAAACAAACTTTGTCGGTCCTTTGATCCTCTCTATTCATTTATTCAGAAACATCTCCAGTCGAACGCACGACAAAGCTCATTGACTTCACGTGGCTCATCAAGATTCATAATATTTCCCTAAGAGGCTGATGAATCTGCTCCGCAGGAATAGGACGTCTTGGTACGGTCCCATGGGAAACAGCGTCCCGTAACTTATTAAACACCGTTTTTCGAGGTTATTAATTAGCGCAGCGTGTAGGAACACAGGTGCATTCGTTTTTCTCCGAGCGGTGCCGAGAGAAATGGCCTCTTTTTTTTCTTCTTCTTCATTCCGGCTCCCTCGCTCCCCTGTACACGGAGCGAGATAGTTATACATACGACAGGATATATATTTAGAACAGTCGTCAGCCAAAAGCATGGCACTCATCCGACTTACCATCCTCGTTCCCTATAGGTATACATCCTCTTTGAAAATCCTCTCGAAAGCATTTTCCGTCTTGTTAGTAATGTAAATACTTGGAGGATCCAACATTTTTTTTGTCGCCCCAAGCCAAAAAAAAAAGGTACAGAGCAAGCATTAAAAAGAGGCTCCTTTGTGCGAAGATGACGCGCAGTGTCAGACGGGCAACGATCCGCCAACAATAAGCTCGTAACTGTTCCTATCCTAAACAAATAGGCTTACGATGATCCGTAATGGTAAGAGGCTGTGTCACGTAGCAGGCTGTAAATCCCTTGGAGTAGGTAGCGGAAAACTGCGGGACCTAAGTACAGAGAAGGACCGGACGTAGCGGACCTATTGAGCATCTATGATACGCACGACAGAGTACACGGGCAACCAGTGTCAAATGAAAATCATGAAAATCAGAGGGCACGCCAAAGGAGAGTATCGAATGGCCGAGAGATCCTGGTTAGCCAGGAGGGTCCTGTGGGAGGCAGAAACAGGATCTCTGTCAGTGGCAGCCGACACTTTGGGATGGTACAGAACGCTATCTTGCCCTCTTCTCCCGTCCTCTGGCCCGAGGAGTCAGAACGGCCCTTTACACCCTTAGCTATCCTCTGCACTCCAAGCAGACTATAGGGTCCCGTCAGTTGGCTTATGTCAGGCGGGATTAGTGCTGTTTGGACAGAGGAAATTAACTACTACACACCGACTTCCCATCTCTCTATGGGCGTAGACGACACGATGTCGCGGCCACCCCTAAAGATTTCCACTGTAAACTCTCGGCAATGTAGTTTAACCCCCCCTAAAAACCTATTCGACAGTCTAGCCAACTACGTAGCCATTTCGACGGATGGTTTATAATATACATGCTGACCATGCGTACAAAATCGTAGCTTCGGTACAGTCTAGGTACGAGGCTGCTTGTACGATGGATTAAAGGTAACAAAGGAAAGTTCAAGGAGAGTGTGGAAAAAAGAAAGTGTGACGAAAACGATTTTGTTGACTATAGAAAAATAAACGAGTCCTCGGACCATCCGTTGTATGTAAATAAGTATATACTCGACGAAAGCGGAGACGATAACCACTCGCGGCGGCGCCGGCGTCGATCCTCCAGGAAACTGGTAATCGCCTTGGGGAAGATTTTCACACCCGGCGGTAAGCTCGTTAGCAGGAGATTGCGATCAATGACCGAAGATGAACGCGTTTGCACGAAAGGCTAGTCTCGCGAGTGTTGCTCGGCACTCGCCGTGCTCGTTAGGGCTGCCACGGACAGCCTTCATAATACGTGTTATTCTATACGAGGTTGCATGCATGCATATAGGTGGTTAAACCGCTCCTTGGGATATCGGTATAACCACCTATGCCGCATGACGAACAGCGAAAGAAGAAATAACGAGGATAACGATTTCGCGATTACGTTCTTGTATACGTACGTGCAACACGTCCTACGGGAGTGGGACGTAACGAGGGTTGTTCGGGACAACTGAAAATTTCGTTTGACATAACCTGAGTGGAATCTGTAAAATCCATCCCTTGTACAATGTACGAGTAATAGGAAGAATCGAAACTTCGTTAACCCATCCTTGACCATATCGAAAATCCATAGGTCGTCTAACCCTTGGAAAGCTGAAAAAAATTTGGCGGATGGTACACAGAAGTAGCTATAAGGATTTACATGAAGCTACCCAAGTAAGTTTCATCCATAACGGATCGGTAGTTTCTGTATAAAAAGCAACGGCATCCGGTAAAAGCGTATAGCTCGTATATGGGAATAAGGTATAAAAAGAAGTGAGGAGCCGCGATGGGTAGAAAAAGCGAAAAGAGTGGCTGACTGGTGAGCCCATCGAGCGATACGCTACTAGTTGAATGCAAATATTTTTCGAGGTGGAAAGAGGCCGAGACACGAGAGGGCATATCCTAGCATGCATCGGCGAGTGCCCTCCGCTAGTATATATCTACATAATCCAATATATGCTGATGTAGGAGTCGGGGTCGGAGGTCCATTCGAATCGTTTGCTAGGTACAGACCTAACGTCGGATCGTGACCCCCTATTTTTTTATTGCGTCTACGGGGAAATCTAGCCCACTGGTATAAGTGCCTCATAGAACATCTGGCATATTGTGAAACGTGTGCACAGTCTTTCATGTACCTTGTAGGCATAAGTCCATTACACAGACACAATATACATACGGGGGTGCGTCGGAGTCATCAAAAAGGGACCACGAGAGAGCGCAACCCTTTAACTCTTCCCGAAGATCTTCCCCGTCTTGCAGGAGGAGATTAAAAAAAGATAACGTAGATAAGAAGATTTCACGCCTACGGTATTTTAATCTCATCGAATCTCGATTGGAAGCATCCCTTGGGATGTCTCGATGGCAATGATCCCCCTTGGCAAAAGTTTCGGTGACTTTTGTTGGTTGCTAGTTTAAGGTAATTCACGGTTGAAGGAATTACGGTATAGGGAATATCGCAGGGGTGACACGTTATAGGGGGGTTGATTTTCAGTCGACCCCTCATAGCCCGTAGCAACGGAGCAGGAAGGATCGTCGCTTCTACACTTCTCTGATTTTCATTCCCTTTTACCCCTTTCTTCGGTATCCACTCCCCCCCCCCTCCCCCCTTGTCTCTCTGTCGATGTCTTCGCTCGGTGTTCCTCGACCCTCCTTCCCCACTAACCTTCCAGGAGGCAGAAGGATGAGAAGGTGAAGGTTGAAACGGTGGAAGCACTATGGTGGTATAGCATATAGCACCCCTGCTCGCGTTCGCTTGAATTCCCCGGGTCCACGGATCGATAATGGATCTACCCGGCTTTCCAGTCCATTCTATACGCATCATTTGACACCCGATAGACGTAAGAAATGAACAAAAAGAAAGGGGAAATTCAATAGATAGAAATCACTGCTATTGTAGGAAGCGCTTATACCGACCGAAAATCAGGGATCGAAGAAAATGAGACAGGCGAAAAGAAAAATTATATCAAGGGCCGAATCCCTTAAGACCCGCGAAAAGCTTCTCTGCTTCCACCTCGGTCTTCTTTTTCTTTTCCTCTGTGGATGTTACATATACGGATATATCGATATATACCAGTATCCCATGTAAGCGTGCGTGTATGGATCAACTTGTGGGGATGAGGTTTCAGCACGAAATAATGAAGATCAGGATGTGTTCTGACAGTGGCTAACCCACGTCCCAATACGAAAATGGCTTCATTTTTATTTATTTTTTTCCACACCCCCACTTTCCCATCTTTCGCGTCTTCCGGCTTTCCCCAGTCGATATTTTCCTCTCGCTTTTCCAGGATACACTATACATATATATATATATACGAAAGGGCCAGGAACCATTTCGCCGGACGCCGCTAAGCCCGCCTGTCGGGATCGAGAAAAATATCGCAGCATTCGACGTCGCTCGGCCATGGAATCGGGTAGGAACGTTCGAACAGGACCGCCCTGGAAATGGCTCGCGGTTTTCTCCTGGTCCAGGGGTGGAAAATTTCTCGATGGGACACACCAGTACAGCCTCTCTCTCTCCGTGCTGGCCAGCTCTTTATCCTCGTACATACACCAATCCAAGCAACGTATCAACCCCCAGTCCCGCTTCCCAGCCTCCTTCGGTAGATTGGCTGTAATTTTTCATAAACGGCGTAGAACGGACGTATAGCCACGAGTTTATGACTTCTTCGAGAACAAACAGCTACATATACCCGTTCCTTTCAGTTTTTCCCATGAAGCATCGTCCCGTCTACCTCCCGTATAACCAGAGGGATGAGAAAGAGCCGGTTGAGCCCAGCCTGTAGCAAGATTATAATTATGCAAATGTCTTGTTGCGGGGTGAAAGAAGAAAGAAGGCCAAAAGAGCGAGCAACAGATGTCCGAAACGGCTGCTAGGAGCAGCAGCAGCAGCATCAGCAGCATCGGAGCGTCTCTCGAGAAGCAAACGACTGCCTCCCGTAAAAAGCGTTTCTCTTCCCTATCTCTTGTTTTCCCCTCACTACCCTCTCCACGCTCCCCTCCTTTTTTCTTCTTCTTCCCTTACCCCCTCTTCTTCCGTTCCACAATCTCTCCGTCGTCCATCCTTTATCATTTTGTCCCGACCTACTCCCCCAATTGTGTACCTATATACCCGCGGGCCCTCTTTGCCCTGGCGCTACCCCCTCTCTGCCCTATCAACAAAACGACGCGAAACGAGTTGGGGGACGCCTCTCTCTTTATTGTGCACTTCAGACCTTCCCAAAGAATTCTTATTACGGGATTCGCGCTCGAAGAAATCTCATCGCGCAATCTCCCGGCGGCAATGGAATTGCGTGAGTCTCCGAAAGTTCTTCGAGCGCCCCTGTGTACCCCGTATCAGTCCACTGGCCCGAAGTGACTTCAGTCCAGGTTCTAACTTCGCCTTTCGTTATTGCACACGAGGTGCTAAGGCCGTTCCGAGCGTGTAATCAAAAAGTGCATAAGTGCACGTCACACATGAGACAAAAAGGTACTCGAAGTATTTCGCGATAAGAAAAGTCGGACTCACTCACCCCCCTGTCCTCGCGAAGTGACTTCGCATCTCCCTTTGGTAATGAGAGTGCCGCGAATGGTACCGCAGTCTTATCATCTAGGAAGTACAACACTCCGCTGTCATATGAAACGCAAAGATAATAACGCTAACTGCGCGTATAATTAACGCGCGACATAAATTACGTCGCTCCTTGTCATAGCTGCGCCCACGCGACTTCAGACTCGACCAGCCATTAAACTAAGTGAAGGGAAGACGCTCGAGAGGGCCAAAGTTCTTCGACAGGAAGACAGGGACAGCGAAAGGAGATAAATTAGCATATGAGAACGAGTGAAAGAGAGAGAGAGAGAGAGAGAATAAAGGAGTCCGCATAAATAATGAAAATCAAACCAAAAGCGAATCCCCGGGTATAACGTCGAAGTTTCTTGCACGTCCAATTATCATTGACGCGGAGGTTAATCGTAGAAGGCCATACAGCCAGACCGGAATTAGCTAATTGACATTTGGATATGAACCCGATGGGCTCATAAATAACGAAATCTTTCTATCCGTTCATTTTATAATGGGAAACAGAGACAGCTACACGGAGAAAGTAAAAGAGACGGTAAGAGAAGTAAGAAAGTCAGTTCCCGACGTCACCGCGACGTTCAGGCATCCTTGGACCCGTAGAAACGGCAGAAGGTGGTGGGGTCGACGGCATTGATATACACATATATGTATACATATACATACGTCAACCACAGTAGACTCGACCACGGGCACAGGGAGGCTCTTGGCTCCAGTAAGGGTAGAGGATCTAGAAAGCCCGGAGAGAACTCACCGAAACTTGGATGTAATTACTCGCATCTCGCAGCTTAAACTCGTGTCACGCCTATCTTCAGGGTTTAGCTATATGGTAAAGGCCGCGAAATTACTCTCGCTTCCTTCGCCAGCTTAATCAACGGGACAGTCTGATAACGCGGGAGCTAGAGTATCCGGCCGTCGAAATTCACAGATACGTAACTAACCTATAAGTACCATAATCCATACCAGAGCCACCTTAGACCTCAGAGTTATGGTTAAATGTATAGAGAAGTAATATAACGAATGGCCAATACTTTTCTCTCTCTCTCTCTCTCTCTCTCTCTCTCTCACTCTCTCTTCAGACGTCTCTACTAACTCTCGTTGTACCTTTCACTGACTATTGGCCGCGCGCGTATTTCACATGGAATTCACCGAGTCGTTTATCGTTTATCAACGCGGCCTGTATCCCCTGTTACCGGTACCATGCGGCTATAACGGCATACAAGATGATCGATGGTTCGCGATATCGGGAGCTGGTGGTTGCCTACAAAATGTATTATTTATATACAGATGATCCGGGCGTCGGGGGCTGGACGGGCTGCTAAGTCTATACGGGAACATGAAATCAATTACATTGCTGCCGGATGGGATTAATAATACCTCGACACTCGTTATGCACTGCGTCGAGTCATTAGAATTCTATTCCGACTCCACGTGTGTTTATATATTTCATTATCTGTCTTTTCCTATACGATTATCGTTCACGGTCGATAACTCAATATCGATTAATACGTGTACGATTTCGAATCGGCAGATTCGTTCGAGTGTTACGTATATGCTAAATATCTACTGCTAGGATCGTAAGCGTAAGTATATGGCACGTGTCAAAAATTTCTCTAGTATGTATATATATATATATGTATGTATGTGTATATATATATATAAATAGTAGATGCGAAGAAAGTACAAGTGACGCAAAGCATATACGAGTAGATCGACACCCTGGCGTCCAATGCTAAGCAATCCTGTCCCAAGTATGTACATATTTGGACGAGTACTTCTATTTTCTGTTTGTCCTCCATTACGAAAGGCCATCTTTTCGTACGTACGTGCACCACGAGTTCTTCTAAACTGCAGTATGTCTATACCTATGGTATATACACATATGGTGTGTATATATATGGATCTGGCGCCTCGGACGGTAAATGCTCCGGCAGACAGACGCGACAATAAAGCCAATTGTGACCCTACGTGAGAAACCGGGACATACATAGAGAGATTTCAATTAGGGCTTGTTAGGACAGCAGATGGGCATAATGGTCCTTACGCACTGCCGACGCTCTGCCCGTGCGAGGAGCGTCCGGAGGAAAGACGCCTACGAGCCATCTTCCTCCGAGTCTTCTTCTTCGACTTTCTTAACCACCCTGGACGCCGGACGTCGAAACGTCGACTCACTGGTGCGTCTTTGAAGCCACGTACGACGCCTATCCATATACGTCGTTACCATTTCTGTGACCTCGCGCGCGCAACGTCTCGAGATTTTCGTAGCGACGCCTATACGGGGGGATCGCTTTGAGAATCGTTATTAATGGCGTTTGCGTTGCGTTTACGGCTCGGTCACGTATCCTATCGCTCGGATCCGAGATCGTTAACTCGAGAGCGATCGCGTCTACAGCGGTACCGGGGACGCATAAATCTAGATGGTGATATACGAACATTTTTTTTTTCCTTCTCTTCGTTCGTTCGAAATCTCCTTTAACCGTGCGGGATACAATTTTTTGAGCAGCCGTCGTCGTATCGTCGTGTCGTGTTATTGCGATGGGTTATACTCATCGATGGGCATTGGGGTATCCAGTGTACGAGATGAGCGGGTAGTTCGCAATTCAATATCGCGTGTTTTTTATTGCCAGGAAGATATACACTGCTTTTCAATAAAGAAAGACAATAAAATCCGCTTTGTCGTGTGCCAGGAGTCGGGCGTGGGGGGGGAGGGGGAGGGGGCGATATATGGGGATGAGACCGGAGAGACGATGGAGAAGGAGGCGACGCTGGCGCGGAGCTATGGGCTGGTTAGTCGAGGGATGAAATAGAAGGAAAAGGGCGTCTTGGCTGGAAAAAGAGCGACCCGAGGTTGCCTAGGCAACGGGACGTTTGTCATCAGAGCACACAAAATATAAATCGCAAATAGAACGAGCTACAGGTTGAAGTCGGAGGAGCGAAAATAAATAAACTTGACGATCGAGGTGTGTTATCGCCGTGCTCTGCCAGGCAAAGGTGCTCTCGTGCTCTTTACTCCCGTCTGTCCCTCTCTCTTTCTCTCTCTCTCTCTCTCTCTCTCTCTCTCTCTCTCTCTCTCTCGCTTAAACACTCGTTCCTGTCGCCAAGCTTCCCATGGTCCCATCGCGTCTTCAGGTACTCTCTTCTCCCATAGACGCTCTCTCTCTCTCTCTCTCTCTCTCTCTCTATCTCTTTCTCCGTCTCCTCTCTTTCAAATCGTTTTCCTCCGCAGGCTTTTTAACGCGCGCACACCTTCTTTACTGTGAAGCACGGGACCTCGCGAAAGAAGGACAAATATTATACGATTCTTGCCTTCAGGTCTGCCACATACCTCCAGAGGACTGTACATACAGCTCAAAGTTGTTAGGTAGATTCGACGACTGTTACACAATCACTTTATTGCAAATAGGTAAACAGGATTAAAAAAAACCTTGCATGCACTTTGTATGGAATTAATACGAATCACTCGTGGGACTTGAGAGTGACTTCACGTTTTTTGTACTTTTCTATACTTTCAATGAGTGCGAGAAGGACGGACTTATGGTATCCTCAGTGCGTAAGAGAAAGACACACGTACGAATTAAACTCTAAAGTAAACGTATTTTCAAAACTGCATGCGCAGCATAGCCAGAAGTAAAAGCATAGTAATTGTCAAGCCTACTGGTACATTTGAATTGAATGCTACTGTCTATTTGCTTGTGCGCCTACGTAGGCAGAAGCGTATGTGCAGTGAGTACAGTGCTGAGAATTATATTGGGGGAGAAGTTGGAGAAGACCGTGGGAGGCGCGGGAGGGGCGGAGGGGGGTTTCGAGAACGATGGGGAAAGGAAGTTACGTTTGACTTGGCGAAACGGCTCAACTACGTACGGTCCTTGTTTTTTTCTCTCTTTTTTTTTCTCTTCTTGTTCGTAGACATCAGACTCTTGTAGTTCGTGATATTTCGCAGGCATTTCAAAATGGTCCGACGGCGCTACGAAACTCAGGAATAAAATGTTCGCGTCTCGAACATGCAACCCGGGACCTACAGTTAGATAATAGTTTTCCGTTAGGATCGCCAGGAAGAAATTTACACGTCTAAAGTTCGGCTGGATAAAAATAGAAATATCGCAAATTTTACATAAGAAATTATATTCGAAACTCGTGAAATTGCACGCTATGCATCGGTGTACCATTTGACGCAATTTATCCCTAGGGAATCACGTCATCCCGTGCACGATTCGCGCAGCGATTTCAACTCCCGTAACGGCAAATCGAATGCAATGTTTGATGGACGAGACGTGTGCAAACGTTGAAGCATCGCAGAGGACTCTTGCACAGTGCGAATTGTTACGTCGGTTACGTAAAATAATTTCCATCAGTAGTATAAAGCGTTATAAAAAAAATCCAAAAAATCCTAAAATTTCCATTAATCGTAACCACGTACTTGTGATCGATATAAAAATCCTCCACAGTCCCCCAAAAATTCGGGCAAGAGGTCAAAGTACAAAAGCAATACCACTAAATTCACAAACTTATCAGAATTATCTAGAAGTATCGTGATTCCTATCGTAAACCATGCTAGACCGAAGCCCAATAAAAATGAATCGGAAACCATTGATCACCCTATATGATCGTATATAATCGTCCGTATAAAAAGTATCTGTTCTGGACTTCGTCTAGATAATTCCTGTACGTATACCTATGCCACACAATATATCTTTAATCCTCATAAACTCAATATCAGAGACAGACCTTTATTCGCGTACGAATTCCACGTACCACATTGCGACAATCGTAAAACCAACCGGTACAGTCACTTTTAGAGTCAGAAGTGACAACGCGATTTTACCATAGAGCCAAACCAATAACGCACTCAGCTAACTCTAGCCGCGACAATGCCGACCGATGCGGCACAGGTGTTGCCTTTAAGAAGGAGCACGTAGCGTGCATACTTTATGGCAATGCCTTAACAGATGGGGAGTTCGAGTCTCGACACGCTCGCTCGTGACTACGAGAACGACTGGTCACTGACCGGATATACAATGTGCGCGACGGCATCGAAGTAACAACGTCACGAGACACGCGAACTCTTCCTGTCGCGTACGCGACGGACACACGCTCCCTTAGCTCGGCTCATTCCTAGTTCTTTGTCATCATCCATTCTCCGATGCCACCCCCTATGACTCCCTCCCTCCCCCCCCCCCCCCTAGTCCCCAACCACCGCCTATTCAGAGGGTGTCTTAGATGCAGTATATTACCACCATGCATCAGCACCAAAACTAACCCTCCTTCTTCCTCATTTTCCTCGATCCCGATATCCACTAGGATTTTCATCGACGCCGCCCCCAGAGCACGCGCCTCGTCCTTAGCACGTGACGAGCATTTATCTCCCGGCACTTTTGGAGGTCGCATGGCGAGAACGGCCAATTTTCCCGAATTCACCAGGCCGTCGATCGTAAAGCGTCCGAGCTAATAACCGGACCTGCGATTATACAAGGGAGAAAGTGTCGTTGGGTTTGGGGGAATGTGATATCTCGACACGATTAAGAGTGGATGAGAAAATCCGAAGACTTGAATCTTGATTAAGGGAATTTCGATGTTTCATGAATAATACAAATCTGCCGTTTCGTAGACGTAAGAAAAAAAATATTTCAATTGTTATGTGTGTTAGTGGATAACTGGGACGGTAATGATTAAGATATAGGATTAAAAAAATTTTCTAGATTGTCCGTCATCATTCTTTATCGTGATATTAGCGTCTTTCGTATATATGCCAGAGGGAGGGGGGAGGGGGGGTGGTACTGAATATTGCCGATGTAGAAATTTTGATTATTGGAAATCGATCCCACCTAGACATAAGGGCCACGGTTGACCAAGCCGCCCTCGGCGTAGTCTCGCATGAATATCCAGGAGTTATCAGCAGGGAACAGGATTCCCCGGGTCGTTCACATTTAAATATCACTCGGTGTATATACTGACGTTAGCTCGACGGCGCGATATTACGATCCTGAAGGTTGCCGGGTATATGGATCATCTTAAAATATTTATGGTGTCACAGGTATATACACACATGTGCGCGGTATCACCTGCCGTCAGACAAAGCTTCGCCCATAATCGAAGGAGTCGTAAGACCGAGGAAACAGGTATAAAGCAGATCCGGCCCCTCTCGCTGTTAACCCGATTGAGAAAGGGACTCGAGGTCAAATTAGAAAAGATATCAAAAGTCCATCGCGCCTTTGGACTCTATATTTTGGAATTAGTGGTATTATATTTTTCTTTCTTTTCTTTTTGCGCTCGTAAACTGTCATTCGCTCACCCATGGGTTTCGTCGACTGCAGCGCCACCGACGCGCACTGCGGTCTCTTACGAAGACACGCCGAGATGGGATTCGTCTACCTAAGGTACTATTTTCGAGTAGGTATGTCAGAGAGAGAAAGAGAGAGAGAGAGAGAGAGAGAGGGGGGGAGAGAGGGGGAGCGTGAGAGTGAGAGAATATCGAGCGCCACGGGCGGCCGCTGTAAATTAAATTTGGTCGCGAAGGAAGTCATAACGGTCGGCACGTGCCTGCTGCCACATCATATACATATACATACAGTGACGCGCTAAGAGATCATAGAGAGGAGAGATGCTTTCTCGTGCCGAAGAAGAGTCTTGAGGTTTTCGGTCAGGAAGCGTGGCCGATACGTGATTCGAATATCTGAAGCTTGTCGGCTCTTGCTTGTGTACGAGTATGAAGGAGCGAGGGTGGCAAGAGAGTCAAAAGAGGATTGAGGGAGATCGGAGAGGGAGGAGATGAGAGAGAGAGAGAGAGAGAGACCCTCTTGTAACTCTAGCGAAAAGTTACTGCAGCCAATTACAATGCGTGGCGTTTCTGAAGGAGACGGGACTGAAATATCATCGTATTTTTCGTGGCTCGTACTCCATTAAAATTATGTGACCATTTTACATTAATCTTAAGCCCCCAGAACGAACCCTCCTACTTTTGTTTGGTTGCTATGAATTCCGTACCCGTTCAACTTTCTTTTTTCATATATATATATATAAATTTTCATTTTTTTTTGCCCCCACCAGAGCTCATAATATCACAGTAAATAAGGGAAGTTTTCACCCTCATAAATATAGGCCTTAACCGTACACCGCGATGGATTTCGACTTGGTAATATTAGACTTTTTTTTTCCCTTTAAGTTTTAAGCCTAATGCATTTTAATGCTCGCGGCATAGATTGATGAGGTCGAGAAGCGGCTTTAAAAAAAAAAAAAAAAGAAACCGAAGGACCGATGCTTTTGGGGTTCCTTTCTGTATTCCGTGTCCATACTATATCTCTATGTATACAAGACTGCGTAACTATGCGGCCATCGGGTTTTCTGTCCCTTTTATAATCGATCGCAGCTGAGCAAACTAAACCACAGAATTAACGGTCCATTACGAATTCAAACCCGGCGATAACTATATGTAAACCTCGGACGGCGAGAACCGTCACTTATTTGCTTACTCCTTGAAAAATATCCAAAACGTACATAACCCACATTTTGGCAATACTCGAAAAACATTTTAATCGTTCCCCGTACCTACCCCCTCTCCTTCCGGTCACAAGTATCACTTTGGTAAATCTCAACGATTCCAAGCAGTGATGCTTTTATTATCGTACGATCCAAGACGTCAGCCGGCAGCCCGAGCATTATTCGAGCCTGAATCGCTTTTCAGCGTTCCGAGTTCAAAAGTGCCGCTGATGCCGACGTAGGCCTAATCCAGCCCGCAGATACGCGGCGTCTGCTCGAACAATGTACTGAAACTAACCAAGCCAAGAAGATAAGGGCCGAAAGGTCAACGTACGGATCATTCTGATCCCTGATCGATCGAACCTCCCCCCCCCAACGACAAATCCCTAACCCTAACCCATTAACCGATCTTGCACATGCATTCAAGTCACTGACCCTCCCTATAAGGCCCCGTGCACATGGGAGTGTGAACGATCCCATTACTCAGCAAGGTTTTAAGTTGCTCGTAAGAATCAATGATCACGGTTACCTTTCCATTGAGAAGGATGATTCTTCAGAGTTGATAATTTATTAAAATCCCCTATAAAGTTCAGGATCATCGTAAGGCCCCGTTTAACGTTCTCGGGAGCTCGAACGTTTAGTATCTCGAATACGGGGTCTAATTTCTGTTATAGATTAGAGAACCCCCCCCCCCCCCCCTCTCCCCGAAGAATCCTACAGTGTCGCAGCGTAACTATAAGGCTATACGTGTGTAGTTTAGATGGCCCAACGTAACCCACCTAAGCTCGGCTGTTAATAACAGGCGACGCATAAATCAAAGCTCCATTCACGTCTTTATTGCTCTATTAAATGGGACAGCTGGTGCCTGCTCGGGGTCGGGCGCAACTAGCAGTCCCCCGTTTCCTAGGTACATTTGTCTCGTACGACCCGACGCAGGGAGGAATATAGCAGTGCGGTCTATAAAGTTATATATCAATCTGTATCCAGGCACGGTGTTACCGTATCGAGTTAATAGAGTTAATTTCAGTGAAAAACGTAATGCCGGTTTCACAGTAGCGTCTATACATTACATTGGCACGAGGGCCATAGAGAAATATAAAGGGCGACAGAGAGAGAGAGAGAGACAGAGAGAGAGAGAGACAGAGAGAGAGGCCTTGCGATCTTTTTCGAGACTTCAGTAAAGGGTCACGAGGATCGAGTATATCCTGGATAACTCAACTACGTCAGGTTAGGCTGTATATACATATATATATATATACCCAGACAACAGTGCTTCGGGAATAAACGTGAAATCGTCCAGGTCGACGATCTCGAATCACGTCCGCGTGGCGTTTCGCTCGATTGCCTGAAGTCACGGATCGGAATCCCATCGTGGTACGGGACTCCGTCAAATCCCTGCCCGAGTTCGGCCGGGTAAAATACGAGGACGTAGCACGCTGTGAATTAATAAGCGAGCTTTAAACATAGGAAAGAACCCCGCGGGGATATCGAATGGAGCAGTAGGGCGTGCATAATGCGGGCCAGCTGAACCGAGACTATAAGGCCCCGTCGGGGCCCCAATACCGAACGGTTCGAACGTCCCGGACGGTCCCGACCCCGCTTTCGACGTCACATTGTGAACCATGGATTCTAAAGAGCATGAGAACACGACTGACTCCGTACTCGAGGAGCTGAGCCACTTTATTCATTGTCACTGGCAACGGCAAGCACACGCGTGAACGGTCAGACATCAAAGAGCGCGCGATTGCGTCACACAGTGTTAAAGCTCTAGGAGGGTGCTCTATTAGTACTTATTAGCCAATAGCCCTTCTTACTGTATTACAATGGGACTACTACGGTGCGCTATATCTTGCCCCTAACCAACTGGATTACCTAAGATATCCGTTTAACGGGTATAAATAATCGTCCAAGCGGACTCGAGGGTAAACGCGGGACAATGAGGAACGTTCACTTTCATTTATAGACAAATACAACAAGAGCTCGGCCAAGAAGTAGCTTCTTTCCTTTGTTCCGTCGCCCCACGGGCCCCTCGTGTCTCGATTGTCGACAAACTTCAAAGAATCGAACGTATTCGTAACGAGTCGTCGCGGTACGTGTGCGAGAAGAGAGACGAGAATAAAAAAAAAAAGTGTGACATTTTCATTGTTCCGGAAGAAAAGTTCTCTTCCGTTTTTGGTAGCCTTCTCTACCCGTGAAAGAGATATGTGCGTCGGGCTTCGTAGAATGTCAGAGACGCCCCCCCCCCCCCCATCTCCCGACGACGGCAGGGCCGTCTAGTCGTCTCATAGGAGAAAAACGGGAAAACGGTAAAAGCGATTAAGCTGAGAGGCAAGAGAGGGAAAGAAAAGAAAGAAAAGCAGACCCGACTGGTAATTACGTTCTCGAGTTTCACTACTACGGAAATAAAAAGAGAGAAAGTGCACGTATACGTATGTGCAGACTGGAAATCAGAACTTCCGGTACGAGGGGGTCGATCTTCTTTAAACCCCGGCGGATGCCAAGGAATGGCTGCTAGAGACTGACTACGGCGACGCCGACCCAGATACCATCCCTAAGAGCGTCCCGACGTCCCTGGTACGGATGCCAACGTTACTCCTCCTGGGTTGGAAAATCGTCTTCGAACAGGCAATACGGATACACGAGAGCAGAGACCAATGCGGTCTGGGAGGTCACGGACGCCATTAGCCACTGCTGTCAAGGAGCAACGTCCATGTGGCCGGGGGGTTGGGAACCTATGATCTTGCAAAGGGTCAAGGATCCTGACACGACGTAATAAGTATCACGACCAACCGCCTAACCCCATACGTATAGGTCTAATTATTACCGATTATTAAGCGCGAACCTTTATTCTACGCTGCTACACTTCTTAACAGGATTAATAAAGATGTCCGTGTTTAATCTCGGATGCGTGCCAGGGACACTCCCCCCCTTGAGAACGTTGGCAACACTGTCGAGGACTCTCAGAAGAGGGTGTGTGCCAGGCACGTGTCTCTAAACCGATCGGAACGGATAATCCCGTCATCCCTTGGTAACGCTAATTGCGTAAACGCGTCAGGAAATTGGAAAAGAACCAGCCGTGGCACGGTATAGGGAATACCAACGTATACCTAGCAGAATGTTCCGCTAGGGAGTTTTACTCAAAGTCACTATATCTGTAGCAGCTGTTCGCGTAGACGCATGTGTGTGTGTGTGTATGTGTATATATATATATATACATCGCAGGCTTAACCGCTTGTAATTACTGCTAGCGTTATAAACGAATACGACGTGTGTCGCGACTTTTTCTTAATCGGATACCGATCTCCTCCGTGTGTCGGGATACGAGATGAGAAACGATAATTGGTAGCACTGCTACGAATTCTGGGACTCGAAGTCGCGAGGTTGGAACGCTCGAATCGACAAGCAGGCACTCGATCAACGGCCGATCGATAAAAAGAGCCTATTCGCCGGCGACGAGCGATCCTTCTCTTGCAGCAGCTGGCTGGACCGGAAATCGATAAAAACAAGACGGCCTACAACGCGCTACCACCTTGGCGAACCGTGCACGGTTCGTAATCTTCGATCGGCGCAGACTCTTTTTCTTACTCAGATCCGATCGATATAACAGATACGCGCCTTCCGGAGTCCGCTGAACCGATTTACACTGCGGCGACACCAGGAGCTTGCGTAATCTCTGAATTACATGGTGAATCGAAGATTTCTGAAGTCATTCAATTTTCTTCTCAGCTCAGATTTAATCTACCGTACGGCAAGGCGACTCGTAGAGTTTCTAGAGATTAAGCATGATTTTAAACATTGTCATAAATATTACGAAACAGCGTGTGAGGTAATAATTGCCATTGAATATTTCCCAGTGGAATTACCAAAGAGGAGATGAAAAAAAAAAGGTGCCTGCTGTCTTCCATAAAGATTGAACGGACGATACGTATCCGATTACGCGTACGGTTCTCGTTCTTGATGCGAGCCTAGTGGCGGGTTATTTGAATATCGGAGTACGCGTCAATTAGCAATGTGTACTCAAAAATGGACGCTCGAATCCCCCGTCGGATAATTAGCCGTTGGTCCGTGGCCCAGCACTATGGGAAAAGTAGACAATGGCTGGCGAGAGCGCGGCTAAAGAGAATACCAGAGTGAAATGGAATACGAAATGAGGGGTCGCTTCTTGCGTCCGCGTTCCCCGTGTCCAAGGGGTTAACGTCTATCTCACCCCTATATCCACTATCTCGTATACTGCCTGCACCCTCCGCACGCAGCCCGTTGCCTCTCGGTAGCTATCTTTTCTATCCCTCTTGCCCTCCAACTTCCAAATCCCCGTTTCCCTTGACGAACGCCCAAAACTCCCTTGGCACGCGCCAACATCCGGTTCCTCCCTTTACTCTTTTGCGTTTTTCCACTACGACTCACGGAATTACGTGGGTTGGCAGGGCACAGAGAAATCCCCAAGAGGTACAAAGGACACTCTCATCCCCTAAAGGGTAACAATTCCTTCCTGACGGACAATCATGTGAAAACTTTCCCATCCCATTTTCAGTAGCTCAAACCCTCCACCCCCCCCCCCTCTTGCCCTCCTATCCCTCAACCACTTGATTCTCCACAAGCTTATTCTAACCTTAGAACATATATATACCACCTGAAGATAGCATAAGTGAAATACATTGGCAGACGCCGAACGTCCTTGCGCGACGTCCGGCCTGAAGCTCGGCAACTTCGGCCGGGTTAATTGAAGAATTTTAACTTTAACGTCCGTCCTACCGTCCTTAGCGCTTATATCGGAACATTCGTTATACTCGAGGGCGTTTAATTTAATTTGACGTTAGCCCCGCAGTTCGGCGTCGGCCTCGCGAGTGAAATTTACTGCCCGAGACGTTCCTCTTTTTTTTCTTTCTTTCATCCCTTCGACTTCTTTTCCTCTTTGGACTTTCTCGTTCCTCTTATTTCTACAATCTTTTTTCTTTTCTCCCATCTCGCCGCCTCTGCCGCTCTTGTACCCTTGTAATACGCGAGCGGGCAAGTCCGCGACTGTGCCGGCGGAACTTTTCGCGGAATTGATTGCAGTTTATGGGTAACGGTTAGGCGCTCGCTCGTAAGCGCAGGGGCCGGCTCTATAAATTTTCAACCGAGGGAAATGATAACTCGCCGCGGACGTAAAACCTCTTGTGAAATAATTTACAAACTGAACTCGTTAACGTACGGCAAAACGGAAGGCCGCTGAGCTTCGAAGCACGGATGGACGAACCCTTGCTTCCCCCTTATCATCCTACCTTCATGTCCCTACTGTCGCTGACAGTCGATTTACATAGATAAAAATTTTTTTCACACGCAAATCCAAAAAAATTAATATCCATTATAATCAATGCCTGATAAATATAAAAATAATAAATATCACTCGATTAACCAAAAATCCATACTAGTTCATTGTCATCCATATAAAAAGTGACACCCTGAATACAACCTAGTATACGCTTTTATATTTTCATACGACTACCCTTATTTTAATGAATTCGTCCGAACAGGCTGTATCCCCATTACAGCCCCTTTGTCCGAATGACAGTTGAACGAACAGAAGCCCAGATTTGTAGCCAAGGAAAAAGGAATCGAACGTCACGAGGAAAACTGTAGATTTAAATATCTATTTCCGTTTCTGAGGGAAATCCAGAGCTCGCGAGACGGATGAACGATTGAGATAGTGGATTTTATTGGAGGATTACGTTCCTGCCTTTGCATAAATTCCATGGCGCATAATATAAAGCTAATATGCAGGATCTTGAGGATGAGGGTAGTGGTGAGCGCATGGGAATAGTAAATTTCCGTTGCAGCGAGCGGTTATTAGCATACGAGTATTTAGAATGAGTTATGGAGCAGACCGCTTATCCCAAAGGGATATATTCGGTACAGGGTCCATCCTCCGTCAGGTGTATCCCCTAGGAGGCTGCATTATGTCTGGCTGCATATTTTATCCTCCCGGTTAGGCACAAACGTAGAAAGACGATGGTCAACGTCCAAGACCCTTCAGGCATATCGCAAGACCACATACGTATGTACACTCTATTACACGTTACCCTTTCGTTAATAAGTAGATGATATTGATGCTTTCATAGAGACACGCCTATACCTATATTCACGCACATCGCTATACGATTATATGACAGATCAACCATCTCTGTGCACGTAAAATAAGTTGGCTCTATGGCTAAGCCATTCAAATTTATGATCGACCGGGTACGCCGAGTCAATTGAACCCGAAGTGACTTTTAAAATGTAGGTAAACGATCGCTGCGAATGAACTTGAAAATTTATTTAAAATTTTTTATCACCATTTTCGATTTTTTCAATATTAACGTACCTCTTATCCAACGGATTCGATCGATCAATTTCATTGGCTAGGTTATTTTTATGCGATATTTCGAAAAAAAATAAAAATAAAGTGTACCCGATGACAGTCTTTTTCTTATGGTAATAATAGAAACCATTGCTTTTCGAATGATCTCGGGTCAGTCCTTAAAACTTTCCTGAGCTTTGCCTTTTTCGGGGACACGGAAGGTCCAGTGATCAGGTGCGGACGTTTCAGCCCTTAAATTTTCCACCGACATCTGGCGCCTTGTACCCTCCCCTCCTATCCGCAAGCCCCAGGAACGCCTGCTGTTTCGCAAAACTGAGTTCCCAACAGTTTGTATTAAACAGGTCCGTCCGTATTGGTAGTGACATCAGGGTACGCAAAGCTGACGTGTAATTATTCTCGAATTTTCATGATTTCGCCAAAGAGGGACGTGGAGAGTCGAACGATGGTCGAGAGCCCCGAAACGTTTAATAAAAAAAAATGAAACGGACGCCATTAGTGTCGATGCATTAGCGATAATGATTCGTGGATGATCGAATAACTGGACACGAATTGCGCGTTTGTTCGCGGGAGAGGATACGCTATGTCGAAATAGACACGATCATTTGGACTGATGTTAATATCCGATATATCGACGAGTCAGTTATATATGCCCATATGATAATTTATATATATATATATATATATACACAGCTAGGGTTGTTTTATTGCTCGATCGTTAATTAATGCAAACGAATAATTAGCATCTCAATTATTTCCCCAATTTCGCGTGGGCCCGATTAATTTCCACCGAGCGTACATACGAAATTACAAACGTTTCGGCATCGCAGACGATAAACTGTATATTGCATAACTTTGATAACCGGCTCAAAGTTATCAACAGATACGTAAACAGTACGTAGGTAGTATAGAAAATTGAACGATACCCAGGTAAGACGATACTATCGCGACTGACGATGACTCTAAAGTGCAATCGATCGTTTGAAAGATCCTTCGGGTTTCTAGGAAGCTCATCGGAGAGGCCATTGTGCAAAATATTATCGTGCGGCACGCGTGATTAGAAAGCCATTCTCGAGTTGCGACTAGAAAGATTTACGGTTTTAACGTTGTAGCCTGACTCTAATGGATGGCTTCGATGGGTGACTGGACGGACGTCTTGGCAGAATAGTTTGCTGCCGCTTGAGAATTTCGATCTAGTACCTGTCCCTATAGCCGTGTCTCCGGGAAATTAGCGAATCGCGAAGGACGTCGGGAAAGTGCGCCGTCATCTGGGTACTATTTGCCAGGGTGAAATTTCATTTGTCGTCGTCGTCGTCGTCGCCTAATAGTCTCGAGCCCTTCGTGTAGTAGCCAGCTAATCCCGCTCTTGACTCGTGAAGTGAGAACGGCGAAGCGAGGCTTAGAGAATTAATCAAACTTGCTGCTAATTACTAAAGAGGAACATCGCTCGCTCGCCTGCTTGCCTGGTTACACGATTACTCGATTGCTCGTTGCTTTACCGAGATATAATGACGCGGGCTAAACACTTGTTATTACGAATAAGAAAAAAAAAAAAAAGTATAGTTTCGTTTTTAACCGTAAGTATTAACACTGTAAAATTTGTCTCACGCGGACTTTGCAATACTTAATTGTATTATTATAAGTTTCCTCACCTTGGTCCACGCACTCCTATCCTAGCTGTCAAGGAACAGATGCACACACCAATAGCACTGAAATCATCGATCACAATTAAGCCACCTTTTATTTGGTAGATCAATCCTCGAATTCGAATCGACGCTTATTATCGAAAACACTGAAACTGTACAACTGTAAATTATAATGTTTATTACTTTTGATGGATCTTTTTATTTTTCTATACTTATATATAGTCGTTTAACATTGCACTAGCTGTTCATTTTCATTAAGCATTCAGGCAACACGCACGATAACGTAATGCCGCAAGATGGATCGACACTATACGACAGACCATCACTGTACAGCGCCGCGGCACAAACTGACAGCCCGAGGAGAACACAACCCGGTCGAAGAAGGAACGCTAGCTTTGCCACACGCGGCTCTCCGCCGCCACCTAGTGGCTCTTTCTTGAACTGTTTTCTCCGAGCTATCCTCCGTCAGCAGACAAACATAGGAAACAGAGAACGAATGAACGTTGGCGTGAATGGACGTACAGACGGACAGAATCGGCAGTGGCCCGCAACTCCCTTGAAAAGGGTGGCTTATACGGGGGATATAGGTATAGGGGGAGGGAGTTGCCAGCACGTGAGGGGTTGCAAAATATGTTATATAAATGGTCTATAGTGAATGCAGTCGGCCTTCGAGGTCGAGAGAGACAGAGAGAGAGAGAGAGAGAGAGAGAGAGAGAGAGCTTATCGATTTTCCAACGGACGGAACGTCGACTTAGTCGTTAATTACGAACGGTGGTTAAGCCCGTTCCAGTTTTCCAGAGAACCAAGGGAATAAAGAGCCATGGGTATCCAGCCGTGACGTATAATCTGTCCAAGAAGTAGAAGAATCCTAAAGGGTTGGAAGGGACGTAGCAAAAGTCACAAGGGATGGAAGAGTCACCGCCGAGAAGAATTAACACGCTGTGGTGTACTTTCTCACCCCGCCGAGAAACCGACGCCTCCGACGCTATTTCGCCCAAGGCGCTCCTACAGACAGAGATCTAATATACCCTGGGTTACATTAGCTGGATTTAATTTAAACCGCGTACCTCTGTACTCTGGCTGCTAGGTGGAGTACTAATCCTTCGTTGCTCGAAATACCTTCATGACGTCACTTCAGGATCTCGCCAAGGACATTCTGTCTTTTCGGTACGACGGGCAAGGACAGTTCACCGGGAGGATCCTGACGCTTTATTGTAATTGCAATGTCGCCCGAAGCCAGGAACATCTTCAGCTCGACGGGACTCGCTAATGTCGGCCCGTTTCGCAACCCTCAGGACAGCTTCATTAAGAGGAAAAAATCTTCGTGGTTTTTTCGGATTAACGCGTACAACTTTATCTTACAGATACCCGACTGTATCTGTAGTATACGTCTTTCTATATATATATATATATATATATATACAAGGCGCACGCTGAACTCGATACGACAGTAAAGTACGCGGAGAAGCCCCGGAAGTTCTTGCGCGGGTCAACGGTCTATAACGTGACGCCCCATCCTGTATAATATTCTCGTTCCGCAGGCCAGTTTTGACTTTATCAAAAGATACTGCCCTTGTGAATTTGCCATCCGCGATGAACGTGCTCTCGTGAACTGACCCTAAAATTCGCATCCCTTTGTCGCGTGTCCATACAACTTCCTACACGTTAGCGCATGGATATACGTATAGCCCAAAGTTTAAAAGAGACTCCATAGGAACTTATGTCATCCTCGTATACCGTGAGAACTTTCCCCCAGGGATAGCAGCGTCTCGGTGTTATATTTTTTATATCTTTCATAGATGGAGACTTGGAATGAAAATAAAAATGAAAGGGTGAACAATTTTTTTTTTTACTCGACTTTCTTTTTACTGGTACATTGTACGGTGTGTGCAAGAATACCGGCAGTCTCGAATGATACTTACTGGCTGGATGGGAATGCTTTTTTTTTTGTCAATTATTCTACTGGAGAATGGATTGAAAGAAACTGGCATAATCACAGGAATTACATTCTCTTTGATACGACACGATATAAAGAGTCGCAGATGGTGCTGGTTAACGTGGAAGCTTCCGGTCGGAATGTGCAATGCAATCTTTCAATTCATTCTCTATGCAAATAGAAACCGTTGGACGTAGTAGCAACTGCGAACTAATTTTTCGTAACTCGGATAGTCGATTCTCGTTGTACGTTTTAATTGAAAAAAAAAATGTAATTCGATGCATTATCAGTTAAGACAAAAGTATGTACCTTCTTCGACAAAAGTAGAATTCCGATAGAAAAGTTAAATAAAGATTTTAATCCAACTTTGTTTCTTTTCAAAATTCATACGGACTTAACGTTCGCTCCGATTCCGTATGAAATAAGAAAAGTTTTCTAGACACGAGCATAAAACAAGCCGGCAAAGTATAAAAACTAAATGTTCAATTTCCTACGTGAAATTGTCATTCGTGCAGAATTCATACGTGTCGTTCAATCTAACCTAACCCAAAGAACCAAGGAGCAAGTATCGCTCGATAAAACAGGTATATTCCTAGCGAAGGATTCACCCAGGAAGAATGTCCTTACAGAATCTCGAAGGAACCGCGACTTCGTGCTGGTCTAAAAAAAAAATGTATTATCAAGTAAAAGAATAAGTACGTAACGCGAATAAAAAAAGTATTAAGCTCCGATTGGCAAGTCCTGACACCCGGACTATTTGCCAACGTGTAAACCCGTGAAGAGTGCGTCGAAAACGTCGGTGGTCCAAGCACTGACGCACGTGCGTGCCAATCCATTATCCGAATTGGCTTATTGAAATTTCCGACTGACAGGGAATGGATGGAGATTCATTCGTTTGGCCACACTCGCAGATGCAGGGTGAAGTGGGATACATATGCTTCTAGGCCTACGTTCGTTTCGAACATTCGTACATTCGAGGGGTAGACAGCCATTTGATTTCGTGACGCACCACCCCTGCCTACTCGCCAGAACTGGGCCACGCGAATGAATGAGCCACTGGTATCCCCGCTATTACTATCAGGAGTATAGTCAACATTGAGAACGACCTCCACCCCCCCCCCCCCCCGCCCACCTAGACAAATGCAGAATCCTTTGAATTTATAGGAGTGTATCGAGGAATGGCGGCGAAGGGAGGACCAGGGGTGACGGGGGGGTTATTGGTTAAATCTACCAGAGAATTCTGAGACACGAGTTAAACCCTATCCCGTTTGACATTGGGGAGAGGGAAAAACAGGTCGCCGTGGAGGAGGATGATGTCGTGTAGAAAATATAGGGGGAAGTAGCGCGGGATGAGCGGAATGGATGGACGGTTGGTATGCAGAACGTTTTTTACGGTAGAATCCCAGGCGTTTGGTATCCCTGGTCATAAATAATACCACTCTGTATATTTGAATGCTCTGACGTATCCCACATGCCATTTGGGTTGCCCACAACCGCACGTATGGCATAGTGGCTGGGCCCCTTGAATTCTTTTCCTTTGTTTATTCCGGCACGTCAAATTTAATGCAACTCCAAGAGAAGGAAGGAGAATGAGCAGAACCTATGTGCTTACTTGTTCCGAGTAATATATACGAGTATTATAAGTATATATATATATATATAGTTTTTACATGCGCAATATATATATATATATATATATAGGGGCATGTCGTGTATTCTGGCACGAGTATTTCCGAAGTCTGCCGTAGCTTGAGAAAGTCCTTTAGGAATAGATGTATAGACGCGATATTGGAGTGCACGTGTGTAGATATAGGTATGAAGAGCAATGACGGTATTCAGTGGTGAAAAGAATTTTCAGGAATAACTGGACCGCTGCATCCGACGGCCGTGGATGCTGCAGGTAGTCAAAGATTCTGTCGTGATCGATCGACCATCCAATTGCGAGGGTCCGAGGATCCTGATCGAAAATTGGGTACGTCATTGCGAAATGACCGTAAAGGCCAGTACGCGGGTAACGGACGTTCTCTGAAAATCTATGCTTCGCTTAACTACGGCTATGGTCTGACGTGGTATATCATATATCGTACGTCATATATCACGAGCCGATGCAAGATTAATAATGTACGAACGTATTTCGATTTCCCTCAAGTACCAATGGACATTATTGCCAAGCAACTCGTAAGAGGCCTCCTGCATCTGTCAAGGGACGCTTCGAGGGTTCCTGGATAATTACGAGGGATGATTTTTCACGGCGGAACGAATCTGCCATAAACATCCTGAATGGAGTAAATAGAGGATTCTAGAGAAGATGGTATTGTTCATGAAGGAGATCGTCTAGACCTGATTGAATCTCCTAGACGCATCGAGTCTGGGGTGGAGTCTGCTAAATACCTTCTCGTAAGAACCTTGACTTTTTACTTGTTCTCGGCCCCCCCCCCCCCATTCGGTAAGGATTTAAGTCTAGGCCAGCTTCTACGAGAGTGGCTATGGGCTATCGCGATGCTTCCCAATGAAAAAGAGCCAAGAAGGACAGTTAAAGTAACGCGGATGATAAACAGCCCTGGAATAGATTTCCACCCTGGCTCGTATGGCCAGCAGTTTACCAGACTGGACTTCCGCCCTTCTGCCAGCCCCATGGCCACGTATAAAGTCTGGCAGAATACCAAAAATCGTGAGATAGCCCAGCCTCGCGGGCACGTCGCACTTTACTTTCTACGGAGACCACCCTTAAAATACGAGGCGACTGATAGCGGAAGCCTGGTTTTCACGGGAACCTGCTTGGTACCCGTTAAATTTTACCAGCGACCGGTTTAGAAAACTTGCCTCGGTGCCCTGCGTATGCTGCAACGAAACCGATGCACGTGTCAGCTTTCCTCGCTAATATTTCATCCCTCCTTTCCTTTTTTTCCAAACTTAGCTTATACGCATAACCTACCCTACCAAACCACCCGTCGACTCACGCCCTCCAGCACCAGTAACAATGCTACTAGCGTGTTTTCGCTCTTTCGTGGAAACCGGAAGACCCTTTGCCGAAGTGTGCCTTCCTGTCAACGACTAACGAGGCCCCGCCCTCTCTCTCTCTCTCTCTCTCTCTCTCTCTCTCTCTCTCTCTCATAAATATACGAGAATACTAAGAGACGCAAAACGGCACACCGGGCCTGAACTCTCCATATGAAAACCGATCACCCTCCATTGACAAACTGTCCTGTATCTCCTGATGGATTACGTCAGTAGTAACGCTCGATACGTCTAGTATAACCTAATGTAATTTTTCAAATTCACATAAATACAAACAACGCAGTCCCTATGGTCTTTTAAAATTTTTTCTTACATTTTTACATATCACAGCTGAATATGACTCATACAATTTTTTCGCAGTTTTGTCTCCTTTTCCGACCGGCCTTGAAAAAAGATCCATTCCGGTAGCCGTGTAACGTGAAGACTGTTGGGTGGGCGTTTTCTTGTTTTTGCTATGGGTCGAGTCCGCAACTGCACAGGGTGACCGGAAACGCAGCCAAGCGATGCAATAAGCAAAGGATCACTGAAGCAGCCATTGGACCTCTTATACTTTACCCTATAGATATGCGAGCATACCTCCTGTGCATATATATATGTATACACACACACACAGAGTTGTATACTAGCAAAGATACAGCGGGTCTCGGGTTTGGTGCCGCCGTTACGCCTTGGCCCAAATTAGTTGCAGACGTTCATTTATAATGCCGCCGCCATTATAGTTCCCGACAGAATGCTATTGTGACCGCTCGCACCCCCATACCCGCCCTTAACGTCGCCCATCCCTCCCGGATACAAACTCCCAAAGCATCCTGAAATGCCGGCGAACCGAATGAATATCGGCCGTGAAAATTTGACCATTTAGTTTTAATCTTGACCCTTCGCGGTGGTCCCTATTATAAACCATGAGAAACGATTCCGTCCTATGAATCATCCGTTTTGCTGTTGTACCAAAAGACGCACCAGCGTTGCCAACATCAGACGAGCCAAACACTCCATGGCTTCTCGTATACATACATAGCGCTATAACGATTCTTAGAAAAGGATTAGAATCGTGGGATCGCATTTAAGTAAGTTCCCTCACTGCCTCCCTAAGATTCTTCTAACGTTCTCAGGCAGATGCCTCATGCAATGTCTTATTTCCTCTCGTTTCGTGTTTACTTTTATACATTTACAAAGTGATGCCTGTTTCAATATACGCGAACTCTCGTTTTGCCATATTTGAGACTCCATTAACCTGAACTTCAAGGACATACCGGCTCGACGGTTCCCGGTCAAACGAAAATTGGCTGCATGGACGGAGAATAGACGTCCGAAGATAACGTACGTTATCTCTCGGATTTGCATTATCGGTGTCGAGTTAAGAAAATACCTTACAGCAAATAAAACTGCAATTCACAAATACAGACAGTGCCAACTAGCTCGTATATTCGCGAGAATTTGGTAGACTCTCCCCCCCCTCTCCAGCCCCCCAAAAAATATGACGCTTGCGTGGGTGTGCTGTCGGAAGAAGGGTGGTTGAAGGATGGTGAAATTGTGGGAGTAAGGTAAGGGTGGGTGGAGAAAGGGGGGGTGAAACTAAGCTTTCGGTGAAACAGGACTACATAGAATATATATGTATATATACACATACACATTCAGACAAATACATAGAGAGAGACTGAACGAGGGAGAATAAGCCACGTCTCTCGACGACGCAGGGCGTCGCGGCGGCGTAGTAGTAGGCGAGAAGAGAGTTACGAGGCTCAGGTGCACGCGGGTACATTATTAAAAACAGGAAACCTCATCATTTTCAGCGACGGTCATAAAGATATTAAATGGAAACATTATATTACACGCTCGCGTGTGCGTCCCTACGCTCGCCCGAGTACACACATCGAGATGCCGCGATTCCGTCGCGACGCCCTCGCCACTTCCTTTCGTGTACTCCTAAGCACCCCCAACTCGATATACAACCTATACCACGTGTACCTATACCTCTCTTCTTTCTTGTACCTATACATCGACTTCCTTCACTTCATCCACCTTCTTCTTCACTACCCACGTAAGTCATTATGCCTCGTGTCACTGTATCACTGTATTATTCGGTATGCATTGCTTAGGCAATCCCACACGTGACTTTAAGTACGTCAGTTATGGCAAAAAAGTTGTGATAAGATTTAACGAAAGAAAAAAATTTTTTGATAACGAACACCGGATTAAGAAGGCAATATTGTCGATATACCTGTGAGCAGTGCAATGCTTCTGAGTCACGGGAAAAGAAAACAAGACATTGATATGATATCTAGAATCTTGCGGTTAGTTTACACAAAAGTGTGTAATCCTGAAAATTGTGGAATCTTGAAACGGATGGATCGACGACTGCTCGTTTCAGTGTGAAAGACCTCAGGGGCATAGTGCCGCGCCTTGTGGATTACCTTCATGTCGTCCCGTCTGCCGTTGAAGACTGTCGTGGAACACGCGAGCTGCGTCGGTGCCATTGCCGCCATCATGTCTTTTTCGTCGCTCGGAATGGACAGTAACAGGGGCGCTCGAGTTATCTTCGGTTCAAGTCTGGCCGACGATAATTTTGAGAATGAAAACACGTCCCGCTTAATAATTCCTTTCCATATATCTTCTCTCTCTCTCTCTCTCTCTCTCTCTCTCTTTTGCTTGCATACTTTTCTCCCAGTGCATTTCTACTAGTTTATTCGTCCCTCGCTTTTTCTCTTGTATGCGATCTCCATATATCCTTCTCTGTACGTATTTCATCAAGGTTTCCGTTCGCGGAGTCGAGTGCGCAATGTAATTTCGCGGAAGGCAGATTACAAGGGGACTCCCGAAGTCTTACGGAAAAACGCAAACTGCTACGCTAATTGCGTGCACTAATGGCTTCCGCTTTCGGAGCGTCGCGACGACATCGGCGTCGACTAGACGTCTCGTGGTTTTACAGTGGTAGCTCCGTGTCTCCTTTTAAATTGTAATTTATATTATTATAATTCCTTTGTTCATTTATTCCTCTGTGTCGCAAGAGGGTCGTCCGGAATCGTGCGATAACGTTTTATCTCTGTGTAATTCATATGAGTTCATACATCTCCTATATAGATATACACTCTGTGCAACACTGATGGATTCGGTGCATCGACGTTCACAGTACAATCACCCAAGTGAAATCTGTTCAAATATTTACCCGTGCGCGCCTAATCTCCCGTGCCGCCGGTAAACACTGACAAAACGTCAATATTGAGATATCTTATCGTGCTAGAAAACTACGTGCATACCTGAAACATTGTGAAACGTTCGAGACCCTGAGGTCCTCGGATGACTCGACCCAAAGATATCGATGGACGTCTTGGAAATTTAACTTCGAGACGATTCGACTCTTTGGCCCTTTCTTTTTTTTTTTTCTTATCACTTACGGTACCTGCTTGTGCTGCTTTTGTCAAAAGTGAAAAATGCCACCCGTGCTCTCGGCAGCTCTCTTACTGACAAATTTTCTTTCTCGTACCTTCGATACTTGCACCTGCCTAGGCCTATTTCGCTTTTCTTACAGTCACAACTTTTGTATACAGCTACGTCCATACTGTACACTGTCTATATGGGAATGAGATATTCCTTGTGGACTAGACGTAAAGAAGCTGCTGGTTAGAAATTTATCAAATTTTTGTTTACTAAAAAAAAGGTGCTTCGACAGTAGCTGTGCTTTTTTGATACAGAAAATTTTCTAAATTTTTCTTTTGGGTATGAAAATATTGGGTGATATCAAAGTTATATTTAATGTTGACTTTAACTTTGATGTATTCAATGATTTTCTTACCATACTGTACTTACGAATTATACAGTGCTTTTCACTTTAGCCTTCGTATTTATTATACGTAAATCTCTTGGCTTCTTTTTGTATTTTATAACGAAGCAATCTTGCTGTTACGTAGGGCAATAACGGTGTAATGACAAATTATTGTTTTCTCGATATCATTTGATACACGCGTATATCGCGTAACGTCTGTTCTTGCTTTCGTTGGGTATCCTTATTTGAGAGAGGGTTCTTGAGAAACTTACTTGATATGCCAATTCAGTCATAACGTAGGTACTCTTGCGAGGTTCGTTAAATCTCAGGGGATCTTTATGTCGCTTCGCTTCGATACCTACCCTCTGTTTTGAAAGGAAAAGCTTTCCATCTGCGCGCATGCTGTAGCTGGGATTTGGAAGAAGATGGAAGGACTAAAATATATGCTAATGCATACGTATATATAAAATGTAAAACAGGGTACTTATAAAACGGACATCTTGAACAGGCATATGACATTTTTCCTATTAGATTCTCGATATATGTATTATTATCGAATGGCTATGCATTGCGTAATGCGAGAGAAAATTGTTTTGATAAATAGTAGATAAGTTTCCCGGGTTATCAGTTAGATTGGGAAACAATGGAGATTACGATATTCAAAGTAACAGTGAAAATTGACATTTGATATATTCTAAGCACATAAAAACTTTCCAAAAAGGGTACGAAGACCCTGGGGCAGATGTAGAAATAGTGTTTGGTAGATGGCGAAGAATATTCAAAAGAATCGATTGAAATTTTGAAATTTAACCGGCAGAAAAATCTTTCAAGTTTCTCTTATGTTTGTGAAGAAGCGACGAGACCAAAGGGTAAAACGGATTTGCAGACTTAGCCGAGGGTGAGGAAGTTTGTTGGATTTATCGAAAATCGCAGAAAGGGTTTAAGTAAGCATGGCCTGAGAAAAGTTTGAATGGTTAGCGCTCCTTAGTGACAATGGGGAAAAAAAGGACATCGAGTACCAAAGTACTGTATGGATTTCCAGGAAGACCAATGGAATATTTTGGAATTGAAAATTGTTAGAAAATCGGCTTGGTCCCATTCATACTGGGTCCACCCGATGCGATGCCAGCACTAAATGCCTGGTTTAGATTTTGATCGGCATTAAGCTGTCAAGGGTTGGTTTTTTAAATTCTGCTGTCGGCTTAATCCTATTCTCAAATGGACCCATCTCACCCCTGTCAGACCTGAATGAGCAGCGGCAAGCTGTGTTTATACCGGCGTTGTGACTCCTGTAATCCCCTTCGTGCTGTAGTCCCCGTATGCCTGTGAGTGCGTCTCATCTTTTGAAATGCTCCACGTTTAGCATACCCAGAGCTTTTTGCTGCTCTCTTACCAAAAGGGCGAAAGGACCCGCGTGACGCACGTATACGCACTCGCGCACACGTTCACCACACGGCGCGGCAATTTACGCCGAAAAAAAAAAGGAGCACGGAAAATCGCGCCAGTTTTGTTTTCGTCGGGGTAGTTCGTCGCGGAGGAAGAAAAAAAAAATAGATGAAAAAGAAAATCGAGAGAGTCAAGCAACACGCACTTGCAGGCTCGTACCTCAAACCCTCATTTCCCGTGATTCCTGTGTACCCGACCCGCCCGCCACCCTGAACCTTCCCGTGGAGCAGCCAGACGTGTGCAAAAGGAGCAGCGCAATTCCGGATGCCCGAGTGTAAGGAAGAAATAAAATGAAAATGAAAGGGAAAAAGGGGAAACGAGGTAGGATCGAGTCTGGTGTACATACAATATATATATATATATATGTACAGCGTCTGACGGTCCATCGAGATATTCTCGTTTGGTAATCGCGATGATCGGAATAAGAGAAGTATTCGCTGGAGGATTTGAGGGCGGAAGGACGATGGGTAGAGGTGCGCGTAATAAGGGCCAGTCGCACCCTAAGTGACCAGAATGGCGCAATAATTCCTGGCTCTCGTGACGTTAAGAGGTCTGCCCGTTCCTTCGAGGCTGTAGGACCCTAACTAAGGCATATACCGGGCCGATACTGCCCGTACGGTACGATGTAGGCATCGCCCTAAATATAGAGCCTTACAACCTGACGTCCAATTATAGCTCTTTGATGCCTCGCCACTCGACACTGGCACATAGTTTTCTCATAGGCCGGTGCTAAGCGATAATTTTATCGCGTTTCTTCGTGAGAGATGCATCCTGGGGGCAATCGGTTGGCCTTTTGCTTTGAAGAAATCGCGTATATAACTCTGGCATTTATTTTGTCCGTTTCCGTTAGCACCAGTCGGCTCTATTCTCTTTGTAGGTCGGTAGGTAAGTATAGGTACGTGGTTACTCGTGAAAGGGTCCTGGACCTTACTCCGCTGGTTAGTTCGACCTCGATCGCCTCGTTTTGATAAAAGCCTCCGGAGAAGATTTAGCAAAGTTCGAACCGAGCGATTTCGATAATAGGACGACCTGCTTCACCGGGGGCTTCGGGTTTGCCAACCTCTAATCTTCTTATTTATGCGAACGAGATTTATTTCGATTTTCATCCAGCTGCAGCCCTGGTTCTACTGGCGTCATTCAAATCGAGCGCCATACAGAGAAGAATTCTGAAGAATTTTTATGTGGTCCAGGCCCGTAGATGAAATCCACTTTTTTCATGGTCGCATATCGAATGGACTCCGATTTCACATCGATTTCCTCTCGTTTTTCAACCGCTCCATTTCACTTTGAATAGTAGTATAGCAAGGGGGGTTCTGGACACAGATTCCTGCACCGACATTTACCGACCCACCTCGCCCCTGATTTCAACGAGCGACTCGCCGATTTCTCGAAGGTCCTCGACGTGTCGGTAAATGCCGGTGCAGGAATCTACATACAAAATCCCCCTTGTTATACGACTTTGAATATTATCCCACTCCCCTTGGCACGAAAATTTCATCTCCCTCGAATCTCACCAGAAACCACTCTTTGTATCCAGTGTGCCCTATCGTGCTATCTCTGTACTATAAGAGTTCCGGTAGGAGATGAGCTTAAAGAACGATCAATGGGAATTAACATACTCGACAGAGACCTCAGGTGCGTATCTCCGGTCTTCCTAGTACCACCTACAGTGTAACTCATTTTTCAATAATCCCACATTCAATCATTCAAATCTACCATTCACTCGTTTCCACAGCATCCCCATTCTCCTCCGAGCAGCCCTTTATATTCATTACGAAAAAATCCGAACCCATCACGATCGACGGAAAAAATTCGACATATTGCTCGGAGAACAGAGCAACGTTCTCGCAATAAAAAAATACTACCGGTACGCAGGTATTCGAATTATCAGAGACACCCTATATAGAGGTGGCTCCGAGATAGGGAGGTAAACGTTCAATGCACAGACCCAAGGGATGGAAGTCATGATCGGTATTGTGTGCAAGCTACTCCCTGACACGCACTGTTGTAAGATCGATATAGCGCGTGCACGCATATCCTCACGCACTCGCTAACGCACTGTTCCCTGTCCAGTGCGTCTCTACGTTTCTACAAGCGGAGGGAAGGTTGGTTAGGCTGATAGATAAGGTACAGTTGGGTTGCCACGGAGGGAGAGTTAGGTATAACGTAACAGCGATCTGCTCGCATGCCAACACACATTACATTACCGCGGTGCCAGCGCCCTATGAGAAAGCGTGGTTCAGTTAATAATGCGCTTATTATTTTATCAATACCGGGAATATCGGGGTGGGACGAGTCACTGGAACGCGTGGATGCGAGGGTGAGCTATCCCCGTGAACTTTGAACTATTCGAGGTGTGCTATCGACTGGTAGAACGAATATAAACCAGAGAAACAACTTGTTCTTGATGGCTACCATGTTTCAAAATTGTCCGCACAGGTATTCGTTAATATTTAATTATGCGGTCATTACGCTCTAGAGCTTGATGTAAAGCGATTTCTTAGTTTGGAAATACCAGTACGTACGGGTATGCACTTAATGGTATTCATTAAACAAGCAACAGTCATAGGCCTGGTATTATACAAATGAAACTTTCCAAATACATTTTTCACGTTCAGTCGTCATGTTACGAGTCTGTAAGGCTTTACGTAATTAGAGAGTAAGGGGTGATACGTAAATAGATTTTTGGGTAACAAGGGAGAATCTAGATAATGAATGGCCCCCCTATAGTATTCTTTGCAGATGCTATGGAGTGTCATTATTTTTGCACGAGTCTTGAAAGTTAAGTTCAGATGTAATTAACAAAAAAAAATTGGGATTACTTTGTAGTCCAAGAAATTTTGTGCTATTCTAAGAATTTAATTATTATTGCACGCATTTAACATTTTAACCGATTTACTGAAATCTTGGCTGTTCCCGTAATTGAAGCAAACCTCTGTTTTTACTCAACGTTTGCTAAATGATCGTCTGCTCTTCATGCTGTAAGAATATACAGCTGGAGTCAAAGTGTGCTTGTTTTTACATCTGTCTGAACCCCACTCGCTAAACTGACTTGCTAAACGGTTGTGCGAGTGTACAGGAGAATTTATAGACTATACATTCTCAGTCGTAAAAAAACGTACATAACTACCCAATCCTCTTTGCAATATTGATTCTCATCCTTCGGCTTTGTTTCGCATCTTTTTAACAAGTTTAACAATGGTTGCTCTTTTGACGCGTCATTACTATCTATTAGCATGGAATATCTTTACGCTTGGACAGAATAATGTCTGTGCATATAATGTATCTCGTGAAATAAAGTACAAGGAATAGAGCGAATTGTGCGGTTACATAAGGAACGAGTAAAAATTCTGTATATTCCTTATCTATGAAATTCGCTTTGAATCTGTTCCCGTAATGGCTGCTGAAATATCCCTAGGGATAAACTTCGGAACTTTACACGGGGCAGCGCATAGAAAACTCACAGTAACAATAAGAAGGTCTTGTATAAAAGCGAATCCTCACGTTAATATCGAAAGAAGATTATTCTACGTCGTCACAAAAATATATACCTACTTTGTCAAAGGAAAAGAGACTTTCGCTCTTTCATATTTCATTGTTAATAAGGTAGTGGGTTGATATGTAAGTTGGTGACTCTGCCGCTGACGGCGCCACGGTCGGCATCCATAACGGCCAGAGTCCTTCCGAGAATCATTGGTATGTTGTCAAAGAAACTTCAAAGCCTGCCAAGTTTATCTTGTGGCACTCGTTACGCCTAAGTATATACTTCCACGAGTCTTGAAGTAGAAGTGGAATCGAATCTCTGAGTGTTCACTATTAACGGCCATATTAGAAACATTAGTGTTAACGTGTCCGGTCCTGTTCTGCGAACGGTGTTCGTGGGATTGAGTTAACAGGAGAGTCACGTATGTTTAAACCGCGTGCGGTAAGGTTCGTGTCCGCTTGGTGGAACTTTTGCACGAGCTCCGATAACGATTTTTCATTTGGCAACGAAAACAGCGGAAACGGCTGCAATGTCAGTTTTTTTTTTATGTAGCTTCCCTTTTTCTTTCTTTCGGTTCAAATTATCCAAGCTGGTCTTAATACGCTTGACACCGTAACGAGATCGTCTTTCTAGGAAGACTTTTCAGAGACGTTTCTTGCCCTTTTTTACTCTTCGTAGAAAAACGGTATTAATCGCGACAATGCCCTTTTGCCGATACTGATCCTCCGCTTTGGCTACCTGAGATACTTTGTGTAAAATGGATCCTATACCTGGTAGACGTCTGGCATAAGTATCTACTCTCGAGCGGGTGGCTTTGCTTGTTGATGTTACTTGAGCGGTCCAGTAAGCAGGTAGCAGGTGTCATGTCGTAGCGATGGGTATCGAAGATACGAAAAATCGAATCGGTGGAAAAAGCGTATGTTCCTCGTTTGCGAGCAGGTACGGAAACCCTTAGTGAGATTAGACACAATCGATCAGTTTGGTTCTACACGAACAACCTGACCCACTCGATGTCACTTTGGAGTTTTGTGAAGAAGCTATCGGAGAACTTGGATCGATCCTCCCTTTGGATATTCAAGGAATAAGGGTAGATCGTATTCCATGGTTACAGATAATCCGTCACTGGATTCTCGTCTTGACGGAAATGACTCTCGGTATGCTGGATACACTTTTGATGAGAGGGAGAGTGACTAAATTTAGCTGTATGATTTTTGTAACGGTTCATCCATTCACCCTTATCGACTTGGATGGTGGACGGGCGTCTTTATTTTTTTCTGTGCGATCTGAACTTTTAATGAACTTTTAACGGGGCGAAATCTCATTAAGATTCTCTGACCCCTCGTGAACCTGAGAAAATTTCTTGATCGAACAAATAGGTGAAAATTAACGAAGATTTCGAACACCTTGACATACCCGTGTAATCCTCTATGTAGCCGACACTCGTTCCTATTGTCAAAAAATTGTCATATTCCGGATTAAAATTTTAATTCGTACAACAGGCTGACAACAGTCCCGTTTGTCAAATAGGAGGCGCACAACAGGCTCATAACAGCTCGATTTCGACCGGTTGTCAATCTTTTGTACGCCTTCAAATTTTTACCCGGGATCCTTTACTTACACATTTTAAAACATCCGGCAAAACAAAAATTAACGTGCTCGTTATATTTTGAAAAAAAGTGCCTCTCTGACGCTAAATGTTTTGATAATAAGGCAAAGGAAGAGCCTCTCTCTCTCTCTTGCGATGACAGTGGATCCATCAATTTTTCTCGTCGAGCTTCTAATTAGCTGCCTAATATTTTATTTGTGGGACGTACCGTTTCTAAAAAGTGTGCGAGAGAACCCGTTACGGGATAAAGGAGGGAGGGAGGGGGGAGCGAATGGTTGCTCGAGAGGGAGAAAGGGAGGTATGAAAAAAAAAACAAGGAGAAAAAAAATGAGGGAGGGCCCAATTAATTTAACCGAACGGTTCTCTCGCATCCTATTCCCGTTGCCAATCGATAGACATAGCCACCTACTCAAAACCCAGGATACATCTAACCCGTACCGAAAATCTAAAAAAAGAAAAAAAAACGTATGAAACATGAAAATAAAAGCCCTCTCCACTTCATCCATAAGCATCGAATTGAAAAAACTACGCCTCGTTAAGCCCGCGCTTATGATTCACGGTTACGTGGTGCTTAGGTATGTCTGTATACGTAGAATAGCCATCCAATCTCGTCGAGTAATTGAGGGTTTTATAAATCAATACAGGTCTTGGGGATAGACTCCATTGGGGGTCAACGTAATGGGGGTATCTGAAATAATTAAGGAAACGACTTTTCAATTTAACTTCGATATTTTAAAAGATATAATTAAGAACGAGCAAGCTCTCAGGGACGAAGCCACTAATTCCACGAGGGGTTCCTTATAACAGACTCACTATCCCCTTGTAGGGTTGAAGTTGGGTATTTCGATACCTAACCTATAAGACGCAAGTATTGTAATACCTATGAGGTCATATGATACCATATATACATACCTTATACCTTAAACTCTAGGTACTCGAACTCAACCTAACTAGATGTATTAGGTGATTCGAAACTCTCTTCTCTCTAATCCTCTTCATACCCTATGGGACTATCAATCTGTATCCCGTTGCTGCCGTTCGGCGGAAACTTATTCGGCAGACAATTTCAGGATATAGTCAGTGCTCCAGTCAGTGAGCTTAGAACGAAGGTAAGACCCCGAGTACTTGGCGAGAAGATGGCTCTCGCCATTTACCCGGGAGTACCTTTAGATATCGACAGCGGCAAGTCTCCATAGAGTTTTCGTAAATCACCTTCTCGATTCAAGAAATCGAAGTTCCACCTTTTCTAAGTTCCCCGTAAACAGTCCAGGACGACTTATTATAATAGGAGACCAAAAAGCCGTGACTAACCTCAGAAATTCTCATAGCCAATGGGGAGGCGTCTCACACGTTTTCATTATTCACGTGCATTCGGTCTACGATCCTAAATCCCAAGCATCGGGAACGTCGTCAATGAAGACTTAAGGGCGTGTATTCACGCGACGCACCAAGAGTCCCCTCGTATTCACACAATGTCGTAATCAAAGCCTTCTCTGTCTTCCATAAAGCACAATGGCGTCGTTCGGAACGGCACGGCGGTAGACCGGTATCGCTGCACTCGAGAGTTAAACGGTACTAATCTACGGGAGAGGGCTAGGCGCCGCGACGCTTCACCACTCGACATAAAGTCTACTTCAAGAACATCGACACGAACAGGGCCTTGAACTTGCCACCGTGATTACAGTATATATATATATATATATATTAAAGTAAGTCCTTCCTTGTAAAATCTACACAGAGTGCAGGGATGAAGGAAATCTTGAAATCCCAGCATGTATTCCCTTTGAGAATGAAGTAGTCGGGTACAGCAGGGAGGATCATTCCACACGGACTTCCTTGTGGTTCCGCACGGTAGGCTAGTGGATAAGGAACGAAGGTAGGAAGCTCTTCGTCGAGATCAAAGTAAACCTCGAATCGATAGGATTTCCTTGGAAGAAGATACAATTTATTGTATTAGAGAACAAGTCCTGTTGGGAACGTCTGGCTCCATTGATACCGTCAATATTTCAGGTATGTGCCACCTCCTTCTGAAAACGATGAGATTTCTTATCTATCGTTATTGATAGTAACTGCGAGGGCGAGTCGTCATAAGTGTTGCCAGAACGTCGATCAAATTGATATAAGAATTGGAAGGAACTGATATCTTGGTTCAATAAAGATTCTCATTGAGGTATCGTTCTCGTTTTTACTTTAAACGTCGAGAAATCGAGAGACATCCATTATATGGTCGAGAGTACGTGACGAAGAAAAGAAATCGAGCTATGGATTCACTTTTCTATAAAGGGACGTTCACAGTAGTTAGCAAAGTGTTGCACGGTTCAGGGAACCGACGACCGATATGATTTCACGCAATTTCAGGGACAGAGGAATATTATGGGCTCTCTGTAAAGGGACGGGATTGCTGAAGCTGAGTAAAAGGGAATGATGGAATAGGAATGGGTGGTAAGGTGTGCGAGGGGAAGTGCGATCAAGGAACGGTGGTACCAGTGCTGGTGGGGGACAAAGAGGCTCAGAGTAGAGCGATTAGCACGGCCCATTGCCCGATGCTAGTGGCACACAACAGCGACCCTGTTCAACTTGGAACATTTCCAACGATCCCGGTTGTCCTTTATGTTGGAAGGATCTTGCTTGTATTTTGTGATATATTACCGCGTTGCTGGGAATTATTTTTTTTCTCGGGAATATTCAAAGATTTGAATAGTTTAAAATAGTATTAGATTTTTTTTTTGTATAATTATGATTGGGGAACGAAAATGTGGGTCCGGTACTCATGTTATATTGGAAAATATTAGACCCTTTTAGTGTATCGGTGGAGTCGTGAAAAGTTATACCCTGGTGCCATCTCTAAGCGGGAAGCTGTACCTTAGGCTTTATTATTCGAATTCTTTAGCCTTTCGAGTTCTCTGTAGCATCTGACTTTATTATCTATACGACGTGGTTGATTTCATGAAATCAATTAGAGCTTTAAAATGATATGTTATTAATCAGGATTTCATCGATTTATAATTTTTTTGTATAATAAGGTAACCAGTAAATGGTATGAGAATATCTTTTAGACAAATATTCGAGGACGATCCCTGGTCAAAAATCTCATTAAATTTATAATTCAACTTGCCGACTTTCCGATTACATTTCCTATTACTATATAGTTAATCGATCTATATAGATTGATGGTACAGGTATAAGGTAGCTCGGCAAGTGCGGCAGTGAATGTCTCGCCATAAATCACAGAATGGCTTCCCTCCCCCCCGTGCCCTACCCCGAGAAAGAAGTAGACGTCATTGATGGCCGAGAATAAAGGGAAGAAATGAACTTTCCTCGATAATCTCACGCTAGGACTGGGATGCCTTTAGCGAGCACCTCGAAGCTGAGTGAGAGTAGAATATATAAAATGAACTTTTATTTTTGATTGACGTGCCTCGTCGAAGTGGTGAGTAAAGTGCTAGGGGGTAGTGGGGAGAAGGGAAGGGGAGGGAAAAAAGGGCAAAAGGGTCAATATGGAGGTGCAACTCTGAGAGAGGGTACGACGCACTTGGGTTAAGAGTAACGTGTGAGCAAGTGAAGTTATAAGGGTGTAAGAGGTCGAAACAGGGTGGGGAGGAAGAAGGGGAATGGCTATAGGCCTAAGGTAAAGAAAGAGTCTCGTGCACGATGTTCGTCGTGGAGGTAGAGGGTGCGTAGGTAGGGAACGTACAGAAGGGTCTTTGCTAAGGGTAATGCAGAGGAAGAGGGTAGCACCGACGTCAGAAATACGCGAGGCTCTTTCCACGGCACGTATCTGAACTCACGGAGTCCCATAGTCCTGTACCACGTCGTCGGCTCACCTCACGTACGAGAATTAATATCGCCGGCTGCCAGTGTAGCACTCGATTACCCTGAATTTGACAGTGATTTATGCTCCAGATATGATATCGCTGTTCCTTGTATTCGGTAATCGATTTGCGGTATTTTTCAGTCACGTGGACAGGTGAGTGTCCTGGGTATTTCTTGTGCACCTTGTATCTTATAACTATGATAGTAAAAGTTCGAGAGGGGCGAGGAGGGCTGGTTCATTTTGAATTCAGATTCTTAATTCAGGTGAAAATTTCAAAAGGCTATCGAAAATCTTGTTTACTACGTCCGACCCATCAGGTATCATACTTCGGAAGGATTATCGGAGATAACAAAGTAGTTACCTGAAATCGAGTAAACTTTTGATCCCGTGACGAGATACTCCTGGCAATGAAGTCGATCCACGCCTGAGCAAGCTCAGAAAGACCTGGACCCCTTTTGCTTCTATTAACGTAATTGACGAGGTGCTCAGCGGGTCACTGGAACTTTGAGATTAATCGAGAGCTCGCTGCACATCGGGATACAATCTGCTAATGGCTCAAGCCAACTCGACCACTCTGTGCTTCAATGAAATTCTCTATTCTTTTATTTGAAACGCTTAGCACCCCAAACCCCACTCCCTCCCGTCTCTTGATCGAACTTAATTTTTCAATAGCGTCTGCTGCGATAACCCATAAAGGAATCGTTCTTACGGCCATGTCGATGACTACTCATCCATTCTGTAGAGACTCTCTCCCTTTCTCCGCCATTTCATCATCCCTCCCACGGAACAAGGGATGAGCATCGTTTCTCTAAGCGACCTTTAATTTTAATCCGGCCCAACTGAAGTAACGATCGAGAGACGTCAGAGGGCGGTAAAGGGATGTAAGGGAGTAGCTTCGAAGTTTCCTTCTGGCATCGCGACGCCTGGCGTCGGTACCTCCGAGAGGCAATCACAGCCCCATCGCTTAAAGAGTTCGAACAAATGAGAAGTCCCGTGGTGGGATTCGAGGATGATGGAATGGTTCGGTATTGAAAACAAGTTCTTTCTTTTTTTCATCTTTTTCTTTTTTCTTTTTTCATTTCACAATCTACTTCCTCCACCCCTCGATGCTAGTATACTACCCCGTCTAAACGACTATAGTATATAAGGTCTTTCGATATACAAGATATGTTGAGATAATCCTTAATTGAGGAATACACGAAGATTGTTATTATTATTCAACATTGAAATACAACTTCCGGTAGATCATACTCTGATATATCATCTCGCTGCTGTTCTGCCTCTTATTCCTGGTTATCATTGACTTTTGCAGCATGCCCCCTAGTCGCAATTCAGGTTCTATCAGTATCAGCTGATGGAGTTCATTATTATATACATATATACATGACTATAGGAATGTTTATTAATAATTCCTTCTTGACTTTGGCTCAACCGGTACTTACCTGTTATCCATTATAACCAAAGAGAACGTGTTATCGATACCAGCTAGCTACTATTAATCACTTCTTGTTTGTTAAGCGGCGTACACACCTGCTTCCGTAATATCCTGCATCCCGCAGTCTAGAAGTCAGCCTGTCCCGAAACTTTACCTTGTTCGAAATAACTACGTGTCTATACTCTGTACCTTGAGCCAAGTTAATGCACAGAAAACTTTGTCAGTGCTGACCGTCTTGCGCAATCGTCATCGGCGACAATTGACGTTAACGACTTTACATTACGTAACGAGATAAAAAGAGTCTTCGTAGGACAATTCATCTTCCATGCCGAGTGCACGCAATCGTACAGCAAGATAAGTGCAGCATCCGATAAATTCATTATGGATGATTGTCGGGGAAGGCGACGATTCCCTAAAGACGTATTCCTGTAGATTTGTGTTAGCAGGCGTAGAGGGGGAGGTAGGGGCGGCAGGAGATGCAGTGACGTTTCTAATGGACAATGCCTGTTATTCTGTAACAAAGGGGAGCCAATTATGGCCGAGAAACGGAAATATCACGATAAGAGGAACAACAGGTGCAGACGACGGTGAAAATTAGTATAAGAACCGGCGGAGAAGGTATACACATAGCGCGTGGGTGTAAACTCGCCTTTACGAGGAGCGAGAAACTAGACGTCTCCTACCTACGACAAAAGAAATGTTTTTAAATATATATCAGGCAACAGCATTTCCTTGCTCGCTTTATCGTAACTTTACGCAAGGCTGCTTCCATCAAGATTCTTCATCCCCCCCCCCCCCACTCCCTCCCCAAGACCCTGACAAACCGACGCTGATCGACGTGACGCTTTCTTCATGATTTTTGAAATTATTGCGTGCAGCCCCCCCGTCGACCATTGTAAACTCTTCTCAGTCATATCTGGCGAAACTTACTAACCTGACCGTAGTAATCAATGATTCGCGTAGTTAAACCACCAGTGTGTTATCGTCGGCCAATTATCTTATTTGCCGTCCATTCATTTTTCTTCTATGAATATTTTAAAAGCTGCTCGGACCAGGTTCCTTTGTTGGGCGCAGACGGTGACGGAGACGCCAATGGTTATTACATAAGGCTCTCTCTCTCTCTCTCTCTCTTTTTTTATCACTCTGCTTTCGACTACCTTCTATTTTAGTTTGGTTCTTTTTTTTCTATTCTTATATTACACTCGTTTTTTATTCTTCAACCAGACCGCTTTATTGGCTCCCTCGTCGTTATCCGTGCTTCGAGATAAATTGCTGCAGTACGCATAATTACGGTACGACCTGCCTACGTGGAAATTATAAAATAGCGTCGCTACGGGCTGACTTTACCCGCGAGACTCAGATAAGTATTAAAAGGTTCTAATTGGATTTTAAAGCGCTTTATCAGCCACTTAGCGCCTATACGCTTGTAGCCTCAGGCCCGCTAAAGGTAAAGCAGCGTGTCTCCCCGTTAGACGCATCCGAGATAACTCTACGGGTTTTTGATGTCGCACTTACCATGTAACTTTTCTCAATTACAGTCACGAATGTGAAAATTACAGCCGCTCGTTACTGCACGATTATTCATCGTTAATTACGGGTATCGATCAACGACCTACAGGGCTATTCAGCTTAAACGAACCGGTCACACTTGACAACTGTTCTGTGCTATCGTTTGAGATAAATGTGACTTTTTAAAAAAATGAAAAAATAGATTCGTGATAACTTCTTCCTCTGTTTTCCTATTGGGTATTGGCAAACGATCGCTTAGCCAAAGTGACGTAGTGACAGCTGTCAAATTGGTTGGTTACCTTTGAAATGAATAACCCTGTACAATATATATATGTACCTTTATTCCAATGTTAATCCACACTCGCCCACGTATCCTTTAACAGATGAGGATCCAGCATCCCAGATCTCTCTCTCTCTCTCTCTCTCTCTCTCTCTCTCTCTCTCTCTCTCTCTCACTCACTTGGAATAAACTCGTTTTACATCGGTATCGTAATTCCATTAGACACCTCCGTGAGGACACGCGCGATTCCTACTACTTTCTTTTCAATGAGATATTAATAGCAGTCGATCCTACCAGGAGAAAGCATGAAGACACTATATGGTATTACAGATATAGAAGACCGGTGTGGTATTATGCATATGTCGAAGAACCGCTTCCTCCTGGTTACCTTGTGAGACCAGAGGGACCTGGAGAATTTCTCTATTTGGCTAAGCGTTTTTAGCGGCGACAGGCACTTGATGCTTGAGTGGAACCCCGAGGTGGGGTACTCGAGATCAGCATTATAAGCGAGATTATCTGGTTCCCAGGAAGCCCTTTATTCGTGGCATCGACGCACACCCGACAACGAGAAAGGTCTCGAGAAGGTGCAAGGGCTCGAAAGGGCTCATATTCAGGAGCGCTCTGTATTTCTCAATGGAGACTGCCGGTCTCGCTCATTGTTCAATCCATTGTGCAATTTTGATCCGTGAATGACGTACGTACTGCATTCCGATTCTAAACTACGTCTTGAGAGGTTCACGAGTACCGAGAGACGTTCTTCGGGTTCTTTTTGTCACCGGTCTTGTCTATTCTCTTTTCTTCCTTATTATAACGTGCGCCGAAATTGCGCCGTTGAGAATGTTTTTTCTTTTAATTTTTGTACGAGTACAATTTTTTTTATAACAACCAAGGGTATCATTGTATCAATATAAGTTGGAAAGAGGAATCAAGGGTTAATGCAGATATTTAATTTAAAAAATAATCACAGTTCGATTAAACGTATAAAGGGAAAAATTATTAGGGAGGAAATTCAATCCAAAGAGGATTGATGAGCTCTCGACTGTCATTTGATCCTAAATTAATATTTTCGCGAACATATTCAGAGATGAAAAAAAAATTGCTTTGGACTTGATTAATTTTTTGAAACGTCACGCATCACCTCAGGGCGGTTCTACCACGTGTCCTTATCGCTCTGTGTACCTTACTGGGCTTATATATGTAGATACTGGAATATGGATCCTGATGGTCAGAATTCCACGTGCAATGATAACGATGGATCCCTAATGTCGGCATGTGAGAATTGGGAAACTATAGCAGTTACTGTGCGTCAGTGTTCCTAGCACTCCTGGTGCTTCTGGTATTCCTGCTTCTCGTTCCGCCACTGTTTGCAAACCGGTGTATTATACTGTCAGCCATGTCGAGGATTAGCCAACGCGATACATCGGATCCAAAATCGTGCGGCGCATCTGTTCGCGCGAAATCCCTACGGCTGTTGCATCGCAATCGACCTGGTCGTCCACGTTCGACCTCCTGAAAATTTGCAAGTACAGCGAAAACTTCTCGCAGCTCGTACTTACGACGTCCACGTGATGCGGTTCGGTCAGTACGTGGTAAGTTTACCTTAACTTCTGTATCATCCGAAACATTATACTCACTTCCAATTCGTTGTTACGTACATTTCTCAAGTCAATATATCTGTACACACGGTACATGAAGGTTTCCAAAAATTAAAAAAAAAAAAAAAATCGATAATCGGGACAATATTTATTTTTTTTTAAAAGAATTTCTCTTTTTTTTTTCTTTTTTAAATAAATTATTGTGTCGCAAATAAAGTTTCGCAAAACTGATATTTTTTACTCGTACGCTCGTACACGTAATTACCATGTGTGACCGATGCGGGCGTGTCTAGGCGGCGGCACTTTATCTCGCGTGTCACGTGACATTTGTTACTTTATGCGTAAAATAGGTCCCGTGTCACAGGTTTATCTAATGCGTTCAACATCAGCGAAACAACTGGCGGCCTGCGGGAAACCAGAGAGAGACTTGAGGTAGAAAGAAAATGAGGGAGAGGACCAAAAATTTAGAGTAACGTTTATCGGTAAGATATATTATAAAATACTACGTTTATATCTACATCCTTGAAACGGTGGCGGGGAGGTTCGATATCTCGAAATACCCGTCTTTTTTTTTTCCGAAGGAAACGATCTCGTCTTTCTGAACCCCCCCCCCCCCCCCGGCTACCTCTTAAGCGTTCCTCCTCTTCCCGACACGCGCGCACCCTCATAGATACGCATTCGATCGACAAGCCCCGACGCACTTAGGACTGCTTGCAAATCAAATCGAGCGCTTTATCGTTATACATTTAGGGTGGCGAATAGTGTTCACCGAATACAGTATTAAACGAGCGAGCCCAATTATATTTCCCAGCCGGGTTTCTCGAAGATCGTAAACGTAGGTTCTCCAATCTCGGGGCTCTAGAGGAATCAATAAAATTTCGTGGCGAGCAACGCGAAGCTAGTGAGTCGCGTTTCCGAAAATTTATGGAAATTCTACGATAATGCGTCCCTCGCGTGAGGATAAGGGTCTGTGTGCGTGGCTGGCAAATCGAGGGTACAGAACAACAGAACGTTGAAGAAAATAGTATGAATACATATACGTGCCAAGGTATAGGCACTATAAGGGATGATTACCTTGGTAGGGGGTGACTCTAGAAAGGGTGCATTAGTGGTATCGTGCATATACTAAAATTATATACATGTATACGTGCTGGGTACGGCTTCGGACACGTACCACTAGAAGGCTATATATATATATATATATATACATATATGTATAGAGCTAGTCTTGCAAAGGTAGGCGAATGTGGTATGGAGATAAGTAGGATGCCATATTGATTGCGACTGACTCGCTGGTGGTCGGAGTTCGAAAGTGAGGAACTGCCGTGAGGATCGGTGGTGGGTTCTGAGAGTAGAAGGAGGAGAGTAACACGAAGACGCGAACTAAAGAGAGTCAGAGGGCGGCGAGAAGCAGGCACCACTCTCGTAGAATTACAGGATCGATATTAAATTGCGATAGTTCCCGTTTCGACTGCAGGGCGCTCGCGTTTGCGCCCTCGCCCAGCCCTCTCGACCACCGCTTACACACCTATACCCAAAAACGAGTCACCCATGACCTACGAACCTTTTGAGCACCTTCATCTGGCATCATACCACCGTGTAGGAAGAGTCTCTCTATATTTGAGCTTCTCGGTAAATTTACGAGGCGTCCTGTAACTTCATAGCAGATTGTTTTTATCTTCCTATATCTGGGTTAGGTATCCATGTAACGTACTTATCTGAGTGATATATTTAACGGGTTGATTCCACTTCACCTGACCGTATCTAACTTGGTCCTGGTCATCTCGCACCATGACGGTTTATCGTCCCTTGGATTTGGTCTCACGGGGAAATACCATTAGACCACTCGCTTCCAATAACCCGTCGTGCAACGTGGCCACCTGCTCACCTGTTACCGCATAGCGAACCTCCTGCCAGTGACGTTCACCGCTATAGCAGGGAAAGATTAGAATTCTAATCCAGGCTGGATAGCGCATAGTGAATATGGTGAACCACGAAGCACCACTAGGTCCTAGGTACTACTGCTTTCCAGGGCTAATAGAGATTTAACGCTCGGCCGGAATATTGATCCCGACGGTGGGTCAAACTCGTGACGAGTCGCTGGCTGCCGTCGACGACTAGGTGGACGGCGTCGAGACGCCCGTGATCGAGCTAACCGTTCTTGATATTTAATTAGTCGGTCGGCGCGCACGCGACTATCGAGCCTTCCTACTTGGAATCGAATCCCGTGGTCTCTTATACGGTGGCCCTTTAACAGGGAGTAGGTGGTACCGATCGATTATTACGGCAGAGACCGCTCGGCGTCGCGGCGTCGACGTACGGGAGCGCCGAGAGTCGAAAAGTCGCCGGGGACGACAGACGATCCGCAATTAGTAATGACGAGGATGTAACGCGTACATCTGTCGCCGTGGCTATGCGCCCTTGCTGCGTGCGTCTCTTTTTTACGAACACCTTTTTAAAGCGTCCCGACGTCTGGTACGGTGTCAAATAAATTTGTAACGGTACACTCGGGAATATTTTAGGAGCCTCAGCATCCATCGCGGTATCGTTTTACAGATGCGAAATATCAACAATTTCTTGTACCCGCTTAAGGAATCTACCGACGCTTGGCGTCCCTTGTGCTCTGCCTGCTCCGTACCCACGTACCACCCGGTATATGTGTGACTTCGGGACGTCATGGAAAAAATGACTGCGAGAGAGATTCTCTCTCTCAGTCTCACGGGGGACAAGGGAACGACGATCCAAGAAGGCCACGACGGGGGTCGCCACTTCCTGGAGGGCGTCGTTCCGTTTGCAATGCTTCCACCTCGTCATCGCTTCCTGTGTTTACTTCGCTGTCTAATGTTTCGTTACACTTGAAGTGCACGCAGCCCGAAATCTCGCTGACAACTTGTCAGACTCCGTTGGAAGCTTTTCTGATAGTCGACACATGGAGATCGTCTGTCGTCGTCTTGTAAACTATGCTTACGGTCGCCACGCTCTCGATCTCTGGACATACCGAGGTTCGGTGTCGTTACCGATCAATTTTGGTAGCTACTATATTTAACGATCGAGACGACGTCTGGTGACAACTGCGACTTTGGATTCTTATCAGGTCCATCCTTTCGATACTTGACGGATACTGGATCTTACGGTGAAAGGATCTTTACCTGTAAGTATACGTGGATGGAACGTCGACTTCCTTGGGCGCGATAAGATCTCCTCGATTCTCGATGTCACGTGGTCGATTCTTGGATGGTAAACGCGTGAGATCGAACGGAAAGATCCTGGTAATAGATACGTATATATACATGGTCGATCCTATAGACCGATCGGATAACGATCCATCTGGATCCTGGATGCATTCGTGGAGGATCGCTTGATCAGATTTGGGTAAACGAGGGACCTTCAGGAGAAATCGTTTAAGAGGATTATGAGCCGAGAAAATTAAAATATTGCCACAGGGAAAAGATATGACAAAGGGGCCTCGCCAAATTCATAATGCCTTATATTACTTCTTTTCATTAGACGGCTCCTTTACTTTAATGCGATTATTCTTATAATGACCCAGGAGCGGGAAGCAGGGCTCGTAATTCCTGCTTTAAGTTTTACCGCGCCTCAAACAACAAGGAGGTTACGGTTGAGGTGGGTATGGAAGAAGGAAAACAAAAAAATAAAAGACAAAAAATCTAAGCTGTTAAATTCATTAAAAATTTACGTCCTCGAGTGAGGGCAGGAGTCACTCTCGTCCATTTAAAATGAAAAAACCCCTGTGCACCCTTATAATCCCCCATCCCATTCATCTAATCAGTCAGTCTGTAGGTATGAAATAATTTTTTTCATGACGAAACTTTTTTCAAATCTCGACATAATCTTTCAAGAGCAAACCGGAACCACAGACCCGCACGGATTGGGACTGTAACGAGGAAGCATGAATAAGTCAAGGAAAATGTCAAGCGGTACAAAACCACTAACGTCAAAAGGATCCAAGAACAAAAGGAATGCCATGCATGTTTCTCTGTGTCGTACATAATGCGTGACAAAGTTACGCTCGTTCCTCGCAATCCCACTCAGGTTCGCTACCCTCGAAGCCTTCCAGAAGCATTTCAAATCTCGCGACAGACTTTGCACGGCTAATTGAGGTAATTTTCTCAGGGCCGATATAAACGCCGGGTCGTTACCGCACGGGACTAAAGGCTCTGATGTATTGCGATGTTCTACGCACAATGCCAGGCCAGGTTGCCTATTGTTGCGAAGCTCGTAATACGCGCGTACGCGTGGATGACGCACCCAAACAGTTACACAAGCTGCTCGCACTGTTCTGTCTATACAATATATATACATATGTATTTAGCATACGTAACAAATTGAAAAGACAAAAGAGAAAAAAAATTTACCTATGATCATGTTATAAGATACTTTGTTTATAACTATCAGCTTATGCACGCTGCCCTACTTTTGATATTCTATATTATTTCAATATTGATAAGCAATTGTCAGTAATGCCTGTTATCGTTAATTGCTAAAGTTCCGATGAGTTTTTATATTTTCCAAACTCCCGATAGACCAGTGCGGTTATCAGGAGTCGTGTGAAACGAACTGGCAAGACTTAAAAGTCGATAACATCCACGTTATGGAATGTACACGTATCCGGTACTGTAACGTCTAAAAGTATCTACAGATATTCCGCATCAGAGATCAATAGAGGGTTGTAAAAGTTCTATAGAGCGAAACCAGGAACCTTTCACAAGTTCATAGTCGACTAATTGCCCGTCGTTCGTAATGGAGTTGATAGTGGCAATGCGAACCAGTTAATGATAATCAGTCAGTCGATAATGATAGATGGGATAGCATTGTGTCGAACTAGGCACGAAATCAAATGGATATTTCAGCAAGGCCATCACAGTGGATACTGCATAGAACCCTTAACATCCCTTAAGAAATTTTCGATACCCTTAACGTAAGATATTCCCGTTCTTAGGTACCGAAGGTATATATATATACACACACATATATATATTCCCACAGTATTGTGCGTGTGCGTGAGTACTATACCTTGAAAGCAGGTAGCTTCTGGAAAGTGTTTGAATTGGCAGTGGTTCGAGAGTTAAGGGATGGAAACATGATCGGCCAAGAAATAGGGGTTGGCGATTGTAGAAGCCTTCGAGGAGTCACGCTCGGTATTGTAACCCTTCATTAATTAGAATGGCGAGGACAATGCCTGAGACCCGGTTACTCCTTTAGCTACCCTTAGTTACTCGGTGGCGGCGTATGGTTAGACAGGGTTCGGTGTACCAGGCTCTTAGGGTCTACAGTATAGGTAGAGAGTGAAGGAAAATAACGCGTGCCGTTCGATGGTCACTCGACACTTTGCTACTTGGCAAAATATTGACCCTGATCAAGTTCATCTTGTGTTAGGGGTAGGTGGGTTCCTATGTGTAGCAGCAGGGGTGTATAGAAATTCAACTATAGGATTTGGGGACCGATCGAGCCCATTCTATAGTAGTGGGCATTATACGGGACCCAGCCAGTCGGGCCGCGCGGCGTGTTGCAGTGATTAATGCTAACTGCGAGGCTTCCCTCCCTCTAGACTATTGCCCATCCACCCTCTCGCTCGCCGGTAACAGATGTACCCCCTATTAATCAATCCGATCCTCCATTCACCCTCTCCGTTCGTCGGCCGACTTGTCTCTGGTATCATCGCTCAACCCTACCATTCTCGCGTGCCCGGTATAACGCACCGGTCCCTATAACGGTGAGCAGACCCAGTCCACTTTGGTCGTAGTTATATATCCGATGCGAACGTCTGTCGCGGCTTGACGGAGGCTTATGATTTTACATTTGGCTGACTCCTACCTACGATGATGCCGGCAGCTCGTCCTTGACCGGGTTGTTTCGAGAACTTACCAGCATCGGGATCAATAGTGCTAGGGTAGCGTTAGGCCTATGGTGCATTCGCGATAACTAAAATGCAACGGCGAACGAGGCTCGTCGAATTTATAAGACTTATTGGATTTTTTGAACGAGCTATAGTAACAATGGGACGGGGGAAGGGGAAAACGGGGGACGAATAAAAAATAACTGGGTGACTTTAACAGGCGCAATAGTAAAATAAATGCTGACTGGCTTTTAAAATTCGTTGGCGCGCCTGGCGCCATAACCCTTTTCGTGGTGTTAGCTGGACGATTCCTTTTTTTTTATTTTCTCTTTTTCTTTTTGTATACACATAAAGGAGCCATTGCTATTATAGCAATTAATAAAGGGGTTTTTAGGCGGGACTTGATTGTCGCTCGTTAAAATTAAAAGGCAAGGGGGTGTGAGAGTGAGAAAACGCCCGGGCAATTTTACGCCCTTTTCGTAAGGGGTGGTTGTGCAGTACGGACCCGCGAGAACGTTTCGCCCCCGCTTGGCATAACATTAGCGGCAACAATGCATGTCTTTTATTTAATTCACGCCAGCCGCCCCACTCTACCTCCCCCCCACCCCTCCGTGGACGATAATAAATTCTCGCTATTAATTGAATAATGGAAGGGAATATAAAAGGAACAAGGGGGCAGGGGGCGCGGGGGAGTGTACTTTTATTTGGCGCTAAGTACCCACGTGAAGTCTAGTAGTTACGCCACCGCAATATTTCCACGTCCATTAGAGGTTGCAGCATCGCCCAAGAATTCTTCAACTTTTGTCTCGGTTAAAAGGAAAGCTCGACCTAACCTCAGGCATCGCTACCAGTATTCTCTCACCCCAGCTATGACCTCTTCACCCCCACCGCAACAGTCGACTCGGTCTCTCGTTCATTTTCGCTCACTGGGTCCTCATCAGTTACGGCACTCAGTCCCCGCAGGCAGTATCGTAAGATCAAGCCTCGTGTCGTTAAGAAGCTGCATTAAAACCACCTTGACGACAACCCCTCGTCGATGAACCTTTACGACCCTCCCACGGCCATTAACTCTAAACCGTAAGCCATTTTGCAAGGCTAAATATTCGCATATATATATATATACCCTTAAATAAAAAAAAGAATACAAGGTACCACTCAAACTGTAGCGATTCTCCCCTTCGATATCGTCAGAGCCATTCTTAATATTTCATGAGTCTTGACTTCCCTCTCTTATGCTGGTACTATATATATTTCAGACTGTCGCGTGCACCCACGTACTGCATGCGCTGCCTTTCCTAATTCGCGTCTCCGCAAAATGCGTCTGGACGATTCGATGGAATCGTACGGTGGCACGCAAAGCCCATTAAATGGGTCCCAACGTTGGCTTTGCATTACCAGTAATCGCGTTTCAGACCGAAAACATGAGGTCTACGAGACGCGGTGAGTTTAATAGATGCTCTACGTGAAAGAGCAACGATATTCACTTGGGAGTTCGGAGCACGATGAGTTTCGTTGGAACACGTCTTTCGTGAAATATCTATAATACCCTAGTAGATTCTGAAGAAAAAAAAAAAAACTTATCCGTGGAATCTGAAATTTTAATTATTGAAATTTTCTATTGTTCGGAAGATTTCACGCATACCCCTTAGCGTTCCTTGGACAGTTTGTAAGCGTGTCTCGTAGAAGTTTCTCGGACTGGGCTGCGTCCTAGACAGGGACAATGAAGTAAGAAAATTCGAGGGTAGGACGAGGGCTCGACGGAGTGCCGTTATAGTTTTATAAAGCGGCTCGTAACGATTCAATGAGAGGCGTGGGACGTTAAAAAAATAGTTTAAAATTCCGTCCGAGTACTTGAAATTGATTACGCAGCGCGGACCGGTGATAATGGTAGTTAGTAGGGGTGCTGTGTAGGGGAGATAGCGTCTGCTCGTGTCGCTAGGCAGCTTGGCGGTTCGCGAATTCTTTACAACTGTTTGCGGGGTAAAGAGTACGGTTAGAGGGTGTGGATAGAGGACGTGAGAGAGAGAGAGAGAGAGAGAGAGAGAGAGAGAGAGAGAGAGAGAATAATATAGCCAGAGGGTAGGAAGAGAGCGTGCACCTCGACTTCCGAGATAGAACACGCAGTTCTCATCACTCGCCTCCTCCCTTCTCCAGCATCCCCTGTGCAACGCACGAGCGATATCACTGATTTCGCAAACTTCGATTATGCAACGGCTGCAATCTTACTTAGCAACCCTCTGAAAGTGAAATTCGATCCTGCTAGGCATCTTGGCGAACATCGCTGATATTAAGGGAGTGCATTGATTCTATTGGATAGTATGGTTGCCGTAATCGCCAATACATAGCATCCGTACAGAAATGAAACTCGAATGAATCTTGATCAAGTAACTCTTAAACCACGTGATCGTAGAAGGATCTATGGGATGTCTAGGAGATGAAAATAGTCAGGGGTGACTAAGAGGAAATACGAAAGTCAAAGTAAGGAGGCTGTACGGCATTTACAGGAAGCCGCTACGCTCCCCGGTAATGGCCCCTAATCTCAGCGTAATTACTACCGTAATTACACAAATTCAATTTCTATGAAGCTTTGCTACTGGGTGGACCATATATCTCCCAGGTGCCCCTTCACTTCCTGATGAGTGTGAAGTTGGCACCTGATTGTTTAAAAATTAAAAAAAGTGACCACCCGGAAGAATTCTACAGTTTCGGGAGAAAACCAGCGGAAGTTGGCACTTCATGCCTCCCTGTACTGAAGCGTATGATGCCATCGGTACATGTAATAGGTTTTTTACCTTTATTGCGTAGCAGAACTGTTGTTAAACCTTACCAGGAACTATGGATCTCCTCGAGAAATATTAAATCTAGTCTAAAGTCTATTAAAAAAAAACTTTTTCAAAAATTTAAGGAGCTACGGAAAGCTAGCACCTTGGAAGTATTGATCTGGATTCTTTTGGATTTAACCATCGGAACTGTTTCTAGAAAGTATCGGGAACTGTAGAACTCTTTCGGATGCTCTTGGAACTTATTTCGTTTTTTAAATTTAAAACAATGCGGTGCCAACTTCACACAGCCCCTGCTGGGCTCGACGGATGTGGATTTCGAAATCATAGGCTCGGAGCCCGCACTGTGGCTTTAATGGAAAAGAGGCATAGTCCGGGCACGGAGAAGGAGAAACAGTGACACGGGGCTCTGCGAGGGTTGCTGCAGCCCTATGGTAGAAGGAGAGTAAGCGAGAACCATTAGCGAGTACGGAGAATGCGGTTTCAATTATTGTCGGCAGGTAGTGGTCCGTGTATCCGTTTTCAATGAACGATATTGAATATACATATACATACTGTAGCTACGACGTATTTCTAACTGACAATTCTCACCGCAGTTCATCGACCTACCTCTATACTTTATGTATTGTGACGTGATTTTTGGATTCACGAATGGGACCAATAGGAAAGCTTAGCAAACGACACTTTTTTTTTTAAAAACTCAAAAAACTGGCTTCTCCAGCTGTCGCCACGATTATTATGCATCTTTTGAAAGACAGTGGCGTCACAAATAATATTAAATTCGGTATAAGCTTTAGCAAATAATTAGCAATCGATTCGTAAGTTTGATTGAAAAAATTTTTCCATCTTGAGGTACCTCGTCTCAAATTTTTTTGCAATATTAAAAAAAACGACGCGAGTGAAAACGAAGATAAAGAGATAGCAAACCTTAGAACCAAATTGATTCGTAGCGATAAAAATTTCGATTTTGCAACTTGGGGGGAGGGCTAGTGTGAATCTGCCCCCCTATCCCCCTAAATTTGAATTTGCTGTACCTCAAAATCTCTAAGGATGCAGACGAAAGTAAAAAGCGTGCAAATCTCAGCAAACGGTTAGAAAACAAGTGAAAAAGAAAATTTTTGAAAATCCATACTTAGCGATGCCCTAGGGAAGCTGCCGTGAAGGATCTTCGATTTGCCACGTACCCATTCGCTAAGAAACGCTCTTGATTTAGTTTAAAGGGTTTCGAGGGGAAGGATAGTATTTATCCTTTACGAGAATTGGTTGAGCGCCCGGCTGGCATGCGAATGCACGGACGGAGGATGAACGGCCGAAGGTGACGCAGGTTAACTCTCTGTTTTATACTATGGGCGTCGAGTAAAGAAAATCCATTACAGTATAACCGTAATAAACAAGTTAAAAAAATGTATATAAAAAAAAAAGAAATTCATCCATAATGACTACTGCACGTAAAAGTTTGAACAGAGTGACGTCACCGAAGAAAAAAAAACGAAAGAATTCTTCACGTCGCCACCACAATACTCTCGTCTACCATTGTGTCACACTGGCGCAGTTCCAAGGGACCAAGCGAAACTACGTAGCGTCGGTTTCCGGCACTTACTTCGTCGTTGTAAAAAAAAAACTCTAAAGAAAATAATTAGGTAAAAAAGAGCTTATGCTATTTATCAGCTGCTTCGTAGCAAAGGTTGATATCCACCGGTTATATTGGTACTCGGGATGGTGATGGTCGCCCCACGGTGGTCCCTCGACTATTTATCAATGGGGTAATCGCGCGCGTCACCCGCTAAGCTGCCGCGTGTTCACCGCGACTTAACTAAATTTCCCGCGAGTATAGGAGTAAGTGTTACCGTGTTGGTACCGCCTGCCTTTATGGCGCTGGCTGTACTCCGTCGTTATATTCCATCCAGAAACTAGCTACCGTCACCGACAAAACACAGTGCCACAATGGTGCGGGCTGACGTACGTCGTCATGGCCGGTTCGCGTTATATAGAACGGCAGATCGCGCAGTGTCGGGCAGTGATGAATTGCTCTTCATAACTTTGCGCCTTGCCTATATAATACATAATATAAATCCGGTAATTAATGGCAGCGATTACCGAGCGACTGCCGTCGCGTGATTTAGGCATACGATCACTCTGAGAAAATTAAAAACAGCACCAACCTGGATAATGGTTTTGGATTTTGACTGAGGGGTATATCGAGTTTGTTTTTTTCATGTTTCTCTTAACAGGCTTTAGTCACGATTTGTGAAACCTTTTGTGTGCTGGATTTCTTCGTGGAATTTTCATTTACCACCGGCCCTCCTACGTTATACCTAATTCTCGTCTTATACCGATCGACCTTCGACCCCAATATCTATACCCAGTCACATGACTCTAAAGCCATAGGCAGGGGCGCGCGCATACATATGTACATTGTTCAGCGTATATTGCGTGTAAAGTCGGTTAATCGCCGGGAGCATCGTCGTGAACCTCAGGGGTGGCTAAGGGGTGTTTCCGAGGGATACACAAAAGTCCCAAACCCCAGCCGCATAGAAATTAGGGATAAGTTTAAAACATTCGTATAATCCGTACGGATAACGAACGGTTTCTCATCGGCGACCAACTGACAAATCCATAACAATCAATTACGAGATACCAACCCCGAGGGGCGATCTCATTCTAGGGCGGACTTTCAGGATCTCTACCCACCCCTACATCCATTCGACAAGCATCGATTCAATATTAATAACCACGATTAGAGAGCGAACCGTTACCACGGTAAAATATACGGCCCATTATTTCCACGCAGCAGGGATAAACAAGATCTACCCTCCTCTCGTACTTAGTCCTCGAGCGGTCCAGGCCGACACGGGGAAAATATTGCACATGCACGTGTTTCAGCTTTCTTCGTTCGCACGCTTTGGAAGTGAGGAGAGAGAAAAAAAATATGTAAAATAATACCAAACCTAAAGGAAGCCCAGTCTTCAGCCTCCCTCGTTTCGTTTCCTTTTCTTCGCCATTCCCAGCTCCCCCTCGTTACCCTCGTCCATAATTCTTCGCTTCCGGTCTCCTCGATTCTCGACGATCAAATAAAATTCCGTGAGTCGCCAGGAAATCGTTAGAAGTTGTTAGGCCACTCGTGGTATCGCGGTGCCAGTGCAAACGGCTACGAGCTATCTTCTGATCGTAGTCTATAAGACTTGTGCGATGTCCAGACTCTGCTTCTTTTTTCTTTCTCCTTAGCCAATCAATATAAGTCCTGGACCTGTAACGTTCTTGGCTATTGTCCGCGATAGGTATCGACAAAGTTAGCTGGCTGACACGCGCGCAGTCGTTACTCTGCCCCATAGCGGCACTTACGCTACAGTGCGTGTATGTACGGTATACTGTATTACGTAGCTTTTATGACACGCCACGAAATAAGCGGGGTAATGTCGGAGGGATATACTATTATTCGTATTTATTAAATAACATTTCATTTTTTTTTTACTCCCACCCTATGACTCTACGCCAGATCATTTATCACCCGTGGCTTAGCGGTTTCTGGCAAATTGCATCCCACATAGCAACGTCATGCCAGACGGCGTTTTGGTTCTCTCTCTCTCTCTCTCTCTCGTTCTCTTTTATTTCGTTTTTTCTCTAGTTACTTTTTTTAAAATCTTAATTGGGTCAGCCTTTACGTAAATCCACCGCTGCCACTTTGCGTGACTCACGTTACTCGTATTGCTGGATACTCGGAAATATACTTTATCCGATATAAATTTAGTGAAAGAGAGAAAATTTCCGTTTGAAATTCAAGACCTTCACTTGAAAGCCGCTTGAACATCTTTCGTCTTCTGCTTTTATTGCGATATATTAGTCTCGGGTGGGTTCTTCATTGATAAAGGTAAAGGAAAGTGGTAGCGAAAAGCGAAGCAATGTCTGTAATAGTACTGAAAGGAAGTTACTTGTTTGAGGTGTCCTCGGGGCAAAGTGCGTATACGTATATATAACAGGAGTCGTTCAATAAACGTATCACACGGAGTTATTTCATTTTCAGGCGAGTCGTGTGTAAAATATCAAATAAAATGAGGGATGTTGATTTAAGTGGTTAGGAAGGGAGGATGGAGAAGGAGGAGCAGAGGGTTGGTTAAAATTGGGTATGATGGAATACAGTATGACGAAATGGTATTACACATGTGTGCAAGCGTGTGTGAGTTCGCCTAACGGATACTCTGGAGATGAATATTTTTGTAAATTCAAACAAATGAAGTAAAAAAAATCTTTACCTGTTACAGAGTCGTTGCTACGCGTATGGCTGTTACGGATCGCCAGAATTCTACGGTATCTGTTGTTTTCGTATATAATCCTTACTGTAGGAAAGTCATGTAATTCTTGTAATTTGTCGTATCGAGACGGTAGCTGAGTCACGTGTGTAGAAAAATCGATCCCTTTCAGGAACACCAAAAATTGAATTAATTGGCAAAATTATCTTGTCAGATTAAAGTGAATAGATATTCCGAGGAAGATTATCTTTAGATCGAGGGTCCGTTTCGAAATTCACTGCCAAGGAATGCAACGGTGTTGACTTCAGTGCGTTTCATACAGAACACCCTGTATATTACTATATGTCTATAGGAAGGGTGGAGGGAGGTATACCATAGGGGAGGGTGAACGTTAATATCGCGCGGCGGGTTTGGCGAGTTGGCGGTTCACAAAGTGAGCGAGTGTTGACACTGGCCACTCATTCCAAGCCCTCTCTTCCCTGGACGTCTCTTTTCTCCTCTATATACAGGACCTTTCGACCCCATAGATACGCCCCTGCCGTGCTCGGCCAAGTCCACTCTCCGGGTCTCTTTTGCGAGCAGGGAGGATTCGTATATAAAGATTTTTTATTTTTTTCAACTTTTTTATTTTTTTTATTCACCAACCCTTCTCGCAATGAGTCCTACAACTCGCCACGTGACTGCCCGTCATAATTACTTGCGTGGCCCAATTTTTTTTTTCCGTTCCATGAAAGCCATTCGAAAACTTTTTCAGAGGATTATTACGTTGGGAATATCGTCAGTGGTGGAAATAGAATTGGGTAGCATCAGGAACGTGCCCTTCGAACGAATGTCCGTCATTAATTTCCACGGATACTCGTGGCACGAAGCAGGGGTAGTATTAGGTATAACCTAATGACGAGACCCGGCGAAGGGATCAGGGAGAGAGGAGAATTTTCTTTGGTGAACTCTCGCGATTTCCAACCCCAGGAAAAATGATGAGGGCCTGGCAATAATGGATACAGGAAATACGGTTGCCACGTAAAACGGATACCCAGTGACGTCTGCTAAAGAATAACAGGACACTTCTGACGGGAGGACTGCGACGAAGGGTGAATGGAATGGATTTGAGGAACGAGGTCCTTTTCTTTTTCTTTGAGTAGCACTCGATTTGGATCCGAGTGAGGTAATCGAGTGCGTTCAAAGAAAGAAGGAATTAAATTAATACAATCCTCCCTTTTGCTACTGTGGCTGCTGAGCATCGAAGAGACGCGTGCGAGAAGGGGGAGGCGAGCGCCAACAAATTATAACGTTATAATTGAAAATGTTCTGTATTGTACGGGCGCGACCGGTGGCACTAAAATTTCAATTTCCCGGACCTCGTAAATCTGAGGTAAAGTAATTATTGTATTCCGCCGACGGGTTTCTTAGACCATTCGCACCCGGCGAAAGCATTGTGCGTCAGCTCGCCCATGGGCGTAACTTTCCCCGGTTGCAGCTCTTTTCCAAGCGTTTAATCGCTTGGAGCTTTTCCCGCGTGCCTCCCCTCGCCGCCACCCCCGCCGCCGCCGCCGCCGCCGCTCACTCTTTACGTACCTTGGAAATACGAAGTCATCCGTATTCGTAAAGTCGGCGCAGTGCCTCGTATATTCATTCCGCCCCAGCCTCATCCATTCCCCGTAACCTTTTACAGGCTGTGGCTCTCCTTGCTCTCAAAAGGTGCTGATAGTGCCTGGTAGCCAAGGTAGTAAGCTGCTGTCTGGAGAATTCCTTAAGACGGTACGAGGTACTGCGACTAGACACTGGGAAGGGAATAAGTGAGTCTTTAAAAAGAAAATAATAAGGGTGCCCGTGAGACAGGATAAAAAAAATTTTTTAAGTCATCCTCAAGAATACGAAATCCCAACGTGCGAACGAGGTTATGCGAACGGATCTAGAATAAAGAGGTGGTGCCCTCTGTACTCCGATGGTCGTAGCACCTCGTCAGGAATTGTAAAATCCTAGGGAATCTGCCAGCCCCTCTGAAACTGGACAATGCGAAAGGGTAGAAACGGGTTAACCGATCCACGAGCGAGGGGTTAACTGGACCGAGTGCAATTTCGTATCGCTGCTGGCTTCGTCGCATTCCACTCTTGGGAACGACGCGACACAATGTCATCCTGTAGGTTTCAGGTTTGTCTACGCTCGCTTCCTGGTGCTTTTGTGTCTCTCAGGACTTTACACGTTGCCTTCATTTTAAACGAAATACTCCTACGTCACGTGCTCCTGTGGGATACATTTAATTCCGTGCGATGGGATCCATTCAGAGTTTAACAGGACATTCTCCTCCTACTTGAAGGATTAATTCGTTTGTACGGCACGAAATTTCGTCCTTGAGAAATATATGGGAGTTTATACAAAAAAAAAATTTCTATACCGACGTTACTCTCTAATTCATTATAATACGAGCGTTTCTTTCTAGGGTCGCTATATGCCAACGGCAGGAATCACGTTAATCTCAAAACGGTTACTATACGTACGATTTACCTTATGACCTCGAGTATAAGGTAGCCACCTATATAACCAATGGTATTACGCCAATGAATTCCCTTCTTCCAGACTACAACTCTGTTCAAACTTTCCACCCCTCCGATTAAGCAAATTAAATTTCCCTGGGAATGGCAGCGAAGAAATCACTGAGCGCCGCGGTTCCTACGGTTTAACGTCGTTAGTATACGCTCGCGTGTATTGTATATTCGGCAGTAAGTCTTTCCTGCGAGGAATTGCAAACAGAAGATAAGTTTTTAATTCCAAGACTGCCATTCGAGCACCGTCCTTCTGACAGTCCCTTGCCTATTATACGTTGACAGCTACTTACGGGGAACCCTTGTACTAATAAAGACGACTTTGTTTGGCGAATTTACTTAAGAAATTCATTTCTAAATGAAAACATGTAAGTATGAATTTTCTTGTGTCGTAGGTGTAACTTTTTTTTATTTATCAACAAATTATGGCTATGATAAAAATATTAGCATTATCATACGGATATGAGCGACCTAGTAGGAAGTCACGTGTCAACGGTATACTTCGGCGCGTGCGAACTCGACCTGAATCGATTTATCGATCGTTTCGTGGTAGCGACGTTGGCCACAGTGTTTCACAATCAGAGGGTGAATAAAGGGAGGGAAGAAAAGGGACCAGGAGGGTGTAAAAGAAACGAAAGAATATATAATACAGAGGTGATACGTTGGTTCGAATGTAAATATAGGTCAAAGTGTCGTCCCGGTGCAGAGCGCATGCGCAGTGAATCCTTACACTGTTTCATCCAGTACTATATACACATGTATATATATGGAGTTACTGTTCGATCTGTTATCTCTGACAGGAAGGTAAATGACATCTCCCCGGAAGAAAGGATGATAAATAAAAGTATCTTGCTCGTCCAGAGAGATGAGGCACGTGCGGCTAGAAAGGCGAAGACAAATTGAATTTCGCAAAATTAGCCCCGCGGTACATGCAAATTGGCACGAAATGAACTCTGTTATATTATATTAGTCGTCTACGTAGAATTTCGAAGGGAAAACAGAATAACGCCGAGGACGAGATAATTGAGGACTGAGACATGCAGATCCGCTAATGAGAGGGCTTGTGTGGGCGGTTGGCGAGTGCTGCTCACCTGTACCCTGCCAGCCACCCTATAGAGTTTTTTGTCCACTTATTTTTTGTCTCTTTAAATTTTTTCTTTTTTCTTTTTTTTTTTACGTATCTTCATTTCTAACGACACTATTGCACGAATGGATAAGGAACTGACGTACAAGGCAATGTCCACCACGCACATACGTATACGGAATGGTCTTCAGCATACATTTAAATTTCATACGAATCCTTCTTTCATTCAGTTACCATAAATCTGTACTGCCACGCTACGGGGGCAGGAAGAGGAGACGCAAGTTCCACGATGCTGGCTACTATAACGCACAGCCCCCCCCCTAAATTTGTTAAGGCCCAGAAAGCGAACGCGCTCCCTGGCTGGGACGAGCTGGGGGGGGTTGAACCTTTGCAAGAAAATTTAAGTGAATTTCCACTCGGAAATGTACGGCGAGGCTCCCGAATATCTTTACCAATTCAGCATCCCGAGTGATCCTCCCCTCTGGAACGTATCTGGTTCATCCCTTATACAACTTACGTATTCCGGAATAGCGAGTAGACCAGATCGATTTCGCATTCGTTTCTCGGGCTAATTAAAAGTAGTAATATAAAGGGGGGAGGGGGGGTGCGGCGTGACACTCGCGCTACATAATGTCTTGACGAACCCTAACCTTTTCGCGGGACCAATGACACTCGCGTAAGTTCGTGCGCGGGGGCGTTAATTAGCGAACAGGCTGCAGGTTTATTTGGATCGTGCTAATGAGTATTTGACTAATGTCTCCGACTCCCTCAATGCCAACGCGTGGTCCTCCATTCGGAGTAAATTAACAATTATCCGGCAATGGTTAGGGACAGAGGCGGAGGAGGTAGACTTTGAAGGAAAGAGGGCTCAGCGAAAAACAACGAAATCAATGGTTCGCAAGGGTACGGGGGGAGGGAGGGGGGAGAGGTAAGGGAGGGAGGGAGGGAGGGAGGGAGAGTGCCTCTCTAAATGCCTGGGAGTCTGCGAAGTAGAATTGGGTGGAGTGTAATTCGCGAATAGCTGATTCAACGTTTTCCGAGGGAGTAACGTTTAAGAGTAGCTAGAACGCGTCGAGGTGGGCGTAAGTACGAAGTAAGGGTGCAGCCACACCGAAAGCTAAATCTGAACGACCAAGAAAAGAAGTCTCAGCTTCTGATCCGTTCCTAGGGTTGAATCTTTTAATACATATATCTGCACCCTCCCTTCTACGCTTCTCGGTGAGCACTGAAGATCGGAAGAGGGTGCTAAAAATCCAAAGGCTTCGCGGGGATGAAAAGGCGAATCGCGGCCATGACTATACGCGAAAATTGCTGGAGCGCCGAGAAAACCTCGGTGTTGTAATCTGAAATTCATTCACAGCGAGTAGCGGGCGGATGGTGGGGAATGAGAATGAGGATGTGGATGAGGACGAAGGAAGCTAGGGAATCGCGGTACTCCTGGCTGAGCGCGAAATCCTTAAGGCGCCCGAGGCCGAAGAGATTTCGGCGTCTACGGGAAATTCCGGCGTTGTGGAGCAGCGAACGAGAGGAAGGCGGCCCAGTGGTTAGGCTGAAGATTAATTTGCCGGAGGCCTCCGGGAGATGCTGGAAAATGGGGTCGGGCCGATTTGCCTTTGGCTTCCTAACCGATCGGTCCCATCCTATCCAGCAGGCTCCAGGAAGGTACTTTGTGAAATGGAGCATAGTGACGACGGATAGATGCTGTTTACTAGTGTGACGGTACCCTTAGCTCGGATCACCGATATACTTCACAGTACCCCACTATGGCCTCTGCCACCTCTCTGCCAGGCTATATTTACTGATCTAGTTTTCGGCTCCTTCTCGCCCATTTTCTCATTGCCCGATTACTCCCTTTTTCCCAATTACCAATGAACGCGACTTTATAGACCTGGGATCTATTACCGATCTTGGATAAATAACGACTCTCTATCCCTGGAGCGAATGAGTTTGCGCTAGTCTCTAGTTTCTGGCTCTTCTGTCTCCCTTCGACCCCTTTATACTTCCCTTAGCTCCTTTACCAACCTCAGCAACCTCAGACCTCTCTGCCCGTCTCTCTGATAAATGGAGAGCAGAAGCTCCCGTTTCTCTCGAACGAGCTGCGCCCGGCATAGCTCACCCTGTATCGCTCGACGCCATCTCGCCAGCCTTCGAACTCTTCGTTCCTCCAGTCTCGATCCTGGACTAACGAGCCGAAGACACGACGACTCCTTTACACTTGGACAAGTACCCTCGCATACTTGATCTACTCGGCAGACGATGGTAGATGTTCTCAGGCGCCAAGAGGACAACGTGCCCGGTCGCGGAGAACTGGCCAAGGTACGCAGCTCGTACCTTGAAAGTTCATCCAGGTGCTCAAGAGTTACCCCAAAGTATCTTCAACTCAGTACCTCCTATTACCCAAGTGAGTGATCAATTTTTCTCAAAACTACTGCGAACAGTTTCCAAGCTTGGATTCCAGCGGGAACAATACCCCCCCCCCCCCCGCGATAAGATCGTAGTGGCTCGATCGAAAAGTAAGTTTCTTATCGATGGCTGGTTCTGATCAAGACTCACGCAACAAGAGCGGAAACTATGATAGCACTAGGTATCATCCTACGAGATAAGAATAGCAGCAGGGTGGTGCAGAGGTATGTCTCGAGACACTTTGGGACCTATCTACAGGTATATCTAGTTGAGACTTAACTATACGGATATCGTGTAACTCATGGAAACCGTCATGCACGTAGATCTCAACGTCCTCGTTGTGGTCCGCGGGCGTCATGGACGTCATGGTTTTGAATCTCCGTATCCTCGTATGCTCGTGACAGTGCAGAACGTCGTACGAGTGTGCCGGTCCGCCCATGATTTGCATACGTAGCTACGGCCTGGCGCACGCCCACCAACACTCCCGAACAATGTTGCGTAAATAATGCCAGAGCCGAGAACGCGATATCTTTTCTTCTTCTACAAGGACCTAATTGAATCGAAAAGTAAATCAAGCTCGGAGCAAGATCCAAGCCTGTTTAAGGTTAGACACAGTGTCGATCGGTAAAACTGCATTTACGATTCGTATTTTTTTTTATGTAAACATTTTTTATCACACAAATTTAAAAATCATATTTGAATAAAATATATGTAGTGCTTTTGAAATTCATGAACTTTTTTTTTCCGCCAATGATCATTCCGTTGTCTCGGAATTTTATGGGAATAAGGTAAAGTTGTTCTCCCCCGTCGCAAGGGTAGTTGCAAACCCCGAGGACTCTGAAAGCTGGCGCCACCGAGCGTGAAATACTGGAAGCTACAAGCTACATCGATTTTCATCAGTCGAGTAAAATTACTGCGGGAATTGCAGTTAAATGAATTACGCTTCAAATTGAAGTATTATCGAAAATATACCTTATCCTTGTAAAGTTCCTTTGAACATTCACCAGAATATTATTCTGGTCCATATATGTATTCTACGGTCAAGAGTCACTCCCCGTTTCATGTAATCTGAAAATTAATAGACAAGGAAAACAAAACTCTATGGAACCAATTATAGGACGTGTTACCCTCCGTTAAACCTCTTTCCTATAAAAGCAATCGCACGTGCCTCCATCTTGAACTGTAATATCCTGCCAAACGAGTCCGCCGTGCATATACACGGGTCACCAGCGGCGCCGTCCAGGAAGTAGGAAAACGAGGAGATGACAGGGTATTTCTACGTTTCCCCAAGGGTCCTAGGCGGTCCTCTTGATGTCACGAGGAAGGGGATGTCACGGCGTGACGAGTCGAGGGCGAATTTCCCACATCGGTAGGTGGCTGGGTCACCCGTGGGACCACCATCCAGCTTACTTATGAATCCTCAAAAACACGTGAAAAAAATAGCAGCGAGACAAACAGAATAAGAGAAAGTAAAAAAAAATTTTTTTAAACTATTTTGATCCATATAAGACTGCATGATCTGTCCCGTATAACTGTACACGACGAATACTGTATAGTACATCGTACATAGGCATACCGAATCTATATAAGTATACCAGGGACAATTTTTCATCCTGGCTATATACACGTACGACCTAGACAAATCTCCCGTCGCTATAATCGTTAAAAGGGACACGGGCATCGCGTACTTTCCTGTTTTACAAACGAGTACAAGAACCACGAGCCTATCTCGTTATACACGTTGAATACATAAATATAAATTACTTAATTTCGTATCTCGATTTGAGTTCGCGCCTACCAACGAGCAGCCGAGGCGTGATCTTGAATTCATTGTCTTGTCAGGATATCACGACACCGTGTAACGGCAGCAGCAGTACAAATAATTATCCGCCATGGTATTCCGGCTCATTGAACCCCCGAAGGCTTGTCAATTCTTTATAATAAAAAAAAAAAACAGGAAAATTTATGAATTTACACTTACGAAAATTAAATTTGAAAAATTTCACCGGATCCACGCGTATCCTTTCCCGCAGTATCCACGTCGACTTTTACGGAGTAAAATTACAGGAACATATCACTTCGGCTTCTGTAACGAAGATACGTATCACGTGTGCTGACACATGTGAACGTTCTCGGATATCACGTAACACATTTTTTGGTAGCGAAGACGGCGTATAAAAATTACATACTGTACGAAGGAACTTCACTGGCATGTACTGTAAGATATGTGAAAAGTATGTGTATCTATGAATCTACTTTTGTATATCGAGCTATTTTATTTTTATTTTATCTTATTAAGAGTTTCACATGGCCGAGGGTTGTTCCTTGACCCATTGGCATCGATAACGTCGGACCGATCGTATTATAAGATTAACCACTTTACTGGGCTGGCTACAGCGATGCCAGATCTGCTCGTAATTCACGCTCGGGCGTACAGGCGTTATTTACATAAATCAATTAATTCATTGACAATTCATTAGGCGATAGGCTAATGTATCCCATTTGAATGCGTACGGTTCTAAATCAAGATTCCTTCCGCGATAAACATTCCTCGGAAACTCGACTGTGATCTCTTCGGCATAGCTCGACCCTTTACACCCTTTTCGCCCCTTCGATTCTCTCGACCGAAACTCCAACACGATCGGTCCGAGTGCTAAGTTACGCGATCCTCTTTGGTAACGAGGCGCCCTCTGGAATGGTCCATTGGTACCACAGCATCCGAGTATCGTGACGCTAATAAACCAGCCATCCCGACTGTCTTAACTGATCCTCCAGTGTATTTTATACCTGCGTAAGGAAGCATAGTCCTAGCTTAATGACTCTTAGCGATACTCGAGTAAACCGATTACACATGAATTTCGTACAGGAAGGATGCCTGAGTGTCAGGCACGAGATAAAGAAAAAAGTAGAGTAAGTCCTGGCTTGAAAATCTTATTCGTACATAGGGCTATCGTAATATGGATAAGCTGTTAGAGAAGAAACAGCGAGCATTTATTACTTTATGTCGATCGAACACGAGATTCTTACACGTAATTTTGAAAGAACGGTCCTCCATCAAGACAGCTGCGAATTGAAAAAAAAAAAACAAAAAGATTCTTCAGGCTCCTTCCGAAGGCAGACGGGTGGGTGTGACTAATGAATATATGCTTGAAATAAAGACGGGCTATATAAGGACTTTAATGTGGCGAGATTACACGCGTTAGTTTATCTCACGATTACAGCAGTGGCTCTGTTTATCGTTTGTAGAAGCTCTCGTTGTCTAAGTTGTCTCGTTAACTGGTCCTTTGACTTTCGTAAAACGATCCCGGCGCCACGTTCGTGGCTCAGCCCGATATTCCAAGATTCTCCTAATTGGAGAGTTGGAAATATTTTTTTTCCCTGATCTTCTCTCTATCGCGAACCTATAGGAAGGTTTACTTAGGGGAAGAGAAGCCTGTCAGTCAGTGATCGTTCGGGCGTAAAACAAGAACGGTCGGTTCCTCCGTTAAGATACGCTAATTAGACCAATCGCCGGTGCACGTCTGGCCCCGTAGAGAAATCAATGAAAATGTTGCATATACACGAGTCGAGACTCTTATCGCGCTCGTGAAGATAAAAAAAGGTACACGCTACGTAAAAGACGATGATTAAATACGAGCAAATGAAAATTATACCAAAAGTAATCCGAACGATTGCGTTTATACCGGGTGGACGAATGACGAAATGGATGAAAGATTTTATTCTCGAATACCGATTCGTCATCTCTCTCGCTCTCCCGTTCTATACACTCGCCTTTGACACTGTTGGGAATTCGAGGCGTTTCCCATTATTCCACTACAATAGGTAACCTCTGCAGCTGTCGACGGAAACAAATTTATAATACCGTATTAAACAAACCATTACAATACGTGCCAATGGCGCGACATTTGACACGAGTCATATATATTGGCCGGGTGCCGATTGATCCTGACTCGAACAATGCGCGACGAAGGACAATCCGCAGCCCTGGATAACGCAATGGGACATGCCTAGGTCTATAGGAAAGACCAGGCCTATACTCTCATTCAATAGACTAATTGACGCACACCTCAGGAACCCGGCACGAGTTCATGCCTAAGTCGCTCTTGACGTATTAGCGCCGGATTTGTCGGATTACGATCTGATTTATGACATGGACCGATCCTTAATTCGGCAACTTTTCGTCCCGAAGTCACGTCGCCGTCCCGCCCCGTGAATTAGCAGGACTCGCACGTATCTACTTACCGAAAATTCTACAGCTTCCGTTCCTGCCAGGCATTCGCCGGTACAGGTTGAAGGACCTCCCGCGTAGTCAAGGACTTCATAGATCCCGCCGCTTCGACGTATCCTGCCGCAGGGAAGATCCTAGAGCGACGTCCGTAGCTGCAATAGGAACGCATCATCCTAGCACCTTCGCCTATACGTGCAGCCTACGCAAAGTGTACGGGAGGAGGTATAAGGTATTTTCGCGCGAGGACCGTCGACGTTCAATTTAATGGCGCGCATAATTTATGGCAATTACGTCAGAGGTCGCAAGGGTCGCGAAGGCACGTCGTCAGGAATCTATGAAGAGTGACGTGATTGGCAGTGTCAGTCATGGGAACGAAGAGCGTTGAAGCGCGGTAACCGAAGCGTATGGAGACTAATTTGTATTCACATTAGGTGTTGTCTCGCCACCTGGCAGCCAACCTCCGCCTATTAGGTTCTCCAGCTCCGTAGCCCTGTCTCTCTCGCACTTACTGTCTATATGCCTATAGAGGGTTTTATTCTCTGTATTTATTTTTTTTTCTTTCTCTCTCTCTCTCTCTCTTCTTCACTCTACACTCTCCGTTCGACTCTATTCTTCTTAGCCTGCCTCTCGCTCGGCTTGACTGCGTTGACGTCCTTTCCGTCCCGACCATCCCGTTTGCCTCCATCCCCGTTGATGTATGTCCCCATCGATCACTTGGCTTCAGCCCGACTCGCTCGTTCGCTCATTCGCTCACTCGACTCTCTCATTCGCCGACTCGACTCACGCGCCGCGTCCACCTTACACCTTATTTCGGCATTAAAATTCCGTCTGGGTAAGGTTTTATTGCTTCGGGGAAACTCCGCAAACAAAGGGAGGAAAGGGGAGAGAGGCCGTAAGGTACGAAGGAGGCCCTGGAAGTCGAGATGGAAAGATCGCTGATGCCGAAGATACTCGCGGCATGAAAAGTTTTCATGATTTTTACGATCCAGCGTATCCGGATTAAGACGCAAAGTCAGGTTAGGATCGAGGAAACGTCACCTGGACTGGACTACCGGAAACTGATACCGCGCACAGTCGATGATGGTCCGAGCGGAGGAATTTACGAGCGGAACTTTCTGTCCCGGGATACCTGGTCCTCGAAGATCTTGACTTCCTGAATCTTTCTTAGAATGGCGATCGGGTCCGCTCCTCCACACGGAAGCTACGTGTAAACAGCCGATAAATCAGCAAAGATCCTTGGCCGGATACAAGGCGTGCGGACTTGTTAGCCAAAAACAAATACGTCCTGCGTAGGGATCCCTGAGACTGTGGCGCAGTCCTATCTGTTGAGCTGCCGTCAACGCCCTTGGGATTATCCTAACCCCCATTCCATTTCACCGCATCCCCTACATCTACCAACAAGTCACCAGCCAGTCAGCCCTCTATCCAGCCAGTGAGCTAGCTAGACACTAGACAGCCACCATCTGGCCATACCTTTGACAATTTATTTGTATTACTTCGTTGGTCGTTTGCAGTAAGCCGGAGCCGGATAACCTAAAGAGGGAAAACGAAAGGAAGGCAGAACAGCGCAGTCCAATATAACCTAAGGAACCTGAAGCTCTGGGTGTCTTACGAACCTTCATCCTAACGGAGGTCATATAATGCCATTGGAGATTCGCCATGATACAATTCTAGGACTTCCTCTCATCCTTTCCAAGATACCAGCATTGCACCAAGGCTCACCGTGAAGTCGCGCTGCCACCATGGTCAAAATTTAATCTCGAGTCCAGCCACCTGAGCGTGAAGACTTCGTCACAGCTTTCAGGGTTAACCGTATAAATTTCTCGAAATAACATGGCTCTGCTGTTCCCACGAGTGTCGGAGCGACTGTTTTCACAAGGACGAAGCCAGGAGAAGCTTCAAAGTCGAGGGTCTCGGCTTTCACCGGTCTGCTTTACCAAAATAAGGAAATCTCCGCCCTGCCTCACTTGCCGTTTTCCTTCTCGACGTGGTTCAGCCTCCGTCTGCTAACCCAACTTACATCCCCGTGCTCTTTGCAACCTTGTTTTTTCATGTGCCGAACCAAAAGTACTTTGACACACCAGTCCAATGAATGATCATAGGTCTCACCGATGTCACGTTTCTTCCTCAAATTTTTCCACAAAGCATATACCGAGTCCTAATATAGACCCATTATGTCACCCTAGTCGAACGAATACCGGACGCCTTTAAATGAAAATAAAAATTTCTGGCATGGCTCCACATAAAGGAAGCCGTCGCGCGCGCGCGAGCCCCCAGAAGGGGACGCCTTTGATCTCGATCATCTTGCCATCTCGTATAAAAATTTTAGACGCGCCAACTCTTCGTGCAGCGTAACGTGCGTTCCTCCTCCTTTTTTATTCCACTGCTAGATCACTCTTCTCTTTTACTCCACCGTTTGGGAATACAGCCATTATCCTCTCGACATACAGATGAAAGCGAAACCTGACCACGGAATGGATTTATCCAGAAAGCTCAGCACAAAGGGGGCGCTAAAATTTCTTGCTAATGCCCACGACGTACATTAGGGAATATTTCCTACATTTTTTGTTCCCTCATATACAGTCATAGTACTGTTGCCTCTACCCATCGTAACATAAAATCCATACTTGTCAGTGTGTCAATAAAAAAGTAAAAATTAATTCAAACCATCGCCAGACGGTTGATTCTAAACCAAATGAATTCTCGAAATTTCAAATTAAACAGGCATGCTGATGAGCAATGAACATGGAACACCCTGTAGGCAAGATAACCATTATAGAACTGGCTGACAGACGCTATGGTTGTATTAGGTATAAGGACGGCAGTTTATGTACGGGACTTAAAGTCTTCCCTGCACCTTGGGACCACACGCACGGCTAATGTCAATTTACGTTAGCATTACCTCGTAACTTACCTACCTACTACACCCACAGCAAACTAGGTATCATCGGACGCTCGTATTCCTTTTTTTTTCCACGACCAACTTGTAACGGTCGCGCAGTTTCGATCCTTCCTCGTGAACGTTGTAGTCGTCGTACGATCCTGAGGACCCTCCAAGTGTTCGTTAGTCCCTTCGTAAAGTTCATGACGAGCGAATTAGCCGTAAGGTGCTTCCAGGGAACTCATAGCTACGGTGCCACGACGTCTATGTCTATAACGTAAACCGAAGGACTTCTTGTGGCAGAAAAGTATCGTTATCGCTTAAGGACCGGATTGTGCGAAACACACGCTACGTATGTTGCGTGGTTGTTAACGTGACGCAGATTGTCGTTTTACGATTCTTCAGAACCTGGGATAATCTTATGATTTGCGCAAATGATGATAAGCGGTGATTATTAAAGAAAATAATGTTTTTTTTTTATTTTTATACATTCTATGCGTCACCTTTACTGGTGCTGGTGTGTACGAGTGTCAGGTACTTGTATCTATGAGAATTATGGATATCATGAATAGCAATCCTAGTCTTGTTCCCATGTCTGTAGAAATGTCGATGGACTTGGAGTGAAATATATATATTGTATGTATAGGTATATATTTTGCTATATATATATATATATTTTAGATGGCTTTGCGGAACTGCGTAAGTCGTGTTTCTGATTTTCCACCCTCAGAACTATGATATTGTTTTGACGCCATGCAAACATGCTCCGAACAAAGCGTAATTCCGGTACGGGTGTAGCCAAAACCATGAATTATGCAATTCTCTCCCATTGGCTGCTAGGACCCTCTCTGGTATAGTTGGGGGGTAGAGAATTCTCTCGATTCCTCTCTCTCTCTCTCTCTCTCTCTCTCTCTCTCTCTCTCTCTCTGTCTCTTTTAGTATACGTATGTCCCATTTTCATTCGGTTTGTCTGCATGCGTTCTCGCCGTTTCTCTCCATCGGGCCAATACGAAAGAGACAAAGAGAGAGAGAGAGAGAAAGAGAGAGAGAGAGAGAATCTTCAGGGAAACAGCAGACATAATAAATTCACCATCTTCACTTTCATTCTTTACAATTGAATTTTCATGGGGGTGCACCTAAAACTTTTGATTGCGTCTAAATTCGAATGTGCTCGAACAGTTTGCTCTTTTTTTTTCGTTTCTTCCTCAGAACTCGTTGTAAAAGCACAATAGGACATTTTTCGAGTAAACGGAACGAAACTTTCGCCACTTAACAGTACGCGAGTAAGTAAATATGTATTCACTGCCTAACCTAGCCATAGTGGAGGTGCGAAGTAGGCAGGCTGAAATTAAATGTTAAAAAAAAAGTGGCCACTCGGATGCGAACGATGTGCTCTATCTCGACCGGATACTAAGGGTTCAGCAGCCACCCTCTCGGTAAAGGGCTCTAAAGAGTTGCGGTCGCTATCCATTCTTCCGCAATAGCTACTGCTACCCGGGGACCGTTATCAGCGGGGTCCTTAATGATTTTCACTCGAGCAAACTGAAACTACAGGCTCGGATAAGAGACTCCCAGTAATACGGGTCCAGGGGATGCTGAGGATCCATCCCAGGCTTGTCGTTACCAGACAGCAGTGTGGAGTCTGCGTTACGTCCTGGATACTTCCTGTCAGGGCAATTAAAAGTAACTGGGGTCCTGACACAGGGGATGATCAGAAACAGGGAAAGTGACAACAAGGAGGTTTAAAAAACAAAGACAAATCCCCCCCCCCCCCCCATCTGCCGAAAAAGGAGTTGAGGGAAGCCAGAGATTTGTGTATCGATCCTCATTTAGCCAGAGATAAATCTAGGAGGATGTACCTAGGTCATGAACTGCAGAGTCGAGTGTGTTTTGAGGGTGAAGTTAACACGGCTGAAATGATTAATGGCTCGGTCTGTGTGATGATGTTACCCTGGGGGACATCAATCTACAACCACCCAAGTGCCAGCAGAACGTCCTGGCCAGCCCGAACCGTAGCAAACGTGTTGGGCAGGTTGTAGGTGGTAGAGCAGTAGGCAGCTAGGTAGTGTTACTATGAACCTACACCCATACCTACCTGCTGGGATCTAAACTCTATGGGACCTATCTACGTTTTCTCATCCCACTTGCCCAGAATCTCTATAATTCTCTCTATCTCACCCCTGTGTACATCAATCTCTCTCGGTATGGATCCTACAGGAAATTGCATCTTGCCAACACAGGGTACCGCTGTACTTTTACAAAGTGGAGGAGGTCAGACCCGGGCGAGCAAGATCAGCCGAACGCTGTGAATTAAATAGAGATCCTCCAATGGGAAACGTTTTATTCTCACCGGCGCAAAGATATATAATTAATCAATTTAATGAGGAACGACACGAATATCTATACTTATACTTGTACGTGTATAACTGAACCGCCGGATCAAGCTTGCCGGAGGCTAAGTGGATCAATATCGTGCAGAATGTTATTTGCGACTGGGGAAAATTTACCAGTACCAAATGCACCGGACTCGTCGGACTTTAAAGCGATAACCGATCGCTTATTTCGGCTTCCGAATGATTTATATCGTTATTATTCCACGGCGAACATTAATTGCCAAGCAAACACAGCGGAAACACGTCAGGAGCATACGAAAAGAAAATCCCCATGCAAGCGCCGCTATATCCGACCTCTTATTCTTATATTTCTTCCCGGGCCGATCGTTAATCATCCGCAAAAACCGAGAGAGCCCCAAGCAAATTTCTCAGCCGAATGCTGCGTCACGTCATGTTACCTATAGCAGAACGTGGCGTCGGGACGCCTATTGAACATCGTTGAATTCGCACAGGCTGCACCGATAACTGGACGCTTATTGGCATTGCTCCTCTGTAGATAGCTGCTGCCTGTACACTGTGTATATCTATATACTTATATTTTATATCTATATCTATCTATATGGATGTCTATGGGCTACGTAAGCACCGCATCGAACCAGGAGAATTAACAATATTTCATGCGTACAGGATATCCGGAAAGTAGTTTCCTATTCTTGAAGGTACCCACGACGCATGACAAAGTATCGCTCGATGCGATATTCTTGGAGAATCTTTAAGGTCTTTTATTTTTACTTGCCTACGGTCAACCGAAGGATGACTCATGAATCCGACGATACCTTTATAGCTTGATAGATAAGACTGGTATATCGTCGAGATACTTTGAATTATTTTATCAACGAAACAATCGAGTCCGTCGACACGCGCGGGCTGTTACTTCCAATTAGCAGTAAAACAAAAATAGGAAAAAAGTAATGGAAAAAAAAAAAAAAAACGAATAGATCTGCTCTGGAAATTTTAGTGAACTTTAATGAATCCCCTCGAAAACTTTAATGAACCCGTTACGCTCGTTCGCAACAATTTTCCAAGTGCTCGTAGAGCCCGTAGCAATTAAAGGGAAGCATAATTTAACTATAGAAAAGGATTCGCGCCGTTTCTACTATGTTCCTGTTCTCCGTTCTGTTTACGCTTCGTTTCTTTTTCGTTTTCTTCTCTTATCGCAGTTTTATCCATTAAAGAACTTTCTAAGCATATTAGCCTAATGCGTTTTGCGCCATCGAATTATTTGTTGCTCCGATAAAAATTATGTCCATGCGTACGCTGAATACATTATACATACTTATATCGAATTGGCAAAGATCAAAGTTCGTCTTATCGTTTCATTTCCAGACAGTGTTATCAGTTTCACAAGAAATAGTGATGGAGCCATAAGAAAAAGTGACAACAGGCATAATAAAGTAGGTACAGTAATTTACAAAAGTGTCAAAGAAACAGGGTGTAATAGAAATTGTCAAGGGAGACGGGGGGAGACTGGCTGTGTAATTATTTTCTGTCTTGGAGATACATGTTTCTATGCGAGAGAGAGAGAGAGAGAAGACAAAGTAAAGAGGCGAAAGGAGAAACATGAATAAATGAGAGAAACGTCGTCGAAATCGTCTTGGAAACAGCCTGACGATAACGACACAAGGGTGTCGATCGTTCAACATAGATCGGACATTTATTTCCTCACTAATTAAAACCGACAACAATATATTGCTCTGTCGCATCTTCCTGCGCACACGGCGTAATATTAAGAGCCCGCCTTGCTTGCGTTAATTAGTAAACTCGCTGCCGGTTCGGTTCGAGCGTACTAATGAGAATTTGAGTAATGACTCTCGAGTCTCGTCCTCGGTGGAAACGCGCCATGCGAATTCGGCTTTTCGCTTCGGGCAAACGCGACGCCCAACCGACGAGCTCGATTGCTTGTTTTCGCTCGTTGCTTTCGATAGCGAGAAATGGTGGAATGAGAATAAGAGAGCAAGAGAGAAAGAGAGCATGGAAGAGGGGGGGGGGGGGGTGTAGAAGAACCCCTTTTCGAAATACGCAGACACGTATTTCTTGCTAATGACGTGTCGGTGGGTTCGATCAACGTTATCAGGCCGATTAAAAATATCCGGGGTATTACATGTAAGTGCGATTAATTCTTAATGGCAGCATGCGATTTTGAGAATTGCTGATAATAAATTATACTCAGATCATAATAGACCGGCTCGTTTGGAATTACTTGGGTTAAATCAAATTTTCGTTCTACAGATTGAACATTTTTAGACATTGATTAACAGCAGTACGTACCGCTGCCTGCTAAGTCTGTATATTTTAAGTCGCCTAGAATATTCACTTAAATTAAACAGTACAAAGTGTCCTGTATCTACTGAATACGTAATACTATGAATATCCATATATTTGATCTCGCCATTCGAGGATAAGTCCTTAATTTAAATACGTTTTTCACTCAATTTTCATCCCCTTCATCAAGTATTTCTGAACCCGTATATTTCGTGAAAATTTTTCAACGTGATTGATACTTGGAAATCAATAAGGTCCAAGCGATTTTTCATGTCTCACTTAAAATTCTCCTGACCCTGCCAATTTATTAATTACGTGACAATAATGAAATATCATAACGAATTGACATGGTCCATAATCATAATCATCCCTTCTCATTCATCTAATCGAATCAGCTAATACAACCAGATTATAGGTTATTGGTTCTGTGGACGGTGCTGTCACCTAGTGGATACGTACCCAACTATCGAGTCGACCCTGTTCGCGCCCTAGTCGGTGTTGGACATTTTCCACTTTACCCTGACAAACTACCCTATACTATATTACAGTATAGTTTCGGTAATGAATTATATCATAAAATTTCTCCTATTCGCTCCCAATTGATATCTTCGATTTAATTTATATTACGTTATCGCAATCATTTTCACAAGCTTTATAGACTCGTCTAATGAGATTCTGAGCGACGTATAATTATTTTGAAGCTTCACTCTCGGACGCCATGATCACTCGTAATGCAGATATCGACGACTGTAGTTGTTATAAACGTGCGAAATGCATGCATGCACCTTTATAAAAGTAGTGTACATATATATGTTTCATGTCCCTGTCTCAAGTTGGCACGCGAGAATTTTCAGCGGGGATCCCGTCGTTTTCGACGGGATTCATCGTAGAGACGGCCGCGTGAATTCGACGAGAACGAAAGCCCGAATGGAATTATTTATGGCTTATTCGTTCCTCAATGCAAAACCGTCTAAGTTACGTTCAAAGTTCTCGCAATATATCGCATCCCCTTATTCTCTATGCAAATCCTTATTTCAACTCTGTTAAAAAATACCTCTTGTATCCGTGCGCCCTCTTACCATTTCTCTGGGCATTTTGGTTGCGGTCCTGTATAAGGTTAGGTCGTACCTACCTACTTACTTGACTCTGTAACCTAACCTGACACTCATCTCTGCACAAGCACGACTATACGCGCCCATGCCCTGGGATTGCGGTTACTATACATATACATATACATATACATATATATATATACCAAATCTTACTTTCTCGCAAGGTCCTATACCCTGGCGTGGCACTCTTAATTTACCCGAATTTAAATTTAACGAGGAATTTCGGGGGCTAGGAATTGATACCGGCGTAAGGGGATAACAGAGAGAGGGAGAAAGAGAAAGACGACGCTACTCCTTCGAATGGAAATTGAAAACACAAAGTGCGCAAGCCAGAAGGACACCCCCTGCATAAGGCAGGAGCTTCCCTGAAACCTGGAAGGTTCGTACAACCCCGTAAACTTGGAAGATATTTCATGGATTTTATGCTCGCTTCGTTGAGAGAGGACGAGAGAGGATTCAAGGAAGTGAAGGCGGCTCGGAGGAGAGGAAAGGAGAGAGAGAGAGAGAGAGAGAGAGAGAGAGAGAGTGGGAAGTGTACAATGCTATAAGGATTCGAGGATAGGAGATGGTAGGAGAAAATATAGAGCTGGTGGTAGAGGGTGGGAGGGTTAAGAGAGACAGGGTAGTACATACGAAAGCATTACGCGTACAACATACTTACTGTATACCGTCGTACTTAGGGCTGGCGTCACTATGATACTCTTCGTGTGAAAGTAACGACGCGAACCCTTAAGTACAAAATGTAAAGTGCCACCCGAAGCAGAAATACTATAGATTATGCAAAAATTGTTACCTTAAAGACTTTCATGTAAAGATGCATGGTCATTATATATAGAAAGTACATTATTTACTTTCTTTTTTCGTCTCTCATATTGGTACCTTAAAAAACACTTGTGTCCTCGGTACGTTGGCAGTGAATTCCGAGTATGGCGAAGTGACTGGAAAAGGAGGACATGTGAGAGGGTCGGAGGGTCATTACGTAACCATGAAACAAGTTACAAGTGTTCCATTAATCAAGTTAGCCGTAACTTTGGAGCGAACTTGTTAGCGGGCGACATCAGAGGTAGGTAAGTAGCGACGGAAAGACGTAAGCAGACGAGAGAACTGGAACGACGTGTAGTGGTATGTGTCGCGAGAGACACGACGTCGCGACGTAGCTCTTCCCTCTACTCGTCTCTTTTTCTCACTGCCTTTTCCTGTCATCTTACTATCCTTTGCCCATTTGCTCTTCGCGTTCTGGGTCCTTTTCGCTTATTTATTCGCTCACTCGTTCTCTCTCTCTCTCTCTCTCTCTTGCTCTACGTACTCACGGGCGACAAGCGTCCCATGCATAAATATGCATGTTAACGTTGTGTACACTGAATTTCGTCGTTTTATATAAACGAACATCTCGTCGGCTTTCTCTGCTTCGCTCGCATAGGGATGCAGCGGCACGAAGAAAAAAAAAATACGTGTCCTTTGGTTTCAGTGGGGGGGAGCGGGGTAGTCGTAGTAGACCCTTTTTGAAATAAGACCCAATCAATGAGTGGGTTTAGCTTACTTAAATTTGAACTTACTTAAGGGTTCACCACTTCGTTGATCCATAATCAAAACTCTGATTCAAAGATCTGTAGATCTGATGTGGCCACTTTGGACAAGAATGTCTGCCTTTACCAATAACGAAAGCTTCGTGGAAAATCTCTTTGAGGATTTTGGGTAGTGGCTGAAACAAGAGGAAGAAAAACGTGAGAGTGAATAAAATATATAGAGCGAGAGTGAGTAAGTATGGAGCACGCACGCAAGCATCCTCCCCCCTAAAAATCCTTATTTGTTCGACGTTTTACTTAATGGGGTTCCACCTTTTTCCTTGTGGGGAATTTGAGGCACCCTGCATTTACAAGGGTGAAATGCCGTAGGGCCCCTACGGTGACAAGACGTCCCAAGGGATTAGGCTGGTGGATGCTACTCGTAGAATCTTTTACGCGAAAACCCGCAAGGGCCTCCCTTCGTCCCTCTCAGTCTTTCTCCTAGATTATCCCTCGCTTTCTCTCTCTCTCTCTCTCTCTCTCTCTCTCTCTCTCTCTTTCTCACTCAATCCCCCTTGGTCGATCCTTCTCCTAAGTTCCTCTCGGCGAATCCCGCGGCTTTTCGAAAATCCCTAACATCGTCGCACCCTCGCTGCCACCAACCTAGAGCAGCCTGGTGTAAGGATTCGCCAAGGTTAGTCGAGGGTACCGGAGTCCTCGGAGAAGTCTCCTGTCTGTCCTATACGTCTCGTACGTAAGATAGATACTGGATGCTGGATACAGAAAAGATACGTAGGTGATCCCAGTAACCAAAATCCCAAGGGTATTCTCGACCGTATCGAGAAACAATAGGCCGCGACAAAACAAGGGAAATTATTTTGGTTCCCTATAAGGGCTTCTATGGTGTACCATAGATATATCAAAATCTTTCCTTACTTTAGGAATCTGCTCGAGGCATCCAGCTATATGGATCCCTTTATCTTTCCTCCACTCCCATCCAATATTTACACCTTCACGGTAAAGACATAAATATTTAAGCCCCGACAGCCCTTTGCCCTGAACGTTAGTCGCCTGCAATTCGCGAACAGGCGAACGTGAGATTTCCAACGCCTATGTCGCCTTCGTTTCTCTCATCAAGCTGATCTCCTTTACTCCGGCCCTTGCTGAATTCCTTGGTTTCCTGGATCTTGATCGCGAACCGTCAGTAGAGACCCAGGCACGATTCTAATCCGTGTACTATCGGTACGGATCTAAGATCCGTATCGTTGCGAGTTTCAAGCTCGTGCAGATTAATCGGCATTAGGAAAGAGATTGTGACGTCATATTCAAATTTATCCAACAGAAACGTCGCCCACGCAGCCAGAAGGATTTGTAAGGCAGAGAAAGAGGAAAAACCTGCTCTCCACGACTTCGCAAATTCTCTGTAGAAAATTGCGCGGTACTGTCTTCCGCGCGAAGTAACATCGGTGCATGCGCGGGTAGCATGCTAATGAAAACGTAACGAGCCGTGACAATTAAACTAATAGATTAACAAAAAAAAAAAAAAAGATAGAAATGTCTATTCGTAGAACGTCTGCCGCGCGCATAGTCGCCGTGCTAGAACTAATTAGTAATTAGACAGAGAAGCAATTAATCATCGCTTGACCCAAGCCATACCGGAATTCAAGCAGAGCGAGATGTTTAGGTCTGTTCATCGCGGCCATTCGTTAATGAAGTCGCGTGTCGGAGCCGCCGACTTCATTTCCCTTTGAATGTGACGTGTCGGAGAATCATAATTACTATACTCCGCGCATACCGTTCCTAATGCGAAACGCGCGCACACGCCCTGTGCGGGAATCCCGATTATCCGGACCAAACGATACGTGGAATCTCGGCCACGTTTATCCCGAGAGCTGCCGCCATTACAAACCCGATCCTAATGATAACTTGTCCCTTGGCTGTCGCGACCCTTTCTTTCATCCTAAAATTAATCTTTTCAGCGACGTGCCAAGCAGCAGCTCTATCGCCGCTGAAATTAAACTACGCGATCCTATATCTATAGCTTGAACCGACAGACCGTAGTCTTCGGAGAAAAATCGCAAATTCTTACTATCGACACTCGGCCGTCGCTAGAAACTTTCTGGGCCAATGACGTCGAACCGCTGAAAACGTATAACTCGTCCCAAGAGTCCATAAGACCATTCATGTGCACCAGCCTGAAATCGATGAAGGCTTCCTTCGTCGCTGTAAATCCTATAATATTTCCAAGCTACATGCCCGCTCCTGTTTATATACGTCGCTGGAATTAATTGCGGCAGACGATCTATATTGGATTTAGTTTGAACGCAAGCCAGCCAACCAGCCACCATAGCCGTAGAAGCGAGCAGCTAATCAACGAGATGCTCCCTACGTGTATTTACTGTGCCGTCGATTTCTCTGTGACTCGACGCATCTATGTACGTGTTGCGTAAGGTTGCACGTATATTCATATATAGATATACCCATTAAGTATAGCTATATAGATATACGCGTATATACATCTACCGTGTAAATATATATCTGCCATTTCCTGGTTCATGCCTGCAGTCCCGTCATGCCTGGTCTGCCTAAGCCATTCGTATCCGGGATCCGGCTCATAGTGTCTCACCCCTTCTCAATTCTACCCCTTGTTTTACTACCCTCTCTCTCTCTCTCTCTTTCTCTCTCTCTCTCTCTCTCGCTTCTATCCCCTCCCCCCCTCTCTCCTACCTCTTGCTATACGGCTTGTCTACTTCCACCTTAATCGCTCGAGCGACATCGCCGGCATTTGTTTGACTGCGAGTTCATTGCGGAAACACAAATAAAATCAGCGGTGAAAATCGATGGCCCGGGCTAAACGGGCGCAGTCTGTCTCTTTGATTGTCTTCCGATTGCCTGAGCCACACTGCCGCCGTAGCTACCTACCTACCTACCTAGTTCTCGTCTCTCTCTCTCTCTCTCTCTCACTCTCTCTGTCTATCTCTCTCTACAAAGACTGAACTCTTTTCAGGGCCGTCTTCCTTTCTTTTATCCGCTTCTGGACGTCGGGAACCTCTTCGCTTTATTATGCAGACTTCATTCTTTTAAGGTGAATAAATGTCATTGAGACGAAGAAGTTACTCTGTCTCTCGGTAATTGTGAATTCATCTTTATTATAACCTTAAGGCGTTTTTTTTTATTCTTTACTATTGTGCGGTGACTGTCGATTCGATTTAATTCATATAGATATATATACTCTTTACATTGTACTTCCGGTAAGTCTTTCTGATATATTATTGGCCGTTTAAAACGTTTTTCCTATATGCTTCTAGGGATTTTACTAAGCGATATTATTCGATCGTTACCGTCCCAGTGAAAACGTCGAGAACTTTCTACGCTGTGCGATTCCTATCTTCTGGTACTTGTGCGATCCTATCCTGGATCGTCTAGCAGAATGTCCTTCAGCGTTTCGTACTATTTTCTGGATTTACAGAGCCAAACAAGTTCTTTAGATTTGTGGCTCAATCTCATCGGTGCGTATATACATATACATATATCTTTTAAGAAGGGTAGTTTTCAGGACTTTTTGCCGATTGTATTGTAAAGTGTAGACAGTTACGAGAACACTTGGTGCTTAGCAGGACAGTCCTGATAAAATTTACATACTTAAGATATACTGCCAGTAGCGTAAAGCGGGACACACACCGAATTTTCGAAAAAGATTCTGATGCGTGACAGACGAAATTGTGATGGGCTAAGAAATGGCCACGACAGGTTAGAGTAGGTTAGAACTAGAGCGCCACATGTCCGAAGGTTTAGTTTATTTTTAGAAAACTACCTTGTCCTCCTAACTACCCTTTGACAAGTTTATATACGTATGTATGAAGAACGTAAAATAAGATTCGGACGCGACGTAGTGAAATTTCTGTAACCATTTTTATTTTTATCAAAATCATTCCTTCGTGTCAGACCGACCGTAAAGGTGACATTAGAATCACGTCGACAGTCGATGCCTTCGAAGTAAACACCGAAGACGCTCCGTTCCTTCAATTACGACGATTCCAACACGGGGAGCGTGTTTTGGTATTGACCTGGGAAGAAAATAACAGGTTTTTCGTACTCGTGTAATCTTCGCCCATTCCGACGACTTTGGTTTCCAAGAAGTGTGGCAATAGAAGGAAGAGGCGTAAAAAAGGAGCAAATACTTGAATACCAATGAAAAATCGTATAGGAATTCATATTTCTACGGGAACGATATATATCGGTATACAGATCTGAGTACAATCAGTTACGAACAGCCCTAGGTTAATACAAATACCCGATGATTGTACCGTCTTGAATCCACATCGGTCCCATATATGAAACTGACCCCCCCCCCCCCCCCCTATACCCATCAAGTCAAGAATTGCCATTTCTATATACATCATACTGCTTTCCACGATCCTTCTTCGGGTTATCCAGACCGATCTTCACGTTCATAGAAATACCTACTGACGATCCATTCCTTCAGCTCGTCACGTACCAAACGTGCTCCGACAGTATAATATATTCCTAATGGAAAAACTTCTCTTTCGTCTTACCGACGCTTTCAATTTTCCGTCGTGTCGCTTCACAAATTTTGTGCCTCCCCCCCCCATCCCCCCTCCCCCCACCGTTCAATTCACCCCTACTGATCTCGTGGACGTCGCGCTGGGTAATCCGGGAAATGAGGATGAGCGACGAGGAGGAGGAAAGAAAAATAAATAAAAATGACATTTCGTGGACGTCGAGAAGTCACTCGTGCGGAATAAGCGTTTATATAAAAGCATCGAATCAAAAGGATGATTGAATTAAAATATAAAAAATCCATATTGTACGCTGAACCATCATATAAATTCAGCTTCATTCGTCTCCCCTGTCCATATTGCATCGAGCCGTATATCTACATATGAGTAAACACTATACCAATAATAGTGGAAACTGACGTGCGCCACCGCGCCAGTGCCTACGCTTACCTCCTGGTGCAAGTTAGATAGACGAACCAGAGATAGAGAACGTGCGTGTGGGGTGGTCAATCGCTGTGAGGCCGGGTAGTGCGCAGAGGAGAGCGCCGATTGGTAGCGGGTCGCGGGTTCACCTCAGTCGTACTCGAACGGCGCATCGAGAAGGGTCTCGTCGGCGCGCACGAGGGAGTGTCGAGCGTCGAAGCGCCCCGCGTCGGTCCCCGCGTCACGCGACAAACCACGCGTCTCCGTATCGCGTTCATATACGTGCCAGGATTGTTTAACGTGTCGTGAACGATTGTCATTTCTCATAGTCAATCGGAATGTCCGATGCAATTGTTTTAGTTATTAACAGTGTGTAGAGTCACGGTGTAACTTGACGTGGAAAACTATTTGTGTGCATTAAGGACAATTACTATCGGTGGGAACAGGAAAGGACCGGTCGACGTTATAAAAAGGACACGTGTCAACAGGAGCAGAAGCATTGGCTGGCTTTTCTTAAACTTTGAAAACTGTAAGTGTTCCTACGTGATATCCTAAAATTTTCGTTTCGTAAGGTTATACGATCGTGATGCTCTTAACGTTCTACGTTACGAGCGGTGGGGCTTCGTATGACGAGGATTAAAATTCCGTGAACGCAGACTGGGATCTATAGAAACGGTGCTCTATTCGATCCCACATTGTTTTTATTGGTTTCTGATATAACTTTAGTATAACGACGACGTTGCCATCTGACGTCTCAATGTTATAACTTTATGCTCAGATTTACGTCAGCGACCGATTTCGTCCTGCGTCAGTGAAGATGAAAAATTTCCTATAACCTCGCGAACGGTACTGAATTTTTCTTTCGTTGGTTCCCTTCATCGACGCAATCGTTAAGTTACACAGCTATGACGTTTAAGTGTATGTATTTTTCTACCAGATCATTATCGCTCGCTGACCTTTTATTCTGTGGGAGTATATCCTTATCTGTTATCGAACAAAGCCGGTTGACCTTGTCTCTCGCAAAATCGTAATTAGTCGCCGGTCGGCTTAAGGGGGTTATAAAAATAAAAATATTTCACCTGTACAGTCTCTAAGATTTAGGGAATTCCCCAAAAGTGTTACACACACGTAAATTTCAATATTTGTTTTTCTTTCTTTCTTTTGCTTCCTTTTTATTCGGCACTACCGAGCATCGCCGGGGTAGAATCGAAAGACCAGGACACCTTCGTGTAAGGTGGAGTCACGAGAGGCCGACTTAGAGCCTGCGCTCGCCTCCAACACGGAAATACACTTATGCGGGGCATTCATTTTCCGCTATCGTGGTGCCGTGCTTCCCCGCACAAGTGCTTCGAGATTGAAAAATTCTAGATAAGAAAGCGCCAAGTCGCGCGACCTCGAGGAGATCGTTTCGAACTTCGTGCAATTTAACCTTCTTTACCTGTTTCGTCTTTTTTTTCAACTCCCACCACCCCCCTACCCCCCACTCCCACCCCTCCTACTACTACTCGGTGTTCTTTTACTTCGCCGAGTCTTACCTGCCATGGAGATTAAACTACGATTATCAACTCCGCTTGGAATAATTTCTGAATTTCAATAGTACCTATACAATAATTACGCCTGAAATTGGCGCGCGCACACAGACACGCTTACGGGACTTCTTATCGCTCGAGTTTCATAGATTCCATAGAGCCTTACTACCCCCATTTAATAATGAACTAATTTCACTGAGCAAATCGACAAGCTCGTTACGGAGAATTCTCAATTGACTTCTCGTCGTCTAAAACTGACATACTATCGTTACTTCCATTGGACTAGATAGCTATAGCTTTCCTACGGATATTAATCGACGCTTCATACCCACATACGCAGGAAACATTATTAAAGCCAACATAAAGGTCGTGGCAAATTCTCAGTATCCATAGGGAATACCAGGATATCAATTTGTCTCCGTTGGCACAGGACGTGAAGTTGCATCTGGAATCGTGTATACAAGCGTATAACCATTGGCAAGCTGAATATATGTATACCTATATATATATATCTATATATACACACGTATATACATATATCCTATACGCACGAGGTCTGCCATTACTGTACACATACTGTAACAAAAGATACATAGGTAGGCATGTATACCAGCGCATTAACAGCGAGGAAAACAAAATCCTTGTCGTCCGTCGACGAGGCAAGGATCGTTCTCGCTCTTTCCACGTACTTCGGCAAAGTGCACCGGATGTGCATAGCTATGCAGTTACTTATATCTACCTACCTACCTACGTCTCCACGTACCGATTTTCTCTCGCCATCCAGCTACGAGATACGTTCACCACGTATTCCCAACGTATGCTTTTCCGAGCATAGCCTACGACTCTCCTGCACGTCCTGTCTGCTTGGCGCTCCCGACTCTTCGCTCTATCGCGCGATTGCCCGTATGCATTTTAGCCGCGTGTGCACTTAAAGTTTCCATTTGGTTGCGCATGCACGCAGCCACGGCGTTAGTCCTTTCTGGAACCGTGATATGTATATATATATATACACACTAACACAAGCAGTGTACAGCTGGCAGAGGAAGCAGAGCAAGCAGTGTTGTCCAGGCAGTTTTATTCCATTTCTCGAATTTTGTCCTACCAACCCTCTGTACCTACTGCGCGCCCTCTCATTTAACAATTAGCTAACTGAAATCTGCACTACTGCGTGTTCATACGTATATAGATATATACATACCGGGCTGGAATTTATGGAAATGTTTTAAAGCGTAATAGCGAAGGAGGCAAATGTGGGCCAAGTGTTCTCACGAATGGGCAATAATCCGCAGGTACCTTAGTACAGGATACGAAGGGTGAGACGTGGGGTAGAGAGAGTTTGCTGGTAGTACTACCCTTTTTCCTGTACCTCGTGCCGATAAGGTACCATTTTCATCGAGAAACGTTAGGGTCACACGGCTCACGCCATCCGTGAAAACTGCTAAATCGTAACTTGCTGCGAGTGATATTTCGAGATCGCTTTTTCTTGGATTATTTTTCTACTTGCTATTATTCTATATACGAGAATATATGGGAATTCGGTCGGAGCGGAAACGACTTATCGAAATGCCTCTTTGCTAACCAGGCATGTGGCATGCACTTTGAGAACTTCGTGAGCTTTCAAATCTGTTTTTTAACCTATTTTATCGACTCACTCCTCCCTTTTTTTGAACGATATTCCAGCCTTATACTATGTATGTATCCATCATCGATACACAAAACCGCTGGTAGAAATTGAGATACGCAAGAACTGTTGAAAGTTTTCGGAAGTTCTTCAGAAAGTACGGAAATGCTATGTACGTCCTAGACGCCATAGGCATCTTACTGTAATCGATCCTTGAAAACTTTTGGAAGCGCATATCCCAATTTCGCTCTGCCTCCTGGTTCTGTTTGAGATTTAACAGAGAGAGAGAGAGAGAGGGAGAGAGAGAGAGAGAGAGAGAGAAGTCGACGGCAGGTATAAAAAGGGAGGGTGGTTATCCGGTCGGAAAGGACGAGTAGACGTCAGAGAGAAATCGTGCGGAAATTCAGAGTCCGAGGGGTGGGGCGAGAAAATTCATCGGCTTAAAAGGTCGCGGAAATCGAGTGCCGCGACGAAACAGTGTATATTATCTTGAAATCGTGTTATTCCTCAATAATTTATAGAGAAAACTGGATGGCGGTCGAAATGCTCTTGGGTCACGGGACTTTGAAAAGGGATTCGAAGTGAATCGGCCTTTGGTCGAGCCTATCGCTTCGCGTAATCAATCAACGTCCAATACGCTGCTTTGCTCTTACACGTTCAATTTAACTGACGCAATTTATCTGCCGAATGTCAAACCGGAAGTGCTCGCGAATGAAATCTTTTTCCATCTTGTCCCGAGCCGCGGACTGTTTTCTCTACTGAGACTGATGCGAATCGAACGACGCTTTGACTAGACGCCTAAGACGCGGAGAAACTTTCTGTCGCCTGGAAATCATCCTTACAGTGGGTGAAAATCGAACGGCAGCTGTGTCAGTCTTTGTGGGGGAAAAAATCGAGTCTTTTGTAGCGACGGGACATAGCGAAAGTGAAATGTATTGCTGGATGTAAGAACTGATAGATTTTATGGGTAGGGTGTATATATGTATATATACATTGGCTTGTCGGTAAGGTAGAAAACCATATATAGGCTACGTCATTGTATAAGATCGAGTTATGACGCACAAGCGATATTCTTTGATGGAAATCGACAGCAAAGGCTTCCTTTTAGTGTCTTTGTGGTCGACACCGATGTGATACGATCGAGTGAATCCATCGATTTAACGATTTTCAGTTCTCGCCAGATGCGACAAGATGAAAATTGAAATTTTTTTGTTGTCTCTTCTCTTTATTTTCAAAGAATCACTTTCAATTTAATCGCACGCGGTTCTGCGCTACCGTCGTTTTCTGTGTGACGTCACTTTATCGGAATCTCAAAAGTACGATTTTTCCAATAATGAGGTAAAGGGATGTGAGGTAGGGAGCCAAGTAATGAGAGAGCGGCATAAAAGATTCGTGTCTATAAAAATTGGAAGTCTCATCGGTGACGCTTTAAGCCGATAACGGATATATCGGGATAAGTCAGGAAATTACTCGATAAAACAACAAAATGGTTTGCTGCTAGTTGACGAGAAAAGAAAAAAGAAAGAAAATCGGTTAAATCTTCATTAGAAAATTGCATCGGACCAAGTCTCATTCGTTTGCGCGACTCTTGCATAACCGACTTTCCCCCAAGGGCCCCGACCCTCCATTAACCCGGATATCGATTCGAGGTTTCCCTCTAGCTAAATGGCCGGATGCAATGATCTCGACAATAATTCGGTAACCGATCTGGTTGAATTAATTGAATGATATAATATAGATGATAATCGAACCTCCTTGGGATTAGCTCGTACTAGAAATCGACGACAATATCCTGCGACGAATCAACGTTTTCACGTCCTACTTCTTGTACGTTAAATCCCAATGACATTAACCCTCTGCACTCCAGACTCTACATCCGCTATAACACAAGCAGCCAATTTCTAGTAAGTTTCTAGCCGGTTATTCCAAGAGCCACTCTGACGGTCTAGACCACCAGACAATCCCATCTAAGATAAGCCCGAGTTTCACGATACAAATCGCTGATTCGTCAAGGGGCAAGTGTCCTAGAGTCAATCCTGATGGAAGTCCTAGTCGCTTCCTCGTGGTCTACGTCGATGAGGACGATCGATCCTCTGTTGGGTTCTGTGGCTCGTATGGGCGTGGTTCGGTGGTTGGTACCGCATCCAAGGTTAAACGAATGCCAAGTTGTTGGCTGCCGACACGAGGGCTGCGGCCGATACTACCACGTTACCCTAAAGGAGGACTGGTGCTTGACTCTCATCCTATTCTCCAACGCATTTCCCTTGGTCGACCTGACTTTGCTTTGGCTTCGCCTTTACTAGCATTGCCTTCGTTCTATCTATACCATGGCTTTGCTGTGCTCTGCTACTCCGTGCTACACCACAGCCCGTACCTACCACCACCTCCCTTCCCTACCGACTCGACTCGACTCGACTCGGCTTGGCTCGCGTGTTATTTATGTAGTTAATACCACGCCCGCCAGAGACTAACTCAACGTTTCTTGGAATCTCCTGCCTTTTCGCGGCGGTTTATTTTGGTCGAGGTTCGTATACCTCGAATTTACTTGAGGCGCACGGGACGCCGGGTAACGGTTAAGGGATGATCGTCGCGGAGACAGGGACGATCATCCCTGATCATCCCACTCTCGAAGCCAGTCGATAAGCTCGTAATTGTCATGGAGTTCGGTCATAAACGATCGACGCGAGGGTTGTTAACATCCCTTGTGGCACGGATACGACTAAGGGTGGAAGCACCTACTGTGGCTGACGTTAACCTGGAAAAATCGTGATTTAAACGAGCTACGAAAACTTCTCTCTTTGCCTCTGCGGCTTGTTCCTTGACACATGGCCAATACTCTGTCCTCCCGCCAGTTTTGTTCTGCCGCTATATTCCTTGAACAATCCCCCCCCCCCCGCCTCCTCCTCCCCCAACTATCTACCGTACACCACTCGCCCACACTACCCCCTTCGCCTTTTCGCCGTAACTTGGTCACTGCTGTTTTTATTATTCTTCACGGGTAGTTTGCCACCCGCTCTGCTATTCCGGTCATGATATATATTTTTCGCAAAGAATTTAGTGCCTCATTTTTTTTTTGTCATTCGACTTTACACTCTGCCACGATTATCGAGTCTCTCGTTACGCTAAGGGATCGGCCACCCTTAAGAAAATTCAACCTCATGTAATATCAGATATACATATATCCTTAGCAGTTAACAGGCACTTTCAAACGTGACAGATAACCCTATTGGCAGCCTGCCATTTTTTTTTATGGGTTTTCGATGGTTTCGCCCGGCAGTGAGAGAGAGAGAGGGGGAAGATGGGGGTGTATACAACTACCCGATAAGCATCGTTATCGACGTTGCTCGCTTAATTATATACGAACTCATTGGACAATAATTTTTTTTTGTTTCTTTTGTAAATATTGAACGAGCTAAACGCGTTACCGATCGCCAGTACCTATCATTCGATACTGGTTTACATACGGAACGAAGGTATCCAGTGGGTACCGAGATTATCGACGAATGTTTACGCACTGTCCCAGTCTGATAACCACCGATATCACGTTACGCGGTAATTATAATTGAACTCTTACTAATAGATAGCCCGGGTATACGACGCTATAATTGCGCGCGGCACTAACGAACTCGAATGGAGCGTTCAATTAAATGCTACTTAGCAGGCCAATCTCCGCGCCGACGTTCACCCTACCCCCCCTCCTCCGCCCCCTTCCCCGCCCTCGCTACACTACCTCTCTATCAGCCTTGTGCACCCCTCTGCCGCCCCATGCCCACCATCCACCACGCTAATCACCTCCAACCTCGCCCCCCCCCCCCCTCTATTGCTCTCTCCCTCTATCCTTCTCGAATACGCCGTCGAGATGAAATTGTTCCTGGCGACGTGTTACCCTCGATCCTAGTCGAAATTGTGGTTGGCGCGTCTACTGCTAACCAACCAGCAACCAACCAATCCCTAACCACTCGCCGTTAAACTTTTGATACTTGCCCTTAGTGACTGCGCTTTTACTTTCAATGCTCTCTCGGCTTGTTTAGCGACACTGCGAATCGATTTCGTTTACACGGGAGACGAGCGCTTTGGGGTAAAATTAAAATTAGTACGACGCTTTTGAGAACGTTGAGCGGATCGAAGTTCAACCTTGTTTCACCTGGTTCACCCTTGCGCGGTAAGATTGGAGCAAGTCGGCAGGTTGTGGTTAAGAAAAATAATCGCGATCTGGTCTAACTGGCTGCATGCCGAGATAGCGGATGCCGGGCGGTAAATTTTTAACACACATTTTTGAACTGCGACTGCGTCGACCAATCAGGATCGCGGAAAAGTGATAGTAGCTTCGGGAAATTTTTTACATGGAACGAATTCACTCCCGGGTGGCTTTAGGCTAAAGGGAATGAGATTTACTGTATTTTTTTTTTCTTGTAAACTTATAAACTCGTTTTCATCTCTGCTACGAAACCTATGGCGCTGAAGGATCGAGTGACTTTTGTACTCTACCCTTTGATACGTCGTACGATTAAACGGCAGTTCGATTATGTCGCAAAAGTCTTATTTAGTTTTTGATATTTTTTTTACTCGTTACCCGAGAGATTATGTAATAAGTGAAACAGCATTGCTCATGATATCACGTGTGATTCTAGGTTAATAATTGGTCTATCGTGTTCTCGTGATTTAATCGTAATTATATTTACTTCTCCAGGTACACCCTATAAGAAGAACGTTCGCAAGAGCTGATACTCGTAACAGGCCGATGCTCCCTTGGGCTTCCATACGATACCAATTGTATTTTCTTATCACAGCCTTTTGACCGTAAACGACGTCAGGTCAGAATCGTTGACTGGCGGCTCTAATTCGTTTTGACCGCAGGATCGTTTTCAGGGGATCCTGCGAGAGCGTTGAGACTATATCGAGACTGGAAATACGATACCTAGATTTTAAAGGAAACTTTACGTACTAGGATCAGGAAGCAGCATTATAGGCTGATTCATATAAAGAAAAAAAGGAACTGATAAAAAGGATAAGTTGACTTTGTTACGAGGGGAGAGTCGATCGCGCGTGCCGAACTCGAATAACGGTACCAGATGGTGGGATGGGCAGGGGAGGATAATGGCACCAGGGAAATGTAGATCTGCCAACAGGTGTAATAAAAAAATATAATAATAATTGGTCACGGCAAACGACACTTACGATTCCTATCTGGTAGCACAAAGTAGCACAAAGCTTACGAAGCATATGGCGGTCGTTAGCCACCGTAACGCACGTTCGTATCGACGTGAAACTCCGGGGCTCTCTGTGCCGGGAAGACTTTTGAAAATTTCTCAGGACGCAGGTTACGTAAGAATCGAAGATAAAAGAGGGACTATTGAAAATCGAACATTCACAAGATAATTTTACAGACGCAACAGACGCGTTTTTCAGCCAATATCATCGTTGATTACAAGAGAGACGCGCGATGTCGCGTGAAAGTAAAAATAAATTAAAAAATCTTTACCGCGACTGTACTGGACTTATACGGGGATGACGTATAAGTTGCTATAAAAAATGGCGAGAAAATTGAAGTTCGAAAGTTAAGGATTTTCTTGGAGAGAATAAAAATAAAGAACTCGAGGAATTCACAAACCGAGACACCGGAGACATTGGTTCACGCCAGTTTGATTTCCTGCGGAGGTGAGGTGAGGAATTCTTTAGCCAGCATCCCTTGGAACTCCCCCCTCCCTCCCCCCTCCTCCTCTACTCTACTCTTTCCTCTGAACTCTGCGAACCCTGTGAGGACCATGGCAGATGGAAGTGCTGGGACCACAAAGAATGTCTTGTTCCTGGCAATCGCGCGAGTTCCGAGTATCCTGTACCTAGGAAACGGCATCCGAGTTATTCCAATATTCAAGGATATATATATATATATGTATATGTATATAGACGCGTTGAGATCCCACAACCAACAGCTCGCGGGCCACGAGCCTGTACGTGTACTATACATGGGGCATTCGCCATTCTTTCCTTCGAAAGAGTCTTCCAGGACGTTTTCATTCTCCCTACCCCGAAGAGATACGAATGGATGTTTCCCGACGGGGCCCATACGTATACTTAAGTGGCACGATATTATTTTCTGCCTACACGATTCTCCTTTATCCTGATACGCCTAGTACGAAGAGCCAGAGAGCCAGAAAGCCCTGGTCCCCTTTCGAGTAACGCACTAGACTAACGCAACTTTATTCGTTCAAGTTCGTCCTCGGGAAAAAAAAAAGAAAAAGAGAAGCTTTGAAGGAAAATCCTTGATAGCTCCTAACTTTCTTATTGTTAGATACCTCTTTCGCGAGGCGAATGGCGAGTCTGTTCAGAAAGGAAAAAAACCCCAAGCCTTTTCCTTTCTGCCTATTTCTCTTAGCTGCTGTTGTTCGCCTTTTTTTTTGTCCCTCATCCCATTTCCAGAAAATAGGATCCACCTAGTACTTAAGGGATAGTGGGGTAAATTCACGTCGCTATAGCTATGCATCTTTACGTGGTAGTTCGATTGCGCGTGAATATTCTGAAGGGAGAGTATTTACCATTGGCATCCCTTGATTCTCATTATACCCCTATACACCTATAGGACTCCTTTAACTGATCCTCTTCCTCCTCATCGGGCACCTCTCACTGGAATTCGGTGTCAGCCTTCTTCTTCTTCTTCTCCTCCTCCTCCTCCTCCTCCTCCTCCTCCTCCTCCTCCTCCTCCTCCTTCTCCTCCTTCTCCTCCTACTGACTGGGCGGAATAATTTAAAAGCTCATTAGCCGTGCCGTTTCTTAAGTTCGGAATAAAGTTGTGCTCTCTCCTGGTCGGATTGGGGAGATGAACGCAGAAGGGTCTGGACCAGTTGGTTCGTTCAAGTAGGTATATCCTACAGTGTCACGGGGGACTGGCTATGGTTGGGCCAGGAAATACCGAGGTTGGGCTAGGTGGTAGAGTCAGAGCGAGGGGGGGGGGGGAGGAACGAAGGGTAGAATATAGAGGGTAGTAGGAAGAAGAGCTATACCGAGTATATGGCACGGGTACGGGGACGGTATGTAGTATAGCCAGCTTTACCACATTGGTTTGTCGAGCCATTAATCGGAACAGCTTTATACCCGGAGATTTATATTGGATTAGGTCGCGGAGGTGGTGTGGTTTAGTTGAAGGCACGGCCTGGCGTAACTCTCCCGTAACGAACGTTATTCAAACAAATTCCGTCCGTCAAACTTTCGCGAATTTACTTTATAGCCGAGTCCCGGCTTTCGTCTTATGACGCAAAACATCCCCTTGACTCGCTCCTGTAAAATTATTCTTCATCTCGATTCTCACTCGGTATTTGACTAACTCTTTTGGTCTATTGAATTTATATTGGTAGGACTGCGGGATGTCTACTGTGCTTTTTAGGGGTCGTTAAGGGATCTTTAGGGTTGACGCGATATCGCCGATAAGACCACGGTACGAAAGTTGCTCGATTTTACGTTGGAAATCTTCATCGGTCGATGACGCGTAGACGGAAGGTTAGGAAATTATTGACTTCCGGTTAATTTAACTGCAACCTCCTAAATCGATATTCAAGAATTATTAACTCCTACCGTTAGTAACTTGAGAGCGACGAGCTTGCGAAATGGCACGCACTCTTATACTCGTCGGAGATGCTTGGAATTGTTTTTTGGGGAAAAAAAAGAGAAACAGGGAAGAGGAGACTGAGTTATAAGTTAGACGAGGTACAGGCTGTGGAAGGACGAAGAGGGGAAAGGAGGGGCGAAGGAAGTCGTGGATAACATCTTGTTTGCTCAACTCTGCTCCAAGGACCAAACCAGCTTTATCGATTCTACTGGCTCTTTTTTTTCTTCCTCGTTATAGTGGGTTATCGAGGTTGGTATTGTTTGTGGCTAATTTGTCGAATTTCGTTATTTTTCTTTTTCTTATCGTTCGCCTCACCGGATCTTCCATTTGGAAGGATGAGTATAGAATTTTGGAAATTTTCAAATTCTTTCGTCGAAGATAACGCGCCTCTGGGTGGACACGATGAATCTTTATTCTCGCCTAGTACTCTCGCGCGTCGTCCACCCTGTGAATATTTCTAAAAAAAAAAAAAAATTTCGAGGCACTTTGCGTATCCGGCCGAAACTCGGTCGTCCTTCGTGAATTCGCCGCCGTTAAATCATCAGCGGCGCGGCGTAAGTAAATAAAAGTGCAGGAGATAAAATTTAATAAATTCCAAGATGAAAGGAGGCTTTTATGTTCGATATCAGTAGTGGCGGCGACCGCCGTTCAGTGCCGTGCCCGTAAGACGATGTTTGATGCATTACGCCAGGTCATAGTTCAGCGAGCAAACTATTCGAGAGCCTAACGCTGTTAGCACGGCTCTCGTGATTTATCGATCCGCCAATAGCACTCGGTATCGAATGGCTGTTTTATCGCGGAGTGTAAAATCATTTTGGGATACGCATTAAACCTCGGTATACACAGGCTATGCAGATAGTTATATATTTGAGCATTACGAGTTTTCAAACATCGTCAAACACGGCCACCACACTGGATAAACGCGGGTCGAATAAATTTCTATTGTTTGCCAATTTACCATATTTCTATCCCACCGTGTATCCCCAAACGGATCCCTCTTACCGGGACTTGCAGACCCAATAACGTTCGTCTGATCGGATAACAGTGAAATCTAATTCACGACTAGTCTGTCGCTCCCTCAAAATTCACAAGATCCACTTGACATCGATTTTCGAGTGTTTCATGGAAACGTACTAAATCCGCCAGACTTCTTGAAGCTACGTACAGATATGTATATATCGCGTCTTGTACAATTGGTTCGTGCTTCTATGCCACTTCCTTCCCTGAAATTGATTAGCATTGTATCTCCCTACCTTAGCCCCCCCCCCGTCTCTTCGTCTCTCTCCTTTCTCCACCAGTCAATCCCACCATTCTCTCACTGTGCTATAGTCCCCCCCCCCCCTCACTCTCTCTCTCTCTCTCTCTACTCGGTACCCATACCCATTTTCCTTAAGGTAACGTCAGGCAAATATATTACAACTCGGCTCTATCTGGGTTGCTGAGTGGCTGCCATTGTGCAGTCAGGATGCGTTCTCAAGGCAGCTTCTCTGCGTAAAAGCAAGATCACGAAAAATTTACCCTGGTCCAAAGTCTGTCAGGATATTTAATTCCACTTCGCTAACGATTGCTCTCGGCCCGATCCAATCCGACGTGCAAAACGTCACGGCTGAAAAGCTTTCTCGTGGGAACGTGAAAAGGGTAGTGAGGAGGAGGGAAAGAAGGAGCGAGAGGCAGAGAGAGAAAATAAAATGTAAAGGAAAAAATAAAGCAACAAGGACGAAGTTTACGTAGCAGGTACACGTTTTTCTCTGAAAGTCCTTTTAGTTAATGACGCCTGGAAGACACGCGGGAGGGACAATCGTCTTGCTGCTATGTGATTGATAAAATTCACCTCTACACATATACGCGCTTCCGACCGCCATTAGCTAAAAGGTCCCTTTTTTTCTTTTTACCTGCAGACAGAAACACATATCCAAGCCTTGCGAAGTATCGCCAAGGCAGTTCATCAGAAGTGTATTTACCTTGAGCTACGTTTCGGTCTTCCAGGCTGCGTCAGGTGTCTTACGTGTGTATATGGCAGTTTGAATAGGGAGCCGACTTAATTAGACTTTACGGAATATTTCTTCAGTCCCTTTGTGCTTGGGCGAAGCTGAATTAAAATCGATACCAAAGTAACGGAGCGTGACTGGAAAATTGATTTCTTTATTGCGTATAAGAAAATTTGACGTACCAACTGGGTATCATGTGTACGTGTACAGGATTGTTATTTCAAAGACGCATTTCAACCAGGCTCTCATTCCTTTTCAATATACATAATGACGTCAGAAGATGCCACATGGGAATGTACTGTATAAAGAAAAAAAGAATATATATGAAATTCGTAATACCTAATTTAATCTATTCTTAGGTCGTCCTCTGTATGTAGAGATTATATAAAAATAAAAAATGAGAGAAAGTTGAAATATAAATTTAAACAGATTTACTTGAGAAATGGTAATTTGACGTGGGGGGGATGGTAACAACCCTGGTATAATTCGCTACCGATATACCCTTATTTCTCCAACAATCGAGAAATTTCAGGAGTAGATCTTAGGTATATTTTCAGGTACATTATTATATATTATATACCGTCAAGTATACCTGGTGATCGATATAAACTCATCCTTCACGAAACAGCGTTACTTCGTCCCATAGAAAATCTGAAAGGCCAGTTGATATAGCCGTTACCTAAGGGATGCATTCTAGGACACAATCTCACGTTGCGCACGTGCTTTAAACCCTTGAGGAAAGTTGACAATGAGACGTCCAAAAGATAGAAGCAGACTATAGACGTCGCGCGCCACTGTACTCGTGGCAATTCGTCTTCGCGGCTACGTAACCGCTGACAGTAGACAGGTCGAACTTCATCGCGTCTACGACTGTGCGGCGAATTCATGTAAACTGCGATTCCGAAGTAAGTTTTCAGCTTCTCGGACACGGCAGACGGAAACTTTTGATTTAACAGACCTCGGGAAGCCCGCGAGATTTGACAAACTAACTGGATTCTCAAAATGGTTTGTCATCCGGTTTACTTTCTCGTACCTCCTTAGTTTCTTTTATTTTCATATTTTTTTCTCTCGAGCTTCCCTTATACTTTGATTACCGGCACTTTTCCTTGTTCTCGTCTAGTTTCCTCAACTACGCGACCATCGTTCATTCATTTCTTTCGAGTTCGTTGAATAATTTATCTCATGCATTAGTTCATGAGTCGGTAGTATTAACGTAACGAAATACGTAAGTCAAATTGGTACAAGAGCTATACCAATAACAAGAATCCTTATACCAAATTGACTTACGTATTCGTTATGTTAATACCACAGTGTCCTATGTACAGTTCGTTTAATGTAACTGTACGTCGGTACCACGGTATAACTTTGATCCCGTTCTAGAACCTCTTTTGGCTGCTGACTCGTCCTGTAACCGGTACCACAGTATACTTTCCGCAACCGTACCGCAATGAAAAGGTTTAGCTACATTAGTGCAGCCGCACTCGTCGCTAGATCGTGACTCGCAGAATTACCAGGAATCTTAATCAACATTCAAGCCGTACACTCAGTCCGGTATATACGAGTCCCGCGATGCCTTTGTGTACAAAACGCATGAGGCATGCTCTCGACACTGGCTCTGCTGAACTTGCTGGCGAGAGCTCGCGGGGACATGCTCGCCCGAGTTTACCTACATCTTGGGAGCAATCCAGGGGACAAGAGGGGCGCGGAGGATGCCGCGAAGAGGGACGAGAGGGAGGAGAGTGGATGTCGCGTTGGAAAGGGTAGAAGCCGGGATACACAGAAGGAACCATAATAACGTTCTTCCTCCTTGCTCTCGTACTTCAGTTAGCCTCCATTATGAAGCTGGAATTTACTACTATCCTGGGGATCACCGTACCACCAGCACTCGCCTTTATACCATGTAGAAACGGTCCACTCTTATACCGAACGAGCTTAATAATGTCATTAGACGCCTTTACCATCCCCTAATCGCCAACGTGAAAGTTCGCCGCAGTTACTACCTACTCTGATCTAGGAAGGCGAATTTCGCGGATGTGAAATTGTCATGGTCAATTCCATTTGGGCCATTGGTACGGTGAGAATCGTAACTTGGTACACGGGAGGGACTTTAAGATAAAGTAAAAATTTGTTCTGCGCTAAGCGAACGTACGTCGCAAGATCAGTGATTCTCTGGAAGGTCCCTACGATTTGTTCAACTCTGCCTGGAAGAGTTACGTGAACGGCGAACGGGATGTATTGGATCTACGAGGGAACTCGGAACCTTGGCTAACTACTAATGAAAGTTTCTCCCGGAGTAATTACTTTATTGATACGAACGAACGTGGGGCGATTTTTCTCAATTTTTCCACCAGCTACATCAGCTCGCCCGTATAGACTGGATGGAAGTCGTGAAGTCCCCTGGGTGGGCAGGGGTGCTGGGCTTGGGATTTATTTATAGAGCAGCTATTGGAGACATAAGTTTGTCAGGCGCGGAGAGCCTGGGCAGGCAGTTTGATATACGCTGCGCGAGGACCAGGGAATCACAAGGGACGAACGCTCTCAAACTTATCCAGAAGTTGGTCCTGACCTTCGCTATGGGCTCTCTCCTCGGCGGATATACTGGCACCCCTCTAATATCTTACCCAGTGGCTTAGACCCACTGTCTTTGGACGGGCATTCCATCTCCTCGCGGACGTGAATAAGTAGACGCGATTCACAAACTTCCACTCGGCGATGCCACCCGTTTTCTTCCTTGTGCCGAACCCGCCTTTGGGTCTCGCGAGGGTCGCGAGCCCTATCGACTGTATAGCTATCAGTATACGTGTATATATATATATATATATATATATCTGCCATACCTATCCTCTATCGCCATTCCCAACCAACCCCAACCCCTACCCCTCCCTACTACCTTCCCCTATCCTTCGGACGACCGCGATAGCACCAACCTCGGTATCATTAATAATCCCCCTGTTTTCCTCGACCTTGTCTAAAAGTTTGACCTCCTTTCGTCCATTCAGCCACGGAGAATAATGTCCAAAGGTGCCTCGCGAGGTCGCAAAAGCGATCCGCGAGGAACGTCGTGACGTGCCTCGTTGACTAGATATATATATATATATATATATAAACACACACCTGTACGTACTAACAATGAAGATAGGACATTAAAGTCCGTAAGCATTAACGGGGATTCGCGATGACTCGCCCCGAGCTATACGAGCTGTGGAAACGCGGCTTTAATAATAATCGGGTCGAGTATTTTCCAGAAGCGCCCCTATAACCCGCCCTATCCTCCCGCTGCCCGCCGAGATTACGGTAGCGAACTCGTCGCAGCCTGGTAATAACTTATCGGATCAATTACAGTTATTACTTTATTCCACCTCGATGCTCCTGAACTTTATGTTGCGCTGAGGTAAGCGAACCATTTCTGCCGTTCTGTTCCCCGCAATTTGCGCCTTACGTTAAAACGCTCCACCCTCTCACATTCGCATTGACTTTCTTTCCGCCACCGGTACCTTTCGATTTACGTGCGTGAAAGAAAAAAAAATTACGAGCGCCGAAGAGAGGGGAGGGGGGTGGTGGTGGTGGTGGTATCACCCGATTCTACGGACCAAGTCTCTAACGGAGCATCCCATCGCTCGCCGTAGCGCAGCTTCAAGGACGCCCTCGAAAACCCCTTTTCCACAAAAGCACTCGCGGGAATTCGTTAATTCTCGATTTGCTAACTCGCGTCGTCGTTCTCGCAAATAAAGTCGGCTAACGACGCGAGAGCCAATTGCCGCCTGAGAACTATGGTACTTCAAATCGGCCTTCTTCGGGCTCCTTCTATTCTTCTCTTTCTATGCCTTTCTGCATTTAAGTAAGTGCTGGCTAAGTGAACGACTCTGCAGTGCATCATACCCTTTTCGTTATATATATATATATATATTGGGTATTATGCTGTGCGAAGATCATTACTGTACAGTGACGATTAAAATTCTGATCTCTAGTGCGTTCGGTTGGTGTAGCCAAAGTGCTCGTACGAGGCCAAGACGATCGTACGGAGAAGCGCAATACTTTGCGAGTTGAACGTCCCTTCGTTCCTTAACCATTCTCAGGCTTTTTAAGTCCTTCGAAGCACGGTCGATAAGTCCCGGACTTCTTTCATGTGGTCCGAATGACTCTTGAGAAAGTGCAGCATCCTTATTGATTTGTGTGTGTATTTCTATAGACATATATACGTATGTTTATGTACCGGCGAATAGGATATCTTTACCGGAAAGTAGATATAGGCGCGTGCCTATAAAGGGCTGTTTAAAGAGCCGTGTCTGCATGAACCGGAATCATATAGCGGTACCCGTCTAAAGGATCGTGTACGCTCGAGAAAGCATGCAGGCTCCTGGTATAGGAATACGCTGGAGCATCGTTTGACCATTGACCCGCATTCGAGGTTAAAGGACATCACGGTAATGGGGGTAGTGGGTTCACCTCGTCACCTTTCCACTTCCAAGGCCGCGAGGCCACTTTCACCCCATGGGGTAAGCGAGAGGCCACTTTGCCTCTTTCTCGTAATGCAAACGAGTCACTATGGCAATTTACATTTCCATTAGTCGCGTGTCTCAGCTCCGAACAATAAATCTGGCTTTTCGGCTAACGTGAATTCGTCAGACCTCGCGCGTTCCCGGGGGCTGAATTCCTGCGGCCGATATACGGGACAAAGGATGTTAGTCGGTTCGACCTTGTTTGCGAAGAAATTACATTGCCAACGGGGGGTTTGCAGTGGTATTTCCAGGTGGAGGTTAGACCTCCCTCCGTCCTGCCGCTACCCCCCGGTGAACGGAAAAGGGCCTGGAAGGCGTCCGTGGGCCATCTTTTTTTTTCTTTTTCTTCTTTAATGCAGAAGAACATCTAATAATAGCGTTAACGCCGAGTCATCGCCACGAAATCTGACGTCGTAGCGCTCGCACTGGCTTACGAGAATCCTTCAAATTTCAGGAAGTTCACGTAAAAACTTACCGAGAGAGATCAAGGAGCGGACTGCCTGCTAAGCTTTTTAAAAGTGTCTTGCTTATTCAGACTTATTACTCCAGCCAGTTTTCCCTGGGTCCGCCTTAACTCCCTGTCGGTAAGAAAACCGGCGGTACCTCCTTTACGTGGCTTCCAGACTCGCGCTTGCCTCGCTACGTCACTTCCTCCCGGTCTCCCGTAATTGTTATAAATTGCTCCTTCGGTTTGCAAAATGATTTACCAGCCCCTGCGTCCACGTCGACGGCGCCCCCTAAGGCTCGCGCATAAATTACGACAATGATTTTCGTCGAAACAACGTAATTTATGACCTCTGACCTCTGCGCACAGCTGCCGCGTGCCAGTATCGTACCCGAGCTACAATTCTCGTGAAATTTTGATTTTTCTTTTCTTTTTTACGTGAGGAAAAAATTTTCCAACTCATTACGTATCTTCGCATCGGAAGACTGTCGTCGGAGACGTCCGTCTCAGGCCACAGTCACGTGCTCTCTCCTTACTGTCCTGCAGGAATATTCCAGGACGATTTTGCTGCAGGGACGCCCGGGTTGTTTTCGAATGAATGCAAGCGCGTCCCGGATATGAGGGCGCAGCCGGAAAGACATTGGAGGTGATGCCGTAGCGCGAGCGGTGAAGATAAAGGAGAAGAGTTGGACGGTGGGACGGGGGGGGGGGAGGGGGCGAGGGTTAATCTCGAGGATGTCTGGCATGATTCCCGGATGGAGGTTTATTGCGTCGTAACATACCGCGGCAGGCAGGAACCGCCCGGCTCCCAAAACTAACCTCAACATACTCGACTCCCATCAGATTTCGTAGCGTTGGGATTTTACGTTCGGGATACACCTTCCAAAAGAATATTATCTTCAATCACGACTCGTGGAGTGGAAATCTCTTACAGATACGCGTTTCCCTATACGCGTCTAATATTTATATGTACACTGGGTACAGGTACCGGTTACAGGACGAGTCAGCAGCCAAAAGAGGTTCTAGAACGGGATCAAAGTTATACCGTGGTACCGACGTACAGTTACATTAAACGAACTGTACATAGGACACTGTGGTATTAACATAACGAATACGTAAGTCAATTTGGTATAAGGATTCTTGTTATTGGTATAGCTCTTGTACCAATTTGACTTACGTATTATTATGTACACTGTCAGACACGAGGATTCTTACAAGAGGGAATATAATAATAATAATAATAAAAAAGGAAGAAATTCCCTGAAACTTTTATTTCTACTTCCGGTCCACGAAACGTCACTACAAGCTTAAGAGACAAATTGCTCGGGCAATGTGACTTGTCAGTGACTCACTGACTCACGACTCGTATACGCCGCACTGACTCACTAAGTTCCCTTGAATTTCCGTAGGTGTCGGCGTGCTGGCTACGTCGAGAGCCCCTTGGGCGATTATAACGTTTAGGCGTGGCGTGAATCGTGAATGCGCTTATTAAACCCATTGTCAAGTTTCCCTTGTAAACTTTGACGAAATCCTATCTTGTTACAGGAGGTACGGTCGGTCGGTAACATATCCTGAGAGTTTGACGTCGTCTTTGGTACATTAGGACTAGATTCGATTGGGTCTGTCGCAGCGAATCGTCACTTCTGGAAACTCGGAAATTTCAAGAATGCACCTTGGACGGACTGCACTTGCGGGAGGCAGCGGGTGACTGGAAAGTTCGAGAAACTCGCAAGTGACATGACTCGTGTCCTCAAAGGCTATTCGGGTAAGTCAATAAATTATTGTACGAATTAATTTACCTTGTTCAATGGATATTGTGAACAAGTTTTTTTTTATTCTAATTACCATCCGCTCACCGTGTATAAGACCATTATCGAGTATCAAGGCGAGTGACCCGTCTTAACAAAGGAGATACCGAATTGCCGAAATTATCTTTGTCGCGTACCCAGTGACTCACAAATAATATACAACAAAGTTATCCTATACTGTTGTATCGGTGAAATACAATAATGTGTATACTGATATACAGTATAGACTTTCTTATTTTTCCTACTCGTTCTACATATATATATATATATATATATATATATATATATATATATATATATATATATATATAAGAAAAATATAAACTCTGCAATTATTGGACTTCGTTACGGTCCATACAGATTCTCAAGTTCTTTCTCGACAGCGCTTGTCCACAATGCTATTGTTCAAAAGCGGCTCTGGTATATTCTATAGCGGGTGGTGGTGAAACTAACCGCCATCAAAACTCCCATTCGACTTTCTCAAGTATCTATGAACTCGCAGTGATAAATTAATAGTTGGACCAAAGCTCCTCGGACGGCAGAGAAAATCCCTTTTAGTGCTCCGTATACACGGACTTAGGAATCTCTGCAATTTCGCCGTGACACGTATAACCATCGGGTACCGGATGCTGGAGCGTCGTCAATGGCGAATTAATCGTCAGCGAGACGCGATGGGAAGGCACGTTAAATAGAAACAGCTTGAGTCTCCTGTCACATCGTCCTCCCCTTTTCTCCCCCCTCTCCTCCCCATTCCACATACTGTGTACGTGTGCGACGGTCAATTACAGCGAGTGGGTGCAACATGTGCCGTATGGTGACTCAGTGGTGAAGCCCCTACAATTTTTTTTTTTCACCACTAAACAGAGATAGGAGTTTTAACTGATCTGCTAGAGGATAACGAGGCAGTACGGCGAAAAGGGTTGACGAGGAGTGTCCTTTGTAAGTTGCAATGGCGCAGCCAGGGCTGTTCAGGCACGAGTCATTTTCTTGGCTAACCGAGATTTCGCCATTCTCACCACACTAATGGGGATACTTCGTGTGATACTTAGACCCTACCAAACGTTGTTGTATATATATATATATATATATATATATATATATTTAGAAAGGACGATATATATATATATACAAATAACAGTTGGCGATTTAAAGCGTCACCGACGTCAAACACACAAAGTCCCCCGGAGCATCTAGGAGCGGCCGCGATATAAAGTACATCGACGAGGTTAACGTATAATATTATGTTAATAGCGACCTTAACAATAACTCGGTGCGCCTTAATAAATGTTGATGTACGGCGCGATATCGGCAGGCCTATGTAATATTCAAATTATGGTACCGCCCCGCGAGGTAGGGTTGGTAGGAGGTGGGAATACGCCGGAGAATTTTTACGGCTTCAAAAGGCCAGGTCGTTCGATTCGGTAGGCTTTAACGTGTGGATTTAATGGGACACCCCGTATGTAGTATAGGTACAACCCCCTCCCCCACCCCCTTACTCCTGAAAAATCCTGATGCTGTCAAAGGAAATATTTATGAAGGACCATTAGTTTACTTGAAATTTGAAAAAAAAACGACAGTCCTTACCCAAGGCACTTGCTCTTTGACTTTTATATTGGATTTCGATAGGTTGTCTAGGTACGTTCGTACAGACGATTGATAGCCAATCGGTAGGTATAGAATTAATAATCGATTCTTACGCTGCAGTCGTATATCGACTATGAACAATGAACAATCGAAATCCCATAGGTAGGCGCGTTAAAAAGTCGACGACATGCATACGCGTACGTGGTATGATTTTGCTATAAGATTAAACGAGTATAATAATAATAAGTTCGAAGGAACGAATAAAAGAGAATCTTCTGTTTTTTTTTTTTTTTTTTTTTTTAAGAAAAATTATTATACGGTCTCCAAAGAGACTCGCGGTATCCGCGAATCCAAGGGGGATGGCAAAGTAGGAAAAAGCTATTGCGCTAGGAAAACTTTTATTTCACCGTGTAGAATTATTGCCTCGTACGTTCTTATCTCTCTCTCCTCGACCGCGGTCGATATACGAGACGCAGAAATCCATATACGGTAGACATTAACGGTCCATTAAAATATGTTTCATTTCAATTTACAGTACGTCCCGCGTAATACCCCGTGTAAACGCATGCCGCCGGATTACATATATTACCAAAATCACGCAGGCTATTCCCTTCGCGAACATTTATTCACTTTGTGTAACGCGCAGTGGGCTATCTTGTTAGTCCGATAATCCGATATTGCCCAGTATGGCATTAAAACGTAAATACCGAGCGTACGTCCGCTCAAGTACACAACAGCCGCTGGACCGAATCTTTCCGAAGCGCGGCAAATGCGAAATCATACCGTGAAGCAAAATACGGCTTACGCGTTACGTATATATATATATATATATATATATATATACATATATATGTGCCTTAAATAAAAATCCTAAACGGATTAAAGCCAGCCGACGGATAATCCGCAACGCGACGAAGTATCTCAGCGAAATGGAATGAAAATATCGAAGACGCTGGATACACGAAACTTTCAAGCTTGATCTGTCCTGAATAAAACGTGTAGGATATCCGGTAAAGCGACGAAGCTTTGGGATTGCGTCGAATAGAAGTGACGGGGGGCGTGGGGGGGGGGGGGGGGGAAGTAGTTGGAAAAATTAGAAAACACGTGAAGCGTAGAATAGAGTGATGCTGGTTGATAGTAACGTATACATGATACATGGTTTTCCACGTTATCAAGTGTACGCAGGGAATGGGATCAGGATGGAAATGACATCCAGATAGAACGCGGATGCAACAGTCTGTTTTGACAGCTGCCATAAGGTTCAGTTGGTCAGTTCGATGAAATTTTTTCGAGCAGATATACGCGAAATCATTTAAAAGTTATGGCCATTTTAAATTACAGTGGCAGCATAGGCTAATGGACGAAGGTGTATAAATGTATGGTGTCTGTACGTCGTCAGGGGTTCCTCAGTTAAGCTACGGGTACGTCTGTCCTTCTCTCACGCGTTTTGGTCTACATACTACTGTCTCGCTCGCACTCGTTTTATTGTACGGAGAACGTAAAAAATCATGAAGATTTTTACGTCTTTTCCGATAAAGGAATTTCTTCAATGCTGGCTGTCCGCTGTTGAATAACATTGTGCTGTTGTGCGATCTGTCAATTGACATTAAAATACCGTGTTGACTATTTAACATTGTCAAATATAGTGTTTGACCAATTCGACCTCGTGGCAGATGCCACGTGCGCGACCGGTGGGGTTTTGGCTTAATATATTTGTACGGGCAGTGTCGTGAGGTAGATATATATATATATATACGTGCGCCATGAACCGAAGGAAGCCGATTATTTCTCGAAATTCTAAATTTTGACTTTTTCTATCTTTCAAATAAATGGCCGATTCTCGTGTACGCCTTTCTTAGGCTCGCTGTGGGCTGCGTTCCTCTGTAGTTGTCTCGAGAACAATTTCGACCCCTGTTCCGTGTCGTCACGATTTCGAGAATGTCTATCCTCGGCCCTCGTGAAATCTCTTGTAAAAGAAATGGAGCGCTCTGTTGGCCCGCTGCCGTTTCGTACCTTGGCTGGCCTCGCGAAACCATCCAGAATATTCAAGCACCGTCTGGTCCGCAATCGGTGGACTCTGGCCAACCAGAGGAAACACTGCCGTGATTAGGGAGACGCGTCGCGACGCTGTTTTAGAAGACGTGAAAGAACCGTGGAAATGAGCCGCCAGTCTGAGACGACATGTTTTTAGGTCTACAGTCATACAGTGCGGTACATGCTTATGTGCATTATTTATATGGATGTGTGTATATAATAGCACACGGATACTGTGCTACATGGGAGCTCAGTCTGGGCTGGCTTGAAATAGAACGTCATTCTGAATTCCGTCATTGACGGGAGGGACTCTCAATCTCTGTAGAAGGCCTCTCTCCGATCCATCGGACCATGAGGGAAGAAAAGAGTCCGCGCTCGAAAGGCTTTCAAAGAGATCGTATATATCAAATTTCGTGGTCGTGGAAAATTCTCGGGAGGATTGCCCTCTAAAAGGTTTGAGAATGTGAAAAAAAGGAATTTTTCTTTCGCGAATGGTCAGTCGGTCATCCCTCGAGCATGCGCCGGGATTGAAAAAAAAAAAGAAAGAAAAAATTGGTCGACCGGTGCGTACCGGATCGACCCCTTCGTGCGCAGGCTGACGGCCGCCTCTGCTGACTTCATCAAAAGCCGGCTTGAATAAATAATTCAGGCCCTCACCCGCTCGGCGAACAGATGTCACGAGGAATAAAAAATTTTATCAATACTCCCCGTTTTCGACGTCACGAGCCACTTAACAACCTTGCACGACGGCTAATCGACCTTTATCATCCGTTAACGAGATTATCCAAACGCAATTTGCGAGGAGGTGGAAGTACCTCCTCTCGCGAAAGGTACACATTCCTGATAACCGTAGAGTATACTTCCGGCGGATGTAGTGCGACTTCAGCCACGATATCCGGTGAATTTCACGTATTAAAAGCCTCTTGAAAGCCCCAGGAGAAACCACGGACCTAGTCCAACCTCTAAAACACCCTGGAGAATCTCGGTATTCGTCTGACCCTTACCCTGTTACCCTCAAGCCGCGATAACGGGGTACGAGGGCATGACGATGATCGGGGACGGGAGCCAGAAGGGAATAAAGAATGCGAGGAGGATGCTGCGAAGCAGGATAGCCAGGAGGAGGGAGAGGCTACGGCCAAGCAAATTGGGAGTAAGATATGTGATGACGTAGGGAGAGCAGCAGCCCCAGCTATACCGGTGTGGCGGCAATAGGAGATGCGCGGCGTGTGTTTTATTGGCCCCGGGATAAATGGAAGCTCATTTCACGACCTCTAACTCGACCATAAAAATGATAAAGAAGGATATCACTGACACAACTGGCGTGAAATATCAAAATACATATGGAAGCCACGCGGATATACGCTTTATTGAGAATCAATACCGTCCCTTCGTTCGATCGACGTGACAAGATACGAAAGTTTACGTTCACGTGCGATATCGATGCTCGCCACACGCGAATTTCCTACTTGACGCTTTCGCGAACTTTATCGTCACACCTCGAAAGTTCCCATTGGATCTCTCACTCGCCATCTGCTGCCCCCTTGCGTCACGCGATCTTCCACGCGACTCCTCCTTTTACCTTTTTTTTTATCCACGGAAGGAGCTACCAAGTAAAGTGGGACGTATCAGCGGCACTTGAAGACCTCCCTTCCACTTTTGCACGAGGCTCGACTGATAACGATCATTTCGACGCTCGAGTCTACGAGCGACATTAGAAATGTTATCTTCTCGGGGCACTATGGAATCTCTCCCGGTAAGGATCCCATAACTCCAAGTAGGAGAGAACGATCCTCCATGCAACCAGGAAGTGGTACCAGCCGCGTTCTGCGAAGCCTCCAAGTTTGCTATTTCAAATCCGGATACTGTTCTACGTGGAGCACTTTACGTGCTTTCGTATAAGCGATACGTTCGCATTGAACGGTCCTTTTAGCGAGAGCATGTTTTCGAAGCTTTTCACGGAACAAAAAAAAAAAATGTGTAATGTCGGTACGAGCTTTATCCAAATGGGTCCGAGAACCGGGCGATGTGTTCTCTGTGGGATTTCAAGAATTTACATTGAAAATCGGGTAACAATCGACTGCTCGATTTACGGGACACGTGCATACGTGGCGCGTCATTTATTTATCTGCTATGAGAATCGCCTGAAAATGTGCGATCGGTGACGTGAAAAATTCTTTAATACAGTTTTTTGCCTTCTAAATGACCAAATTCGGTGGAACAAACGTTTCGTTGATCATTTACGAATCACAGGGTACATTTCGTGCAAAGCACAGGAGAGCCAGTGAAACCAAAGGAGTCTGCGAGTATCCAGCTCGCACTCTTTCAAGTACCATTATACGCGTCGAGGTAAAGAGGATCTTGTCGACGGTAACGTTCTCTATATGGATGCCAAGTGTAATGGATCGTTGAGCAGCGCAGTAACGGACCTTTGAGGAAGCCATTACGTTACGCACGGAGCTTTGCCCAGCAAGATGTCCCGGCGGTCTCAGTAGGTGGTAATCGTAGCTTGTAAGCTCAACGAAGGAACGCTCGCGCCTTGATACTATAAAGAGAAACGGATAGATAATACCTGGAGAAGAGATTGCGCGATTAATAAAAGGGGATTGGAGAGACGAGGAAGAAAAAAAAATAGAAACCCTATGAGGACAGTCTGCTCGCTATTTCTCATCGGTATGCTGGTTGTATGTGCCTATTCACTGCTGAGATTGATCTTGTCACGAAGCCCCGGTAGAAGATTCGTGCGTTTTACACTCACCTACTAGAGGCATACGACGCCTGCGTTTTTCCAGCATCCCATGAATGGTTAAAAAAAAATCATTCCATATCATCTCAAAGGTAATCGTTATCCGTCAAATTGACTGGATCTCGCGAAGGCGCACGTCAGTCTACAAATTCACGTGTAGCGAGCAACGAAAGCGACACCCAATCGGTATCGCGAAAAGTGGTGAAAAAAATGTCGAGATATTTTCAATACCGTGACACGTCAACCTGTATCTCATATGAAAGAGATACCGGGTGTATATTATATTCCGTGAATATTGAAAATTTCAAAACTGGTCAAACGTGAAATTCAGACCCGAGGCAGGGGTCCCGCATAGCCGAGTCACCCAGGTCGGCCATTTTGTCGGTACGTGCTAAATCAGTTTTATTTCCGTGATATCGTAAGCTCGTACGGCATGCACCCATCGAACGATATTTGAGAGTGCTGATATTTCGTGTAAAATTCATCACCCGTTATAACGATAATGACTACGTGCTTTGCGCGCTGAATCATTCATGGCGCTGCCAAGGGTCAAGTCTTGAATGTCCATCGGGTGTGACCTCGATCGTCCCGCATCACTTCGGACTTTTTGCAGGTGTACTTCCGCTGGAGGACTTTCCACCTCACCCTTGGTTTTTTTCTACTCCCCCCCATTTTGCCTCTCTCTCTCTCACTCGCCATCCCCATTCTGTGGCTGCCTTGATCTATCTTCCACTGGATGCGCGTTCCGTGTTCCATTCTGTTCCTATTATTACTTTGTTCCGCGTGTCGCAATTCGGTCGTCCTGCACGTGAATATTATCCACCATGAAATCCCCATTTCTTTCTAGTCGTGTAGCGTAACTCAAAAGCATCCCCGGATAACCAGCCCGCTCGGATGGTGGACGCTTGGGGAATACCTTTTTTTTTTTTAGCTCGATCCATTACATAAAAATGTGATAAAACGGTCATAAAGTAGAGCGTCGCGGTAAGCGCGTGTAGCGTCGTTAAAATAAAATAATGTATTTGTATCACGGGGCCGACGTGAAAGTCGGACGGGAAGCAATTAATGGCCACTCTTGACTTTTCTCGCTCCACTCCTTTCACTCTCCTTCCTCGTGGATAAATATACAGCGTATCTGCTAGATCTTCTTTATCCTCCGTCTGGTCCAGTACTCGATCCGAGTAGTTTATTGTGAAAAATAATAATCCTGTATACCAAGATCGACAGACAGAAACCAGCTGGTTCGAGCTGTACCTTCTTCCATAGTGTATATATATGTATATACGAAGCTTCCTAAAGTCCCCGTATCCTATACCCAAGACTTACGGTTTTCCCATCTTTTGCTTTTTCAGACCGTATTTCTTTGGCTCTTCGCCTCTTTCTCATCCACGTCTCTCTTATGCTTCCGACGCTTCTCTCGTTTCTCGGCCGAGAGAGAGAGATATATCGACGGGTCACGGAGCTCTCGAAGGCTTCTCACAATTGAACGCGTTAATCTTGACGGCGACCCGGTGAGCTTCGAAACGGACCCTGAGCTTTTCGGCGTCAACGAGGCAATAAAGGACGGGGACCCAGTGTTATCGCGTTAGATTTCGTACGTTCCGTGTAACTTTAGGGAAGATACGTGTCTTGAAAGAGAGAGAGAGAGAGAGAGAGAGAGAGAGAGAGAGAGAGAGAGAGAGAGAGAGCCCATTTCGCTCGGTATCTCGATGTCAAGCAAGACACGTGTATATTATATGTGCGAGAAGAAAATGAGTGAGCGATAGCAAAAGAACGCTCGAGGAGAGACTTGGAGAATCGAAGGCAGGAGAGAAAGAGCCACGAGGATCCTTGCAGGAGAGAACGAGACAGAGAGAGGGAGAGAGAGAGAGAGAGAGGAGAGGGATAGACGCAACGGGCGCTAAGCTGAGTCGTAATCGTCTTATTCCGTGTTAAATCGTTTTCCCTCGTCCCTGAGAGGCATCCCTGCTTGCTCTCCGAATACGACTCGGCTCTGGGATACGACCTAGAGCCATTGTCTCGGGCTTACCAACTACATAGTTATAAGCTGGTAAGCGGCTGGAATTCGCAGATTAAAAGCAGGCTGCTTTCTTTAGCGGGCGTCGTGTCAAACGTAATACCGACCCATCCACGTAACAGTTGTAGTACGGAACAAGCTGGTGCTTTTGTTCTGTGCGACCTTACAAATAACCGAAATTTTCATTTGTGTCCGAAACCGTCCAAATGGCCATGGACCAAACGGCAGTGGCAAATCTCTGCAGAGTCTGACAATGATATCATGTCAATTCGCATAATGGACTCGTGATCGGTCTCAATTGACCTTCGATGTCAATGCTCTCTAGATTGATCCGATAGTTGGAACATCAGTTTATACCGCTGCTAGACGGCGAATGCCATAAAGTCAAGTGCCCCTTCTGTAGCCACTGCCAACACTGCCGTTCGTGTCTTTCTTATCTAACAGCGCGCCAGTCGAACTTCACCCGAGCACCTTGGTCAGGAAATCAGGATCTCAGGTCCTGATCGGAGGAGATCGAGATGGCGCGGATAGGGATGAACCGAGAGTATGTGAAAGAAAGTGGGTGAGGCCAGAGGACGTAATCCACAACGAGCTACGTCGTCGTCGTCGTCGTCGACGTCGACGTCGCCGTCACCGCAACCATTGTACACTGTGGGGTCGTTCACCGAGATCGTGCTGATTCCTTCGAACGACTCCCCTCCAGGGTATAATCCTTACCCTTTGGACGCCATCTCAATTGACCTCGCTGAGGCCCGACATCCTGGCCGATTATTAGGTCGTCTCACGGGTATACGAGCATACCGAAGCACACACTGGAACGATGCTTTTTCTTCCCAAAGATCAAATTTCTCTCTCTCTCTCTCTCTCTCTCTCTCTTTTTTCTTTACTTCTTACTCACTCTCTCTCTCTCTCTGTCGCCCATATACTGAGTTTACTCTCGTTTCGTTCATATCTTTTTCATATTCTCTACCGTCCGTGTGTACGGGGACGTGATGATTATGTACTGGATGCTGCAACGATAAAGTGACGTATAAAGGGGTAGTGAGATTTCCAGTGATATGGTATCGCAGTGTATTACTATAACTATATGTGTGTGTGTGTATATATATATATATATATATATATATATATATATATATAAGATATGTACAAAGTCCTCTTAGCTCCCAATATGCGCTGCTCCTGCAGGATGCTCAAACCAGCTATTCTTCTTTCGATTGAATTGCCTTCCAGGCTAATTCTGGAAATATCACTTCAAAGGTGTTTAATTATAATTCCAGGCTTGACGAATCGTTCAGATTGCAAAGCCATGAGATCCTGTATATTATTCGTCGAGAAGCTATGCTCATTTCTCAGCAATTTTCTTTGCTATTTCACTTTCTGCGTTTCATGTTTCTTGCTCTCGTATTCTTATTGACGGTGCATCCCCCCCAAGTCTTCTTGGATCCTGCTTGCGTCTGTTGCGTCTACGCGCGCAGGAATTATCAGGCATAAAGTTTCTCCTCCAGACGATTTTAAGGCGATGAGACGCAAGTTCAAGTTACATTGGTTCTACTAGTTCTTCGTGTAATCCCTTCAAATCGCATCTGATTATTTCCTCATTCTCGGGTTATTTCCGCAGCCACCTTCACACTCGCACCTTTATGGCTCGCGTTTACTGCTGCGATCAGCAGCGGGTCGAGTGGGATTTTAGGTTTTCCAAGGGGTCCGGTTAACTGGAGAGAAGGTAAGGTAAGACTGCACGTTGTGAGCTCGCGATTTCTTATCGTCATCGGTCGGATCAAAAGTTGTTTAATTTTCAAACTAATTGTGGCCGTTTACGCGCACCCTCGCGGCCAGGGAGGGTAAGGAGGTGAGTGCTTTAGATTAACTTGAAATTTTTCCTCGCACACTTTTACCCCCATGAGGATGACTTGGTAATTTTTTCTTTGTTGTCTATTGAAAGTTAGGGAAGGGGGGAGTTGGGGGGGGGGTCTATTGAGGAGCGCATACATACATATATCGTACGTAATATATGTCCAAGTAACTTTTCGATAAGCCAACGAAGAAAGAGACGAAGCTTGGCAAAGTGACTGTTTGTCTTTCGGATGACGTAAGACGTCAGTCATCTAGTTAATTGAAAAGCGGAAAATTCAAGTAAAAGTGAATATACCCATTTTCCGTCGAAATGATTTCACGTAGATTCCGACGTGATAACGAGAGCGAAGAGTTTTGGGGTTATACGAGACTGGGTCCCCTTGTCTCTAAAGAAGGATCGGTGACACATCCAGATGTGAAAACACACGTCCCCCCAATGCAGAACGTCGGAATTTGATATTTTCCTGGAAAAGGGTTTTCTCGGTCCTTTCGGGCGGGACGGGCCGTTTTCGGAATTTCAATTTCATCAGCATCCTTTGGAAAGTATTCATAGAGAGAGCTCATTGCGATTCTCGGGATGGATCGCCTCGTGCCTCAGAGTAGACGCTCAGGCGTGTTGCTATACAAGCAGTTTGCCAGTGACGGTGGCGCCGACGTCGGGGGTCGGCCGTACCTCCGTGAATTGCCTAATTGAAGCGGCGCGGTGTCGGAAAGACAAGTAACTTGGATTTACCGATATGACCCAGTCCGCTAACAAATTGAGTTAGGTTAGTCAAGCTGAATCCAGGATCGGGATGGGAGGAGGGGAAGGTTAGCGTTAGGTTAGGCGCTAAGTTCCTTTACGTTATTGGCTTAGTGTGAAACTGTGACTAGCCGGATGACCTTATCGAGCGTGCACTCAATTTCACATTAAATATCACAGACTCAGGTAGACGTATGTCCGTCTAACCTCAAAACTGACTTGTTCCCTTCGACCTAACCTGACGCGTTGGGTTTGACACGATCCCCCGATATAGTCCCTTGTTACCTCCTCTCTATTGCTCAGAGGATCTACGTACACACTTACTATACCTGCTGCCTTCGATCCTCTACGTGCGCGTGCACGGGCACATACTGAGCCTCGCGGCAAATAAAGCACGTGCTTTACGAGCATCAGGTCATCAGACCTGGTTTTAATTAATGTATCTCGCGCGATGCATGGCCCCTTATTATTTATTGGCTAACTTTAAATATCAAACATTTAAGATCAACACGGAATTACGGGGTCCGCTCCAGATAAAGGAGACCCCCGTTAGACTTTAATATCGCGTGGTACGAACGTTATCGCGGGACCATCTAGCGAATCGAGTTTTTCGAGCTAATTAATCTAGTCGTGCCTCTTTAATTACCTATCGCGCGGGCGGTCATGCGAATAAATTATATGTCGTGCTAATCCACGTCTGGCTGACAGGAGAATCGCTCGGACACACACGTGTCACTGTGATATTCGAGCATTAACGATATTTCGAATGATCGTAGCTAGATACATGCAATGTGTGATAATAATAATTTGATACGTCATCGGACAATTCCCATCGGGCACTGCGGGATTTGTTTACGACGGCGCGAAACAGTTAAGGATCTAAGGTTGGAGGTTCAAAGGTCACCGGTTAAACGGGCACGTATACGGCAGGTGCAATTTGCGTTTCGCTGCTACGTCGATAAGACGCGGCAGGGAAGTTACACGTAAGGTGGCAGGTTAAAGCGAGGCTGCGTTGAAAGTTTCCAAGGAGCATTAGACGAAGTTAGCGAAGGCACGTTGACTTCTTGGTTCCCGATAAATCCGCTTGTGCATATGTACGTACCGTGTATACATATATACAGGATATACATGCACGCATACAAAATATTTATCCCTCTAATAAGGTTTCTCGTAGTTTATGAGCAATAATTACGCCCGGCAAATTGCCTATCATTTAAGTAGCGTTACAATATATCATAGCTGATTCTATCGCAAGCCTGAAATCAATAATGAACCTTGGGAAGGAGGTCGCGTGGTCCCTGCAGTCGTCACGCATCCCAACACCCGGTCATCCCCTTTGACCAACGCCCCCATTTCATATAGTAGTGACCTTTCGACCTAGGCGATCCTGAAAACTATATACAGTAGATACGTATATATATATATATGTGTCAGTACCAAGTGCTCCAGCTTCTTATAATACTTACCCAGTTTCAGTTCCGGTTCTCTATTATCATTTGTATAGTTTCGAAGATGGGGACGTCCCCCCCCTACCCTCCCCTTGAATGTCTCTTGCAAAGATCCCACCCTCGTACGAGACTCGACTGAAAGTTTTGATACGGTCGGTTAGACAAAAATTAGCAAGATCCCCCAGGGGACCTTCTCAGTACTTTTCTAAGACGACACTTATATCCGAGTAGGTCATCAGGAGTGCCGATGACTTCAGGTTTTGCAATGGAGAACCAAGTGGAACCAGGAGGATACCGTTTGCCAAGAAAATCCAATGAAAATACGTATCTTCCGGAGCTGGACCGGAGTAGTGGAAAAGGTAGCAGCGGCTTCGACGTCAACCGGAACCAGAGTAAAAACTAATTATTTACCACGAGCAAATAATTCGAGGACCTCCAAAGACTTTCCTCTCGAAAACTACTACCCCCCCCTCCCCCCCTCCCTCCCGGTTTGCCATTACCAACTTTACCTACCCTGTTATACGAGGCAATTACTTACGATAAACTTTTCATATCCGATTAACTTGCTCTAAAGAAAACTACTGGTAGTGACGTAACTACGATCTATCAGAGATTTGCAACTGGATATATAGTATACGTATGCATATTTATGTATGTACGTACTATGTAGATTTGTATGTATACAAATTCACTGGACCCAATTCTAGATAGGTATCTATCGGTCCCAGTTACACGTTGCGATATTAAGACCCCGAGCCAAGTTCACAGCCATTAGTATCCGTCCAACGGCACGTAAATTACGTATAAATCCGACATATCTGCCGTAGTACCTGGAATGTTCTAACAGTGGGTTAGGTCACCCGGGTCAAACCGGAGAATAACGGGGAGCTAATTTCCATCCCTTTTCCTAATTTATCACCCTTGTACGATGGATATCGTCGCGCTTTTGCTATTCCTTTCTCGCTGGTATGCGTTTCAATATACTCAACGTCTATACGTGTGCCTGTTATCAGCATTGACCTTGTGCCATTATCGGGAGCCAGTTTCCTATGAAATCGAAAATGACAATGGGAGATCCGGTACTGCTTGGACTGTTCCATTCGATAGGTTAAAATCGTATCGTAGGTTTGGAGGTTATGTCTGACAAGGGTCGAGCACTTCAGTAGCTATATGGAGAATCGTATACTCTGTTATGCATTGGATGCTGTGTGATTAGCGTGGACCGACTAATTTTATGTATTAAGATAATTCATTGATCACCTTGATCGAAAACTGAACGCGTTATCATGACATTTCAGAATTGTTTAGGTTGATTTGGGTACATTGATTATTATTGATCACGATCCACGATATAGATAAATTGGATAAGCAAAATTATTCAGAACTAGAGTATCAGTCGAAGTTAGTTTCATTCATTTGATATACATAGTATAACCAATTTCGGTTAGTATAATAGTCTTGAATCAGATCTATAATATAGGTAAATTATCCTATTGATAATATACTGTATGGCTATTACGTGTCCGTTATCGACTTATTATCATTCATTGTTTTCTCATAGTCGGATTTATATATTATATTTTAACACTGTATTGATATTAATATCCTGTTAATTTTATATTAGCAGCTTTCCAAAAGGATTACAAGACTGAGATTTTGGTTGGGCTCAGACCTCCGGAATGTCGCTATCGGTGTTATCTTAGAAATTCGCGGATCAGACACTCGGCAACCCCCTGAAAATTCCTTAAATTACTTGAAAGGCCCTTCGGCACTAGGAAGTTCGAAGGATCGAACCGCCCCGGGTTCATCCGCTAAAGTCGGTTACATATGTAATATCGCACATTGGATTATAAACCTGAAACGGCTTCGGGGTGTTGGAAATTTTTATCAATTAACACCGATATCCATACTTCATATCAATTCGTAAAAATGACGAGAATCGTGCGATTATCATGAAAGGTCATTGAAAAGGTAAGCATTAATTTAAAAATATCGATTTTTTGAATTTTCGTTTTTTTTCCCCCCATCACCCGTTCAGCCGATGCAATTTAACAAAAGGAAGTAAACGGCGCATGATTCGATATATCAAACCGTTTAGAAGTAACAGTTCGCCAAGTCCCAGAAAATCCACCATAAATCGTGCGAACCGCGTAAATCATTGATCCTCGCTCGGAACGAGCCTGGGGCGTTTACCTGTCTCGCATAAAACGAGCATGTAAAAGCAACCGTGAAAATTCCCAAGCGATTTCACGCGCCGCGGCAAGCATCCCATAATATCCGTCATCGAAAATGTGACCAGGGAATTAAGAAGCGCATAGGGAAATAGCGAAATATCACGAATCCTTACATTCTGAAATCCAGTATGCATACGTGTATGCGTATGTATCGATACTTGATTATATCGATATCGCGAATATATGCACAGCAGAGTCGGTACAGAATATCACCTAAGGAATAATAGAAACGATAATCATACCTGCTACGAGCGACTGAATAGTTCCGAAAATCCGACTTCCGATAAACATCTGAAATGCTTATCAATATTCAACTGATAATAACCAGTGCTAATACACGTCAGTAAATTGACTTACCAACGAGTATATTCGAGCCACGTGTCAGACTACAGCTACATAGTCTTTTCAAAGGTATAGTGACCCTAGGGATAAAAAAAGAACTAGACTGCCACTAGACGGAAAGCATATCTATATACATACATATAAAGATACCAGTCATGAAACATGAAACGCATGGAATCGTATTTACTGTTTTCTGTCATTCCTGCCACGAAATAAATTACCCCACGCAGCGGTTGATATCTTTAGGACTTCAATAGGACCGGCAAGAGTTCAAGGGTCACATGATGGTTCTCGTTGGTCGCGTGTCCTGTTTATAGGTATAGCAGACACACTGGTACGACTGACTCGAACTCATCCCAGACTCGCGGAAGTCAAGTCCGATGTCAGTGGCGATGATGGTACCGGTAGTACCGGAAGTCAAGAGAAGTCAAATCGATATGTGATAAATGATCGATCGAATGGTTATTTCACTATCTCTCTCTCTCTCTCTCTCTCTCTCTCTCTCTCTGTCTCTCTCTCTCTCTCTGTCTCTCTTACTCGAATAACCGAGAGAATCATTCTGCTCCTAGGGGAAAAGTCGATTGCCATGATACTGCACTACTACGTGCAGTCACTATGGCGCGGCTGGTAACCGATGCGTGATAAACACATCACCTAATTACCTACGGTGGATCGGTCTGCCCCCTCGACACGCAACTTGATAGAGCCGTACTACTTACTGACGTAGAAGCGGTACGTGTACCTGTACGTACGAATATCTAGTCTCTTCGTGCAAGTCGTATGTGCGCACGCAGCCACGTATTCCATGTCTCTAGCCCTTCGCGTTACGTGTACAACCAGTGGAGAACCTGCTAGGGACGTTGTTTGGACGTGATTGGGATGATTGGATTAAATTTTCAAGTAGAAATATTCCGGGTATTTTTAATCAATTTTATACAGTGTGAAATATAAATTAGAAGTCGAGACGCGGACAGGTATGAAATGTGCAACTGATCGCTGAAGTTGATTAACTTATTTTACTTTAATGCAGACCTTTATTTTTAGAGAATTCAGGGTAACGTAATGTATCGATAATTCGGCTTTTATAAAATTCCATGAAAATCTTTCAAGACGTAAATTTCGTACCGATATCTTTAACTCTAGCGAATCATTGATTTTCGATGGTTTTAATGATATTCTCACACCAGCTTTGATATACGTCGTAGAATCAATTGTCTCATGGTATTACAATTTTATATCAACCCTCTATCCTCTCTCGATTCACCGACGCGCGACATTTCCATTTACTTTCCATCTTTAGCCTCATTATTTTTATTCATTTCTTGCTTTTACCTCTCAGGAATCTTACTTCGCTTTGTGATGTGGGATTTTCAATTGTTCGAAGCATCCAGCGAATTTACATAGCTCCTATACTTTTTTTTTTTTTTTTTTTTAATATCTACATACATACTGTGTATGCTGTATCGTTATTAATATTTATTCTTATGTATTTTATTTATTCGCCATCTTCGTACACACAACCGTACGTAACCTCATTGACGACAAAACGCTCTGCTGTATCGTAACTGTTCACAATGAAATTGACTACGTGGTAAACACGCAGCTTTCGCGCGACCCTTCCCTTTCGTCCCTCCTTACCTTTTCTCCACCGTCGTTCCCCTTTCTCTTGACTAGCGCGTAAGAACATTGATTTAAAAGCTACGCCCACGTCATTTACATACGTTGCAACGACCACCGTTTACACGGAAGTTGCGGTCTATTATTCATAAGCTCGACTAACGGGAGGCAGTAGAAACGAAAGTATACTTAATATACATAATGTACATAATGTACATACACGTATACACGAGAATGAAAATTTTTTGTTAATCTTGAAATTTATAAAAATCGTTAAAAAAAATACTGCTATCAGTGCTTATCATTGAAAATTGGTCTCGAGCGTCAATGCTTCAGCCGGATTCTCAAGATCCTCTCTCTAGAGCAGCTATACCATCCTTAGTGCCGGGCTGTGCTACGTTCTGTAAAATACTTGCGATTCGTGGTAAATCAATAGTGGCGAGGATCCCAGGAAGAGAGAAGCCGGACTAGCGAGCGTCTAGCCGTGTAACTTGAAATTGCCCGTTTCGAGATGGGAAAGTTTTAAACGTGGTCGACGAGGCGGCGCGCGTCTTAACAAATTTGAATAGTCCTCGACTGTAACGCGAAAAGGGTATACGCGAGGAAATTAACATCCAAGAAAGTTGGCCCACGATCACGGACGGCATTAATTACCAGCCATTAGATACCACGTTGGATATAGATAATAACCAGGAGGATAAGATCCATTAAGAAAGAGGACGTAAGAGGGATGTGAAATTAAAAATAAATGCCACCTTTAATAATTATGGATAAATCAGTATGCACGAATAATACATATTCTTCATAGAAAATTTACCTTCAACTGGTTCCTCGAAAGAGTATCGTATTATCACGAAGTAGGAAGGACGGTCGCACGTTTTCGGTATCCATCCTCCAAGTTCATCCAAAGATGAGTCGCTTCAGACTCGAGGAAACGAGATAATTCGATTTCTCTTGTTTCCCCAAGAAATTCATGGAAACGAAATATCCTGCATTAAAGAGATCACTCGCGTAGAATTGAGATTTCGAACTGTAACGTGACTACAGGGGTGGTGGCTTCGTGGGATCAATAAAACAAGAATAATATAGCGAAGTAAAGGACATCGTGATAATCCAAAAATCCATATGGAAAATAAATGTGGAACCTGGACCTAAAGTTGCGCATACAGTCCGAAAATTATTCTATACACGTAACTATACAAACAGCTGATCGAGCACTTTAGTTTAACAACAGCACCCTATACCCGGACTCCAATTGGTAGACATCGGGACGATAATACCGGCCATTATGTAATCGCCAAGAAGAAACTTAAAATCGTCTCTCGAGCAACTTTTTCTCAGTCGTGACCAACTTGAATCCCCCCGTTCAGCTGAGAGACTCAGGACCAATTGGAGACTCCTCGAAGAAATCGGTGTAACTTTCAGACAGTGCCCACCGCCGAAAGACGCTACGTAGTTTCACGGTGAATTCGCGAGATCGACTCCCCCTCTCCCATCTTCCGCGACTACACAAAGAAATTCTCATCCCGTACTATCCTCCACAATCAAGCGTACCTATGGTTATATCCAGCCATTTCACAGTTCTTGAGAAAATTTCAAGACGCTCGACCGGCGTTACCTACTACCACACTGTCCAGGACTTTAGAGTTTGCGACTAGACCAACTTGGGTTCCAAGTGGGACGCCGGACTTGAACTGGAGGAAAGGGCGTCGCTCGACGCCACAACGGGAATCGTTCGCGTTTAACGTTAGGTTGGCACTCCGTATCAGCTGTCGTCGAAATAAACCAATTCTGACGTTGGTTCGTTGCGCCCAGTAAGTTACAATACTCTGTCGAGCACAAGGGAACTCCAAACAGACCAACTCGCTCATTGAATCAGTCGAGTAGCTTCGCGTTTACGTATCTACCTATATACACACCTAGCTATTTGCTTGCTACCTATATGTATTATGTAAAAGCAAAATACGTCTACCGTCACGGTGACAGTATCGTAATGTTCGTAGTCTCGCGCATTATTCAACTTATGGACGTAACTTGCATGCAGTTCACGATGGAATCGAACAAGTGCGCGAGTGGTTAGAGTGAGGGAACGGCGAAAGGGTTTACGGGAAAGTGGAACGTCGAAGGTACGTTTGTGGGTAGAGTAGAATTCGCGAAGGGATTTAATCAACCATTAGATACTTAGGTGTGCGTTTCGGGCCTGTGAAATCATTATGTAAATATCCTTATAGCTTTTCGTCTGTGGCAATCGAGAGGGACGGAGACGGGTAGGAAGGGTGGGGGGAAGTGGATGAAGTTCAAGGAAATCGTGTCGCTGTTGCGATAAAGCGCGCGTGTAAATCGTGCTGGCTAGGAGACACAAAAGGAAATACGTCATCCGGACGCAGGGGAATATATCCGATAACGCAGAAAATTCACGTACAAATCGGTAGGTTTTGTAATACGGGACAGGCGATACACCGTATGGAGGATGTAGGACTTTCCCGGAGTCTTTATAGCGCGACGTGATTTGCCCGTTTTTTTCGAGTATATCGTCGTCATCTGCATATCTACCGGAGGGTTATACTTGACGCAGCGGAAATTGAAAAACGTTGTCGGGTTATCGTCGACGAGTTTACGAGGCTGTTTCGCGAGGCTTTGTGCAGCCTCGAATTCAAGAATATTGCGAGGAGGGGTGGAGGGGGGGAGCTTTGGGGTACGTGAGCGATCGAGTATATAGCAAGGACAAAAAGATATACATATACATATAGTATATAGATATAGAGACGTTAAAGGGTCAGGAGAAAAAAGTGCGGGAGAGAGAAGGAAAAAGTAAAGCTGAAAAAGAGACCATTACTCTGCGAAGCCACTCTCTCTCTTTCTCTCTCTCTCTCTCTCTCTCTCTCATCCGAAAAAAAAAAAAAATGAATCGACTTTCCGCACCGCAAAGCACTCGCCCGAGACTCGCTCGAAGCTTTCTGCCAGTGGAAGAATACAGAACCATCGAGTGGCACAGTTATTGATTCGCGACTGACGCTTTGGGAAGAAAACCGAAAGAGAGCAGAAGAGAGATAATAAAAAAAAAAAGGGGGTATCATCTCTAAGACATATACGGCTGTGGACCTGCTAGCTTTTGAATACCTCGAATCGATTAGCGTGTCGGAGCTACTCGAGAAAATAACGCGAAATTTCTCGAGCGGTTGTGCCTTTTGAGGATATTTTTTTGAAAAGATAGCGAAAAAGAAAAATGCAAAATAAATACGCCGAGAGAGAGAATCGCGTTGTTGTCTTTTATCTCCGTGTAGCATTGTGAGACAGCGTCGACGTTTGCATAGGAGGATGTGACGTAGTCCCAGCGGTACACGGGCTACTTGTTGTTGTCGCAACAGTTCAGCGACGGAATTGCCGACGCTGATGGTTATAATGTTACTTCTGAAATTGAGAACGGGACAAGCTTGGAAATCCTAGGAATTATGCGAGATATCCGTTTCCTCCCTTTCTGAAACGTACCACTCGTAACCTTCGACCTCCTTCGGGTCGCCGGGCACCGCTGAGTAATTGATAGAGGTGCAAAGCGAACTTCTCGGCTAACGCCGTCGGTGAGAAGTTAGGCCAATTACGCTCTATCCTGCTGCCGTATATTATCGGATGGTGCGCGGCGCTAAAGTTAGCTTTTCATTTCTCAATTCCGCTACGTCGGGAAGGAAGTTTTATTCCAAAGTCCGATCATCTGTCCGCCGGTGCTGTTCGCGAGTGACGTTCGGGAACCGACGACGTTTTGCCTTCGTTTTTACTTCTTATACTCACAGAGACAACCTCGTCCCTTTGCATTTACATTTTTCTTCCTCGTTATCCACTTTCTGCCATTGGCAAGTGAATCTCCGATATTACGGCTAATTTCCCAACTGCGAGAAACTTTTTTGCTCGATAACTAAATTTTGCAAAAAAATAAGCACTCGAGTGATTTTTACAATTTTATATGTATATCTATATATACCAAGACCAAGCAACTTAATTAATGCATCATTACACTCAGAAGGAGTTCATCTTACGAGCTGACCACAATTTCGGCTATATATCTACGCGGTCTACTTTGGGTTCTTCGAAGATCCGACTAATCCGCAAGCTGCAACCCTTCTTCGTATCCGTTTACTAAACTCCGAAGGAGTTGAGTTACGACGAGTGAGCTTGCCGAGCTTCTCTTCCACTTCCTCCCTTATTCCTTCCAGCCGACGTCATCCCCCTCCACAGGCATCTTACCCCTTAGTATCTCATCCTCGTAACCTTCCAAATCCCATATCTCTGTACGCTTCAGTTTCTCAGAGATGTGACCCCCCCCCCTCACCCCCACCACACCCTCTCATCTATCTGGTACCTAGTACCACGTGCCACTGAATGACTGACTGAATCACAGTCATAATTGATTCTTTCCATGAGTCTCCAGTTTCGTCCTTATAAGTGACTGTCTCACCGTTTACGCATACGCTCTAAGGTCTGAATCGAATAAGGATAATGTGCTGTATAAATAACCTGCCTGTGACAATAAATTCCCATTTGAATCGTTCAGTTCATTTTTTTTTTATTCAGAGCAAATAAGACAAATATATTTCAAGCATCTGTATCTGCTTCGGCCGGTCTCCAATCCTACGTGCTTTTATATTTTATAAAAATAATATTTTACTTCCACTCGACGAGCTTCCATGGGGACGTCAATTTCGTTCGTATAAAATAACACGCGTCCGATCTAGCGTCAGGGAATATCTGATTAGGCGCATCCCCACAATGTCACATTAGGGATTTTGAAATATCATTTTGATAGATTGTGATGGATAAGCCTAATGTGCTGATGGTTTTCAAGTTATTTACCTGCGCGAGCTTTCCTCTCTCTCTCAACGTTACACAAGTTCTTCGTTTCCTTACTGAAAGCTCAAGATATGAACAGAATGAAGTAAGCTCTTTCGAAAGTTCATCCCTTCGCTCCATCTCCCGATCATACGTTTCGAGAGAGAACACGTGGATACTGTAGTGTCCATGATTAGAATTTCCCTAAGGGAAGAAAGAAATAAAGCTCCGACCCACCCTTGCTCCAATATGTGAGGTAGATACTGGACTTGAGAAAATTTCGAAAGCTCACGCGGCTTTTTCAACACCTGTTCGAACTTCGATTGAGGTTCGGTACGAAGTCTCTTTCCGGGGGGAGGGGGGAGGGGGCAGTACCTTTGAAATTTACCCCCTTCCCCCTACCCTCGGTAGTTTCGTTCGCCAACTCAAAATAAAGCTACCTCCTGAAGTCAGGCCCCAAAGGACCAAAGAGAGCCAGGTACACACGGTTCAACTACTTAGTTTGCTCGTTAACAGTGACAAAAGGTTCAGCTGCTTTTGCACTGATAACAGATAAGTGCGTCCGGTACCTGACTGCTTTTATGTAAAATAAAACTTTTGTAACGTGTAACTTTGCCCGAAGAACATTCACTTCGTGATTAAGTAAAAACTCCGGGAAACTAATAGCTACAGGTATACCGTGCGCCTACTGCGATTACTAGCGAGTGGTTGTTGATAATCTCTTTTGTTGAAATAAGGCCACGGGAGTAACGTCATTACGCTGGGTAGATCAGCTTCATCAGGAAGTACCTGTGTACCATCCGCGCGCAACCCTTGAAAAAACAAGCAGGTAACCTAATTGCAAAATGCTTAATCCATGTACCCATATACATATATTCGTATGCTCGATGAATAAAGCTGAATAGAATTTCGAGGTATATTATTTATTTCGCTTGTCACGGTTATTAAACGAAAACGAACCAAGCGTTCGGTAGGTATAGGAGATCGAAGTGGGTCCAAACGGAAATGAAGTCCTTTGGTAATTTCAGAATAGGACCATACCAAGCGTAGCACTCATCGTGATTACAAGGATCGACTGTCCTGGTAAGAGATAATGGTGAGAGATCGGTGGGGGAGCGTGGGGGGGGGGGCAGTCGAGGAGAGTGAAGAGGGTTGCTAGCATCAAAATCTAAATTATAAATACTAAGCAACGTTACAAATGACGGGGGTTGTACGTTAAGCTTCTCCCGTTTTCCTTTTTCTTACCCCTCCACCACCCCCAAGCCAAAATCGTTCAGAGTCGTCCGGTAGTCGATGAACGAGATTTATCCCCCCGTCTAGAGTTTCGAGTGAAGCCGCCAGGAATTTCTTCGTGCACTTGCTACCCTCAAGCCCAAGAGGGTAGTAGGCGAGATCACGGAATTGAAAAGCAATGGAAGTCGTTCGAGTCTCTTTTAATAATTGAAGTCACTCCGAGCCACTCGTTTCTCTCGGTACGTATCGAGTACGTGCACGGAAACTCGAAACTCCGACTATCCGTACCTCCCTTACTTTTCACCCTTACATATGTGTGTATAGATGTACATGCACACCTAACCTACCTACTTCGTACTTTTCCTTTACATTCTTTTCAGCTTCCTCTCTTATTCTACCTGGCAAGAGTGACGTCGTTTGCCGGCTATACACATTACTGGACAAACGAATTCCTATACCGATAACGCTTTTCGAGCACCGGTACTTTTCTGCTGCTCAAAATCGATCAGCCGGCGAGGCATTCGTCAACGGTCAGATAGCGGGAAACAACGAGGCGACAATGAAAATTGCACGCACGTGCAATCGAAATACTCGAAAACTCGCATAACCCCCCCCCCCCCCCCCCACCCCCACAGGTTTGCATGACTCCAATGTGTTGAATGCGAGCGTTGCTGTGGCGCGGCCGCGGTCGATCAATATTGTAACACGGGATTCTGTCTAGCCTGGTGCCAAAAATTTATGCAATATTATCTATCGTATGCGCGATAAAACGGCAAACCTTTTATACACGTGCATATAGATATATGGGATGGATGAAATCGTAAAACAGCGTTAGCAGGAAGGCTGCTTGCCCGTGATAGGTAATGATAATAACCCGTGAGAAATGCTGGAGAAAATCGTACGCCGGGAGGGATCGCGCGGATTCGTTATATAGGGGATGACCTTTTTTTTTTAATATTCTATTACGTACCCAGAGCGAGATTCAAAGGGGTAGTACCGAGCGGGGGTATCGTGAATATCTCGAGCAAGCGTGACAAGATGAAAGATGAATGTAATAATGGGAGATAACGAGTTATAAGGGAGATTTCTTCGGAAGGGGTTGAAAAGAAAATATAGAAATATAGATAGGGGGTTATCGTAGCGTGCGACCTCTTGCTAACCGTATCCGTGCATAAATCTTATGTAAATGATAATAAGTTTAATGTGAATTTTTATCTCGCACTTCCTACCCCTGCTTTTATCTGGACTTTTAATGTAATGTTGCGCGGATTAAAATTCCGCAAGCGTCACGGCCGCTGAACGACTTTCGCGACGGGATTGAGTATTTAATTACGTGAGACGAACGGAAAGATAATTGAATTTTCGTGTCATTACGCAAAATTTTACGTAATCTCATTCATTTTCATGGGAAGTCAATCTCTTAATTTTCTATCCTGACTTACGGGGTTCCAATACGTGGACGCTATAAATTTGCGAGATCTGCATTTTGCTCTGTTAACTTTTCCAGCAGAGATGCCGTTTCAGTTTTTAGTTGCTCGTACCAAATGTCACGTGTGTATCCTATCACCGCCTGGCGGCTGACCCTATTCGTTTCCATTGGTGCTGGTGGATATTTTGAATAAAACGCTCAGGAATGCGAAATCGGAACTATTGGAAAACGATTCGGTATACTGGATGAGGACTGGGCAGACTTCACCGTCTTATATGGAACACTCGAACCGATCTGGTTCAAAAATCGAACGTGAAATCTCGCACGAATTTTCCATCAACCACCTTCGCACCCTTATCAGGAGGATTACCAGATACTGATAAAAATACTTTCAGTTCGTATTGATATTGTATATCTATACCTAGTGGGTTACTAAGTATATTACTATATACATATAATATAAATGATATATAAAAATCTTTCAGAAAGAATTATTGAAAAATATTAATTGACAGTCGATATTCACTGGAATCGCAGAAGTAGATCGCTAATGAGCCAAAAAACGGGAATTCTGAATTTATTTTCGTAGCTGCTGAACTGCTCAATGATCTTTTTTTTTTCACTGATTTAAATTTATAGAGTATACGTAAAAAAAAATGTTGTTCAAACGCCTCAGAATTTACAGGAATCATAATAATTTCACAACCTTTGCGAATCACATTGTGCAAAAAACACTTTTAACGTTTGAGGTACCTTCAATATAGCTGACGTACCTGGTACGAATTTGGCCCAATTAGCGTCAGTCGTTTTAGAAATTTCTCAATAATATGTCAAATCCACATTTACGCTACTGAACTGACGACGAAGTACCTGGCAGGAGGTAAAAAGTTTTGAGGTTAGGATAAAGGCCTATTTGTACGACTGTTCGAATTTTGTAAATTCCACGAAATATTCTAAAACGAATGACAAAGGGTCTCGTGGTAAAAGAAGAAATTGCGACAGCGGATGCTCGGGGGTGAAAAAAATCTAAGGAAAAAATGGGATCAAATTATAAGATTAAAAGTTAACATCATGATACGAGCGCTAAACGAACTTTCATTCGTCGTCCAATATGAGAATCGAACGTCCAAAAAACATTGGACTTTGTGCCCAATTTAAATTGTACCCTGGTCACGTAAAAAGGTTAGGAAACAAGAAAAGAGCGACCAGCGAATCTGCATTTTTAACATTGTAAACATTTTTCATATAAATTGATTGTTCGTCTGCTTAGCCTACACGGAATGCTTTTACACATCGCGAATACTCGAGGCTATGATCGACTCGCTTCGAGCAAATTCCGCTCAGGAACAAACTCTCTCTTTTGCCATTTCCACTGTGCCTCTGCCATTTCTGCCAACCGAACAGAATGAAAGATACGATCGATAGGGGTATTATAAAAACTCGGCCTTACCTTCCCAACTCTGTGCTATCTCTATATACAGTATACAGCATACTCGGATGATTCGTAATACATTGCAAAAAAAAAATAAAAAAAAATACAACAGAGGATATACGGACGATGTTCCGTTTCGAGGAATATCCATGAACAGACAGCAGCATACTTTCTGTAAATTCCGATTCGTTTTATCTCTTTTATTATTATTATTTTTTTTTTTTTTCATACCGTTCTGTCCCACTGTCATGTTATAATATCTCTCCTGCCATCCAACTTCCCTGCCATCGTCGCATTTATTCTAAAGAATATTCTCATGACACATATACAGTCATCAGGTATTTTTCACATTTTTCGAATGGCCCAATTGAGTGGGAAACAGTGGGTACCAACTTAGCTTGTGAAGTAACATAAAAAAACACTATATATTGTCTCTCGCGTTCTTATCTGACAGGGTGACATAGACTTCTCACTCCTAATCGGTTTACCGAGGGTTGCCTTTACGAAATTCTCAGTCTTGTTACACCCTCATCCTTGAAAGGAGCAGAGCTCGACGAAACTCCAGGTAAAAGTTTGAGCCAATCCACGACAAACCGCGACTTCAGGTCCGAAGAAAAGAGGAAGTTGTAGCACAGACCGGATTGCATATTTATGGTACCTACTTCCGTTGTCACAGCTTAGCTACCGAGAATTTTGCAACTTCCGTGAACAAGAAGGGTTCGGAGGGGCGGTAGAGGGGGATAAGAAGAAGCTACGCAAATGACGTACTCAGGTGTGACGTAAGGAAGGAAGAGTGGTACGAGTAATAAAAAAAAATAAAAAAAAACCATGAAAATTCCATTGAATAGTGGAAGAGACTCGTCCGAATGCTTCTGCCGAAGCGTTCTGCCGATTTAATAACGTAAATTGTGCGCGAGCTTTAGGAGTTTCGTCACGAAATTTTCGAAAGCACACTATCGAGTGTTCGGGTTCCTGGCGAGAATACAGAGATCTTTCAGTAGCAGGGTTGCGCGCGTGTATCCACCCCTTCGACGCTCACCCTTCCTTCTTCCTTATATAGAGCTAGCCTGGTACCTTCTAGAAACTTGCCTACCTTCTTGCTTTCTTGCCTTCTCGACTTTCTACCTTCCATGTCCCCCCTCCCCTCCTGGTCCCTTTCCTCTCCATTATTCGGTGACAGATACAGGGTGTGTCGTCGAAAGCTAAACGGCAAATTACTTGGACAGCGTGACTCGCATAAAGCCGATTTTCGGCTAATGTTCGTCAGGCTTTGCAGAACTCTTCAAAGTTGCCCTCTATACGTTCGCCGTTTTTCCTGCAATATTTTTTTTCTTTTTCTTTTTTTCTTTTACAAACCAAGAGACCAGGCCACGTTCCATCGCCCGAGAGGATGCCACAGTTTCCTCTTCTTGGTACATAGGGTATATAGATATTTAAGAAGGTAGACCACCCCCCGCCACCCTACGGCAATTCTCTTAGAACAATTAACGAATTTAAAATTCTCGGCAATTAAGGAGCACTTCCTGTTTGTCGTGTCCTCGATCTAGGTGATTCAAGTCGGACCAGGTAGACAGATGGGCAGAGGCATTTACTAAGAAGTATGTGGCAAGGTAGGTGGGTAGCCAACCAGTGGGTAACCGTTTCCTACGAGATATCCGCGTCCACGAGGACAATTCAAGGCATTCGTGGTGTTATCGCAGCTCGTAAATATCGCGACTCGAGGCCGCGCCGCGATATCCGCTCGCCCAGTGACTTCGTCTTCAGAAGTGGTTCCGACGCGACTAGATTTTTTTTTTTTCTTTCGAATGCAAAACGCGTAAGAGCGCCACGAGGCACGAGCGCCGAATCGTATCTTAAAACAGGGAGCATCCATAACGCGGTATTTTCTTGGGGTGATTTGCATGTGAGTAATGAAGGTGGCATGATGATGGGGCTGAGGACGAGTCTTGGGGATGGCGGCGGGACTGGGTAAATTTAGACACGTCGAGAATGGTAGCTTGAAAACGCGTGATATCAGCTCACGACAGACGCGATAACCGCTTCTGTATGAAGCGTCGTTTAAGCACCCCGTGGAATGGCCTTGTCGCATCAAGCGCCCCGATATACCGTCCCCTTCACGAACTCCTTGAATAAAAAAAGCGAGCACAGGAAAAATTCTCGGGGGGTTCTCAATGCCATTCAGAATCTTAAGGCCTCCTATAGAATTGAAAGTGCCAGATAGCATTCCAGCTGCCATACACTAGCGCCATGTTCGATATGGCGGCAGAAATCGGCAGAGGAAGTTAAGTTACGATTTTCAAGAATACACTTTGCAAATACGTTAAGCGTTCGCGTTACCCGATAAGGTCCAAGTCGAGTTTCCGGTTAAGTTACCCGTAGCGGGGCAAGTCTTTTTATTTAAAGGGATACCAACTCAGCCTCCCTTTTTTTTTTTCTCTCTTAAGAGATTATTTTATCCCTCTTTCATCGTACCTCTTAAGGAAGACCTATCGGCTAACCACGATTCAGGCAAACCACCACCTCCTTCATCCCCAACCCCCCTTTCATCCTCAACCTATTTTACCTCATTCCATCATTTCTTCCTCTCTCCCTTAGTCCCTTCTACCGCCCTCATTTTCTTTATCCCTTCCTGAGTCTCTCCTACTACCTCCCCGCCTCCCTCGTGACTTCGTACAAGCCGGCTTCCTCAAAACCGCTCTCCAATCCCTGGCTTTATTTTTCCCTGAAATGAATAGCTCGGCCCCGACGCCGACGCCCGGACTTCACGAAAATCGCGACGCTCCCTCTGACAAATGTCACTGCTCGGCTTTCGAGCGTCTTGATGAATACCTCAATCAAAACGTTCCGTGTGAAAGTACCGCAGACTTTAGGCGTTCGTATGGGACAGGAGAATCTATATGGGACGATAAGGAAAAAGGAAGAAAATCAAAATAGACGGAAGTGACGCTTAAATAACAAAACGAAGTAGCATGCAGGATTAAAGAGTTTATGGCAAAGCAGACAGTCGCGAAACATAACCTATCATGACTTTAGGACTTCGCTCTCATGCAAACCCATCCGTCCTGTATTCCTATGTAGGTAGGAATCTCCTTGCGACATCAGCGACACTAGCAGCTACCGACGTCGGACATACGGAGCGTTCTTGCCGCGTCCCAACGTCTCGAGGGATTTGAGAAACGTGCGAATCGGTCTGTCCGCGCGTGATTCGCCCACTCACCGCACTCGCCCGTTCAGCTGTTCACTCGACGGGATAGATTGATATCGGGTTTGCTCGATGATTCAGGAGAAACGGGCTATTTCAGTCACAGCTTTTTTTTTTACGATCCAACCCACCGGGAATATCCTACTCGCGTCGCGACGCGCACGTAGGTACGCGACTCGTAACGAGAGTACGGATTTTTCAGTAAAACTTTTTTTCACCCTTCCCCCTCTCTAGATCTCGTCGAAACTAGAACGACAGCTACAATTTACGCAGAGAAATCCATTAGCGATTGTATGTACACCCGGTGCGTAGGCGAACGCTGTCAAGTTACTTGTCATTCTTGATAAAAAAAAAAAAAAAAAACATTTCCGACAATTTCCACGGTAATAAACTTAATTAATTAGTGGGACAGTTAAGGAACAATAACTTTTTCTTTTATTCGGAGGTTAGGTAAAGTGCGTACGTACTCCTACGTAATCACGAAAACATTATCAGAAATCCTCATACCGACAAGTTCTACGGACATGAAACTCTCGTTTGAATTGATCTGTTATCGATTTATCGAAATCTGTCCCGTGGACTTTGCTGGACTTATAAATTGGACCTACTTATGCCCGTGTTCTTTGCCGAAGAAAAATCTTCGGGGTTTCTATACTCGCATTATACAGCACGTCTGTAGGTACAGTATGGTATAGTGAGGAAAACGTTTAAACTTTTTAAGCTCACAGTCGAAACCCCTCGCTACCGCGAGACTCCGCCAAAGAGTTTATATTCGCATTTACAAAAGGAAAGTTAAGCGAGCTTCTGTGAGACACGTAAGTCGTTCAGGAGAAAAAAATGTATTAGAGGATCGGGATAAAGAAATTCTAAGGTAATATTTCGAAATAAAGAGATAAGATATTTTCGATGACACCCTATATAGGGGACAGAAGGCGTAGATGTTTGATCGCGAGTGGACACGACACAATTATTGGCTCGGTGATTAATCACCTAATAAAACTGTTTTGAAGTCTGAATAGAGTCATCAAAGGATGGATGAAATATTATGTAAGTGATACTGCTTCGGTAAACGATATCACTTGGAGCCTTCGGTGTTATCAGTGTCTATAGAGCATTTATTTCGTCTACCTAAAATGCGATATAGAATCGTCAGCAGGTTACATGTGTCATGCATAAGGGATGGCAGCTTTAAATAACTTTAATATATATATATATATATGTGTGTGTGTATACATTGTATATATGCATATATGGTATCAGTAAGGGCGGTATATGGCTGACTAAAGAAATCCATTGATTTATAGACGTATGAATTTTAAACATTAACAGCGCCATAGATTTACTTTTGATTCTTGTTGTATCGGTCACCGTACAGTGTAGCTGGCTGCATCGCGTGCAGCTTTCATTTAATTGGCATCTTTATTACGACGTAACGGCCGACGACTGCATTCGGCCATTAAATCATTTTGCCAGGTTGCTGAGCAATCGCCTCTACTGAATTCTGCTAATTGAGCCGCTGATTGGCGGAAATCCAACCTGTTCGGCTGACCGGATTGAATGCAGGTCATTAACGCGTTTAAAATTCCTCTGATTCACGAAACAGATGGGATTTGTCTTTGAGTCGAATTCAGCATTCGGGATGCTCCATTGGGATGCTGTAGGCTATTTTACTTCTGCGTATTACTATCTGTATTGTAATACAGGGTTATTCAGTAGAAAAATAAGTAATCAAATGGAGACATCGGGATGATGTATTCGCACTTAATAATCCTGCATATTACATATTTACGTATATGAATCGATAATATATATGTTATATATCTCAGGATGAAATTTTATTCGTCATAAACCATTTTGTTAGCCCGCGATGACGACGTTGCCAGTTTTTTAAGCGTCGAGACGAAATTCATCTCGTAGATGCTGCAAGGTACGATAAGTTAGTAATACCAGGGGTGTTCCACACGAACGATGAAAGTAGGTACAGTGGGTAGATACCTAGGCAGACGTATTCGTGCAGTCGAGACTACCCGTTAATTCGATCGTCGATATAGAAATACTCGGTGCAGGTTTTAAGCTCAGCTTAAACGGCAGCCAATAACAGCGGCATCCACGCAAAGTTACTTCATTGCGGAAACCAGACTGTGAAAACATTGTTCGCAATTTAATTAAGATCGGACGGGACGGAGCGCTGCAAATTGTTTGAATTCAGCTCCTCCAGCGCGGTATAGGAATGACGTAAGGTAGGTAAAATTCCAAGCGAAAAGAACGTGATATGAATTCATCTTAAAAGCATCCGCTGGTTTTTACAATTTTTTTTAAATTTTTTAAATTTTCTAAATTCGCATGTCAAATATCAATTTTCACGACTAACGCTCTTAGCCTAAAATATCTTTGCTGTGTAAAAAGAAAATCCAACCCATCTTGAATTGATGATTAATTCTTAAAGACTGCAAACTGGATTAACTGATTCGATTAGATTAATGTATTGGCACGGGTCCGATTAAACTTTTCGAAATTTTCTCCGATAACACTCGAGAAAGTCAAGTACTGAAGTTTAGCCTAAAAAGTTTTAGCCCTGCTGGGATTTGGTCATAGAGTTATGGGCAGACCCGTGTAATAATTTCCAGGCAATCTTTTAATCGAGATCTAAATTTTTTTCTAGGATGTTTATCAGTGATAAGAAATTGACAGAGATTGATCCGCTATCAAATCCTGAATCTCTATTCGTCCTCGAGAATATGCAGGAGGGAGATTTTCTCTGAAATCAGACTAAAGGAGAATAGCTATACTCACGCCTGAAAAGGGGAGAAAATTGTATGCCACGTGAGCACTCACCTTCCACAGATTTCGATTGGCCAGAGGTTGAAGAGACCGGACTAGAAATTGGCGTATATACCGAATCGGATAATTTCAGCTGGAATCTAACCTGAATTCTGTGCTCGTCCGTGTCTAATACCAGCATTACTAAAACCACGGAGCCACCGTGAAGTTGGCTCTATAACAAGAAAATCGAAATATCTACATTCCGTCGAACACTTTAGAAAAGCGTCACGATCGAAATGAATCCGAGCTCACTGTAGCCTCTTGATTAATTCTCGAGGACTGTTTGACACGTAAAATTTCAAATTCACCAGAACCCACTAAATGCATTAATATCGGCAAGAGTAAGAATTTATAACGTTTTATAAATTTTCAAACTAGTTTAATGAAACTTGGCTGCACCGAAGACAAGTAAACAAATAAGTTAACGTATAAACTTTACTGCTACACATTTTTCCTTCCCCCCTTTGCATCTATTTTCATTCCTGAACTTCCTTCACGTTCCGCCAACATCTTCAACCTGACGTTTGGTGTAATGCATTGCCAGTGCTACGTAGAAAACGAGTCGAACCTGGCTAAGAAAAGCCAATTGCCGGCTCCGAGTAAAGAACATAGACGAACCAGTAGCTATAACCAGCTCCGCTCCACCCACTACTTTCCTATACAATAGGTAAAGGATTCGCAAAGAAAAAGGGGAGGTAACGTAATGTCCAAGCCTGGAAGAAGCCGAATGAGATTTGCATCACAAATCCTTCGGTTTAGTTCGCAGTTGCACCTATGGTTAATGACGATCCCCAGGCATCCATAAAGAACGAAGAACGTTCGGGGAGACCGTGGAACGAGAATTGCGATAGGACGGGATATGGTGCACCGAGAGTAAAACGGACATAGCATAAAGATAAAGTGAGTAAGAGGGACAGACAAAGGGATAAAGGAGAAAAAAAGAGAGACACAATACGTAACGGCTAAGGTACGGGATACTCCAGTACGTTTTGTTGTAGGCTCGTTTGCCTTGCACGGGCTATCGAATGCGCACAAAAGCTTCCTACTCCGAGTGCGAGTGAGGGTGAAAGCAGGGATGCCATAATAAAGGCGATGCATCCTCTATCGAGGGATACATCATGCCAGTACAGGTACACACTTCACGTTGCAACCTTCTGCTGCAACTCGCGCTTCACTTGGCTTCGCCTTTTTTCCGCAACGCGTCGCTTCTCATCGTGTCTCGTTCTAAGCCCTTAATATATTATCGTTACGCGCGTGAGCTGCTATAAAAATACGATCGTGCCACTGCAGTATATATATACATATATATATACAGACGTATATATATATAACAATGTAAAGCTAGTCGAGTATACGAGACTTGTAATACAGGGTACATATATATATATATATATATATATATATATATATAGCTACTGCGAGAGCCTTGTATCACATACGAGACATGTTATCCACCGTGTGAAGTACGATAAAACTTAGGTGGAGGATCACAGCTTCACTGGTAGAGATGTATTATATGTAATCTCTGGACTTAGCTTTGCCTCGAATTGACAGGTTTTCCTGATCTCCTGATTCCAGGTGAAAATGTAGTCCCTTCCCTGGTGCAGCTTCCAGGACGATGCGAAGACATGCTCGAGGTCGGTGGCAACTGGTGGTAACACTGCGACGAGGACTTGATATTGGATTGGAAAGACGTCGCTGCATGTCAGACCGACAACGAGATTGCTTCTGGTGTTGCTGTACGATGAGGATATCCACAGCCACGTAATGGCCAGGGTTACCCTTAACATGCGGCTCTACGATCTACGTCTTCTTCATCTCCGAGAGTTTCTCCTGGTGCTGATTCCTCTGCTGCGTCTTACCGGCACGTTCGCCTTGGATCTGGGTAAGTCGAGTCAGCCAGTCATCCATAACAACCAGCCAGAGCCAGCTAGCAAGATATCCATCTGTCATGTTTGCGTCTTGCTGCTCGTTCGCGCGGATTTTACGACTTCCGGAATATCGCAGCTCTTGATCCTGTCGGGAGCCGCACGTGGCTTGGCTGTTGGATCGATCCTCTGCTAAAGTCGCCCCCCCCCCCCCTTAGCTTTACACTCCGACCCCCTTCCGGTAGATCAATTTTCACTAGAGGAACGCCGTACTTTTCAATTTCTTCAAAAGTCCAAGGAATTGCGTGCATGGTTGGCTGGCGTCAACTTCGAAGAGTCAACTTTTCGTTAAGAGTCGAGTAGAGTACCCTAGTCCATGTCGATGGTCAACTACGAGTCAATGTTCACGACATGCATTTGATACTCGTCCAGCTGCGATCCACTCTGGGTCTTGCAGAGTGCTCCAGGCTCCGAGTCCAAATGGGGTACTTTTAAGGAAAGTAGATGGATAGTAAAATATAAAAGAAATAAGATGGCACAGACAAGATTAAAGGATAAGAAGAAGAAGAAAAAAAAAGTGATCTCCTTCGTATCACAAGGTATATACGCAATCCTGACGGATATAGGTACTTCCCTGTCGGCGGAGTCATAGTTCATCCAGCGCCATTTTGCCAGAGGCACCACCGCCCGAACGACAATAAGTTCGCGCAAAAGATTCCCTCTTTATTTTTGTCAGACGCTGTAATATCGTCGGGTCCGTCCTATAAGCCCGTGGAAAAATCATTCGTATCCCCGTAAATGTTGCTGAGGAGTTTTAACTTTTTTTTTCTTCGCCCTCTTCATTTCACATGTACACGTACTTCAGCGTCCTCTCTTCTTACACGCTTCTACTTTTACCACTAACCACTCTTTGGAACGTTCTGGCACTCTCTTCTCTCTCTCTCTCTCTCTCTCTCTCTCTCTCTCTCTCTCTTCTTCAATCTCAGAGAACTACGCAATAATGGCGTATACGCTATGTATTGTACCGGTTGGGTATACATATACCCATCCACCTGCCGCTCTATTGTACTGCCGCAAATGAAATGTCAGCCGCACGATGAATTAACAATACTATCTAATAGCTGCTCAGAGGCAGACAAGTGAGCATTGTATTCAGTCGTTCTTGTGCGAGGTCTGTTGTTTAACACTGACCCCCCCTATGTTTTTATGTAAATTAATAACATCGAAAATGACGTACTTCGCCACTCCCTCGCTACCGGATGCTATACTCCAAAGGTCTCTACCCTACGGATAGACCCTAGTAAATAATTTCATATTTCAAGTGGACAGTTACCGTACTTGCCAGTGTCTCTCGTGGGTGGAGATTCTCCATAAAATAATCACTTAACAGGAGATCCTCGTGGTGCTTGATAGCTCTAAACGAATATAGCCTGATGGTTCACTAATTATTTTCCTGAATCAAAGTCCGTTCGGTGTTCTTCGAAATTGACTAAGGGCAGCACGTATATAATTCATCCCCATGGATTTATCCTAGTAAATTTCCAGACTTCTTACAGAGTAGGGTAAGAGGTACCCCGGACTACGGTGGAAGAGAAACGGCAGGTTGGGCTCAGAGTCTACGTGAAAGAGAGGTTGCTACAAGCACTGCTAAAGTTGCGCTCGCTAATGCTAGGTCGAGAGCTGGCTAGCCTGGGAGCCGGTTCACGGGGCTCGGTGGCCGAGGCCCGGCTAATCCCACGTCCGCTGCATTCTGCAGTTTTGAAACTTTCCGCCGTAACCTTAACTGCAGCAGCCCTAGCTTAAGCGCAACCGGGCTAGCTGTGCCCTCGCCAATTTATCATAGAAACGTCCGACGTTTCCGGAGTGGGACGGGTACGACGGTGTACAGCCATGTTCCCATTGGGCCGATCGCCAGGAGACACCGGATCAGCCCTCGACCCTAGGCGTTATACTGTATTGGCAGACATTAAAATTGACATTTATTTGAATTTTAGTGACGACAGTACACGTGTCATATTGATAAGTCATTCGCTCGCGAAAACACCCTGACTTCTTATGGGCTGTAACCTTGACTTAAAGATATACATATATAGAATTCACTTCATAAAGGCAGATCCTCGTCGACGCGTGAAAAGCTATAAAATCCTAATGCATAATCCTCGTTGGGTCGAAGGGGCGGTTGTCGCTAAAACTGTTATCACCTTTAGGAACCCTTAAGGCATATCGAACATGGGTATGCACGTCATAGAAATTATTAATCGTAACCGTCTGCTCGCTCGTAGCCGCGAGGACAATGTCGAATTCGTTGTACCGGGAAGAGATGTAGGTGGCGTGGCTCAGGGCTGGTTTTCATGTTACCCAGAATATATACGAAGGCAAGGATGAAAACTGTAGCTTCGTCCTAGGCAAATTTCCTACAGGGTTTCATACTTCTGTACCCTATATCCTTCAAGGTTGTAGTATCCCCTTCGTATCTAAACACGTACTAACTACATCTGGCAGAATGACAAACACGCAGGTACACTCAACTTCGGAGCAGCCAAACCCCATGCAATTCTACAGCTTAATATGAACTACAATACTAATTGTTTCAGCACAATGCACTTCGGCTCTGGGTATGGAGACTGGTGAAATTCCTGATGAAGACATCTCAGCTAGCTCCATGTACGACCCCAGTCTTGGTCCCAAACATGCCAGGTAAGCGAACAATGATATCTCTCTCTGTATGTATATATATATATATTGTCCAAATGCATTTTCGTATTGTCCACCATTTTGGTTCGGTATCCAATGAAAATAAATTTTCGTCTCATTCACTCTTACGTATTTTCAATTTTCTATTTTTATAAATTATCCGTAACGACATTCTCGGTCAATTGATTTCATTCGATTGATTATTGGCACGCGTGTGATATGGACAGAATTTTGATTAATAATTCTTTCGTTACTTCCGGTCCATCGAGTTCACATGGCTCACGTACGACAAAGTATACACTCCTTCACGAGATTTCTCGAGTTGGCACAATGAAGATCGCTGTAGACCGTAAACTGCAAGATACACACGGGCTCTGAGTAAGGGCCGCCCTTACAAATTACCTTCAATTTCGTGTAGATTCCTCTAGCTTTTCTCAGCATAATACCTGTATTAGGCGCCCGGCAGAAGCTCTTACGCTGCAATAAATCTGTATTAGAGCAAGTATTTTCGCAAAGGATATATTAGACCGGGGACGAGGCGGTTTATTTTTTCTTCTACCTTCCGTTCCCTTCTTGCTCTTCGCGTTAATTAAACCCTTTAAACAGGCTATTTTTTTTTTATTTCCGGATACAAAACAATAGCGCGGAAACAAAACTGGAGTATACTTATGTGCATTTCTGACGTCATATGCGAAATGCAATATGCTTTGGCAACCTAATGCATGCAGGGTATCCTATACGTACCCCATCAATAACCGTATTCCTATTACACATATCCCATTGATATATTAATATCCGTTAAAGCGTATTAAAACCATCATTGAGTCGTCGGGATAAAAATGATAACGAATAAGCGTAGTCGGTAGCAACCACGTGTATTACGTTGCCCTCAGTTTTATCATTAGTTGCAATTTTTTCACGCTATCTCATAGTTAACGATATAGAGATAAAAATCAGGAAAATTTAAATTCTGTGTGACGCGACACCGATTCACGTTTCGTTTTCCGTAAAACAGCTAAATCACCACGTAACCAACGTTGCTATTATAGGATATCCCTTTGAGCTATTCGATGAGACCCAAAGCTGCGCAGTATGGTATGACGTGCGCTAATGATTGTCGATAAATTCAATAGATACCCCTGCTATCTGGTACGGTAGATATGCATACCTGTAATTTTGAAAAAAATTTCAAAATCAAATTGCCATTTGACGTATTTCTTCGATTATCAACTTTGACTTTGAGTATAGGACAGACGTCGGGTCGAAAAGACTGTTGCTGAATAAAAATAAGAAACTTATAAATTCCCCATGTGGAGAAACGTCTTGAGGTGAAAAAGCCCGACGGCAAGAACTTTGGGAATGACTCGAATTGGCCATACGTATCGGTTAAACTGACGATGACGGGGGTTCCAGGGCTTAGATCAGGGATCTGAAAGGACGTATATATATATGTATATATATACACACGTATACATAACGTGTGATTCAGGACTCGAGGGAAGACACGAGGGACATTGGAAATCCGAGAAAGAATCACGCACACGTAGCGTATAGCTTTCAGCGTGGTAGGAAAAATGGTCGACATATTTTTGCTAGGTACCTATCTTCCACTTTGTATGGTTCGAAAACGTCGGGCCCCTTGCACACCACCTGATGATTTATGGGTAGCTCTTTTAGTCGTATCACGCAAATAACGTGATACATTCATGTAGGCACAATCGGGGATACATCATATTGTGTTCTGAAAATGTCCCCCTGCCGCTATGCTCGCGTGACGACACTTTGGCATAAATCTTCGGCTCTAAGGTACCTACACGTAACCGTCCAGCCAACCAAGGGGTGTACCAGGCCAGCCAGCCAGCCAGCCAGCCAGCCAGCCAGCCAGCCAGCCAGCCAGCCAACCAACAGTACGACGGAACGTTAGAGCCGGAGACCTGCCTGGCACCTACATACCTCCTCCTACCCCTCGTCCTCTACTACATGACACGGATATAAGTGAACGGAGGATTTGAGAGCGCGGATGAGAGAGAAAGTTAGGGGATGATTTCCGCGAGGAGGAAACGAAGAAGGAACGCGAAGAGAGAATGAGAAGTGATGATACAGGAGGGGCGGGGGGAGAGGGAAGGGGCAGATCCAGAAACCAGAGCAGCGACTTCTCTGTGCGGGACTCGGGCCAAGAATGGGGATTCTTTTGATAAGAAAACATGCATTGCCAAAGGGGAGATATTCTGCCTACCCCCTACCCCTATCCACACCCCACTCACTTCTCACAATATTCTTGCTCGCGCATAATAGAACTTTTCAGAGGGACATAAAGAGGCGCATAAATTGGAAGAGGCATTACGCCTACCCCTTTATAAAGCACTGCGTGTCTAAGCAGGGACACTCCTCAACCCTGTAGAACCGTTCATCCCCCTCTTCGCTTCGGCACAAGAATCTCAACCCAAAATGGAACGTCAACCAGAATCGTTCGGAGTACCTATATTGTGTACACCCTTGGCTACCCTTTTTCACCGTCATAAAAAAAAGTAGACCATCGACGCGTAGCTATCAGCACCCCAATGTAATCAACCCCTTACAATGCTCTTAAGAGCTCGACTAACCTTCTGCCCGACTAGCCTATTGCACGTAGACAATTTTCTATTGTTCTTGTACTTCCTTGGGATTACCTGCTGTCTCTGTAATCAAGATGATCATATTATTTTTTTATTCAGTACTAAAGAATTAGTCTTATACAACAGCGAAGCAATGAGAGATTTAATATAGAAATGTATCTTATCGTCTTTAATAGGGACGTTCGGGAGACTCTTGAAAAGCTCTCGCCTCGCGATACCAATCGGCGTTGGTCATCGCGCGTGCCTTTGCTGCTTTACTTCGCGTAATTCAAATGTCCCATTATAAACGAGGACTTCTCTTTATACAAAATGATTCACTCCGTGGTAGAGACCCCCCAGCGGGTTGCGATAAGGCGCTCGCGCTTTGGCACGGCATTTTACCTTAGCTAAATTAACATATTCGTTAAAGGGGGACTGGGTCATTTCGAGTGAGGCTTTATTTATTTATACAGGACATTATACGACTATTTAATTGTATACGTATATCGCGGCTATCTAAACAAAATAATTAGAGCAGATATTTTACACTCGTCACGAAGATCGATACTGGGTCAGTCGATATAACTTTTCCAATAAATAATAAGAATGTCTTATACGTCCAAATGTTATGCAGACTGTCGCATTGTTTTAATAGTTTGTCCGACGTGTTGCGTAACTCTATGGCTAAACTTTTAGATGGTTTACTTTATCGAGAAAAAATTAAGTATCGATTATTCAGTATCGATATTCACTATTTTTTGGGTCACACGACTCTCTTGCCTCACTCTCTCTCTCTCTCTCTCTCAAGTTATATCAGAAGAACGAAACTGGCCTTCTTGAAGATTTGATCGAAGCCACAAGTCCGGAAATGTCTTTGTCCGTCCTTACTTCTATGTTTGATGTACCGATAGAAAATCCCCATTGACACGAATGTACCCATCCTTCTAGCTTTATTATTCCCTATCGATTCAACGAGGTATTTCGTACAGTAGCAGCATCATAAAGATCCTATATGATATTTTGAATATTTTCTGTACAATCGCCAGATAGTAAATAGGTTCACGATTTCTCTTTTACGCTCTAGTAAATACACGTGGAATATATATATATATATATACATATATATATATAAATATATATGACTGGACGTTATTACTCCGAACAGCACCGAGTAGTTTCTCCAACCTGAAAACACTTACTAAAGTTCCTTTTATACGAACGAACCTTTATTCTCGAACGCACTTTCCTCCGTTTATATATACGGTGGTCGCGAAGTAAGCAAGCTTGCACAAATTGAAAAGGGAATCATCTTCCATTTGCAGATTGAGCTTGAGTCCTTGCAACTATTCCTTAAACCTCTTTGGTTATATAATAGCATAAATTATCTTCAAATATTTTCTGCCACGAAGAAGGTAAAATCTGTATATAATCCAATGACGGAAAAAGTATATAAGGAAAAAAGGGTTAGAGATCGTATGAAAATAATGGTATGTGATATTAACGAATTCTGAATAAATATCGTGGAAACTTCATAAAAATCTTTTATATATCCTCAGATAGATAACCGGGTATTAGATTTTCCTTGGTCTTGGAATTTCTAGTAAGCTTTTCCTTTTTCGTATTCACCTCATTCTCTCTCTGTCTCTCTCTCTATCTCTCTCTCTCTCTCTCTCTCTCTCTCTTTCTCCATCCCCTGTTATCCGTCGAGTGGCGAAGGAAAGGTCGCGCCGTAAAATGAGACGGGCCAGCGAGAATTTTCACGGGTCATTTACCCGATGGCGTATTCGACACCGCATTCCGGGCATATTCGATAACCGAGCGTGCCTGCTCGAGATTGCTGCTCGGCGCACTCGCGTTATATTCGCTTATAACGCTCGTAAATGTAGTTCGTAAATTCTGCAGGCTGTATCAAAAGTTTTCGTCGCGGAAAAGCTGCTCGCTTCGGTCGAAAAGTATACAGCATATTATATACATATACATACATACATACATATATAAATATATAGTACAGTAATACACGTAGGGGCTGTTATCGGACACGAGAAAAACAGGGCATTCCAGTTGCATCGTCCAGAGGGGGATATTAAAAAAAACTTGCCTTTCGGACGCTGTGACGTCGAGTGGGGATTACAGAGATATACCATGCTACATATGTTTCAGAATGGGCAGATAAAAGAAAAATCTATATGCCCCGTACGGCATAGAATGAAATTGAAGAATCGCGCGTGGACGGTGAAAAGTAGGTTGCATTAAAATGCACGTGATAATTGCATATGACGACGATACGTATACGAGGAAGTAAACGAGCGAAGCAATCGGTTAGTCGTTTAGGGGGTAATTAGGTGGCTGGGTGGGTAGGGTGGTCCCTGTCAATGGCTCGTAACGCAACCTATCTTGTCCGAGTAGCATGATTCTCTTAACGAGTCCCGGAAACCGCCGTTATCATCTGAATAGCCGTATTATGGAAAAATTTAATTAGTTTTTACCGGGCACGTAGCCATAAGATAATAGAAGAAAGCAGCCCCACGGTGCACGCTGAATATGAATATACTCACCGCCAGGTGGCAATAGCGTTTTCCCCTAGTTGGAAACGATGCTCCTTGCTGTGGGAAATTGCCTGGCAGTCCCACCCATCTACCTCCTCCTCCACCCTTGGCGAGCCCTCCGCCCCTCAACCCAATCCCACCCACATTCACTCGCTTTTTCCTTTTCATCCTCTTTACCCTCTGCCCAACCACCTCAACCCTCAATTCCCATCGTATACCCAGAGATCGTCTCTTCCAGCTTTCTTGTAAACTGTCATTCTCCACCCTCATCTTCTGCCAACCCTCATCCTCCTATCTGAGCCGGCTGATTTACCGTTACGGCTACCGTCCGCCGCGAGTATCTAGTAAATATGTGTTTAAGATCTGTCTCGGTAGGTATTTCGTACTTAAAAGCGTCCTCGATAACTGGCCGCATAAAGAATCAGGATATATTTCGGAATAACAATAGTACGGCGAACCGTTAAGGTGCTGGTTTGGTTGCCGCAGCATGTGGTGGTAACGACCGTAGTCATTAGCAATGCTAATGCATCTTTCGAGTGATGAGGCAGCGTAATGCTCCGTTTCACCCTCTGCCTCCACTATCCCCCTTTGACGTCACTACCGTGCCTCCCCATCTAGCTCGTAGCGCCAATGCATTTCTCAGTAACGCCACTTAGAGTGGTTAGGCGGTGGTTGGGACTATGATGGTTCTGATGGTAACCGTAAATTTCAACGAGAGACCGATTGCCTTCCAATTAGCAGAAAGTGAAGTTCCAGTGTAGAGAAAGAGAAAGGGCGATTGGGAATAATAGGTATGGGTACTGCCGTTTTCCATGAATTAAAAGGATTCGATGAGAAACAACCCTCTGAGGAAATCAAATAAATCCTCAGTCAATTATTATCAGTACGGCCAACATACGTTTCTCAAAATATTAATTTCTCGCAAACTGCCACACAAAGGCTGCCACGAGCCGATTATACGGGGCACGCAACTGCGGGTCTTAAGCGTTGGATCTCAAAGTGAAAAAAAAGAATGAATAATAATAACAATATTACTGAAATATAATGTACGAGCATAAACCAGAAAGTAAAGGGTTGAATGTACAGAGGTCTACGCGACAATGACCACGACAGGATTTAACGCTAATAACCTACTCGTCACAGACGATCCTTTGCGGCGATATACGGCGATGACTAGCTACGTGGAAAGGAAGGGGGTAGTCACCCCATGGTTAACCCCTCGTTCTCGGAGGTCGAGTATACCTTGTGGTCGGGGCTTAACGGATGAATAGTTAAGCGCGCTACCGGAGAATGCTGACTAATTTCTGGTCCCTTATCTCAACTGCGCGAAGTCGCGCCACAAATTTTCTTACTCCGAGAAACTGGAAAAGCAGTATGCGATACGAACGCCGTGTAACGTTCCGACTGGTCTAACCGGTACGTCGTAAAGATTAACGTGAAAACTTGAGTACGTTAATGAAGAAAAAAAAAAAAACCTATACTTTTACTCTCTCACCGGCCCCCCCCCCCCCCCCCCCCCACGTGGAAAGTGTAATACGTATCTGGTACGGGCCTTGATTATTGTAAACAGTCACGTTAAATCCATAGTCCGAATTGGAACGTCGACAACGTTCGCAATATTCTGTCAGTTCAACGGCTTGTGATTAACAAACTCAGTGAGCCGTCATCTATTCATACGTGCACATAACGTATGGGTTTACACATACGTGTGTGTACATCGCCTTCTGGCTCATTCGGTGTTAGCGCTACGGTGATACGGTAGGACGGTAACATGCTTGAGGTAGTAGAGGTAGTATGCGGGGACCAAATACTATCTAGTATCTGAGGGTTGTTCAGTGAGCGTACTAACGAGATAGACAGATCATCCTAGGATCGATGGGAAGACCTGTGTAAGTGAAATTTAATATTTTAGTAGGTATTATTATTATTATTATTGTACCTGTGTTATATGGCCTTTCATAGATTTCAAATTTCATTCATTTTTTTTTCTGTTCTTTCTTCGTAATAACGTATTGTACGGGCGAACTCAATAACCGTCAGGATTTTTTATGGGTTTAATGGAATTTCGATTAGTCCGAACCGATGAATCTTGATTCTCAATCGGATGACGTGGCTGTTAATAATACGCACTGGAGACTCGAGGGTAATTACCAGGATAAGAGGACCGGAGATAACTTTATTCGCCTGAAATTCACCCGGCGACATACGCAATTCGCTGAAAGCCAGAACATTGTTAACAGCATTGCTGCCTAATTAACCGCAAATGCTTTCAGCGGGTTTCGCTCCTCTATTGTTTACATGCGGGTATACCCTGTCCCCTGTATGATAGCACGCTCGCCAAACCGCTTGAAATATTTTCATGGAGATTGCGGCGGAGATCTCCGACCGCCATGAAAAATCCTTTGTCGTTAAGGATAACAGTTTCGCTAGGTTACGTATAACGGGTGTCCTTTTGAATGATCATTATCTTGTGAGTGTTGCAAAAAAAAAACACGATATGACAATGTACGTGTTACATTGACAATGCAAGCATATGTGACTTCTCGCTGTTATCGTCCTTCACTGTATCGCCCTCTTATATTGTTTTTCTTTCTTTCAGACTGCGACAAGACAAAGGTGGCGGCGCGTGGTGTCCAAAGAAAATGGTTACCAGCGAAGGCAAGGAGTATCTCGAAGTGAATCTGCACAATCCACGGGTTCTTACATCCACCCGTACTCAGGGAAGGTTTGGTAACGGAAATGGCGTCGAGTACACCGAGGAATACTTCGTCGAATACTGGCGGCCGGGTTTCAACAAGTGGGTGCGGTGGAGAAATCGCCGTGGCATGGACGTAAGTACTTCTCCGCAACACCGTCGTGTCGCCACTGTCGCTTTTCGTGTTTTCTCACGGTTCTACAGCTATCGCTATTGCACTCTGTTCCTCCCTTTTTCTACACACTCTCTCTCTCTGTCTCTCTCAGTCTTTTTCCTGTCGTCTACTTTCTTTAGTCAGCTCGCCCGATTCACGAGCTCTTGCTAAAATTTTCTCCGGCATCCTCGACGCGCCGTTACGGATAACCGCGGCGTCCCGACGCCGTAGACGGGCTGCTCTTGGTCTTTCTCTTTTCCCCTCGTAGCGAATTCGTTCTATCGCGCATCTAGGCCGACGCTTATGGCGCTTTGAATTCCTCGTTCGCAGTCAGGCCGGAAGTCAATCGATGATCACTTTAATCAATGTCTTTCTTATGCGGCGTCTCGACGTCGATGATCGCGTGATAAATTTTACTCAATCATTTATACGTCCTTCCCGTTATATTACACGGGTTTTTTACGCTGTATCATTTTAATTGGTCCAGTCGCGTTTATTTTATCTGTCGTAGATTTTTCTTTTTTTCACTCTCAATTACCCTAATCTTCGTATGGGGATTGGAGATTTCATCAGTCTATCTATTGGGATATTGTATGCGAGTCTCGTCGTGTGCAGTTAACGGAAATCATACGATTACACATGAGAACCTCTAACTAACTGGCTGGCTATTACGGGATATGACGTGTTAATCATCGTCTCTTTAGTATGATAATCCATCCGTAATATCCATTAGCCTATCAAAATAGACCCCGCTCGTTAAATCATCGCTCACAGCACTGCGCCACAGTGCGATATAAAGGCGGTGCCGATGTTTTCGCGCGATTTGATGCTTTAAAAAATATTAATTATTAATCCCGAGCGATAACCAAGGATTCTTCGTATCTTATAAACTTTCTAGGTCTCTATAAATTTAACGTAATAACAACGAAGCACTCGCGCTTCGATATACACGTAACTCGTGTCTATTCATTATTTCAAGACTGACGTTGCCGCCGCGACAGGTTGCACGGAGTAAAATTGAAATTTCCCATCCATTAACGTAATTACGTACGATCGCTCGCTCGTTGTAATATTTTTAATAGCCGGACGATCAAACGAATTTATTATCTCATTCGACAGTGTGTTACGTAATTCCCAATACATTCTCGTACTGCGATGATATTTGAAATTCTTTTTCGAAATTACGAATATTGAAAATTCATCTATGACGACAACCCCCTGTATAATCTCCTTTTCTCCCCTTCGTAATCCTCCACGTAATTCTCCCTTTCATCCCCTCTTGCTCGGGTCTCTCTTTCTCTCCGAGTATAACGTCGCTGTGTCTCTACATTGAAAACGCACCCGCAACATTTCGAGGGTAAATGTCACACGTCAATCAATAATTATAGCAAATCCGGGAATTCGTGATTAAGTGGCTAAAACGCGTCAACGGACGTAACCAAAATCTCGAATTAATTGACGTAGTCCATCCCACGATTTCCCACCCTCTATCAAGGGCTGTGCCCCCCCTCCCCCTCCCCCCCAACTCTATCTCACAGACGGGAAATAAATAGCGTTAAAATGACTTTACAAGCTCATCGGAAAGTTCTCATGTGTCCCATAGAATTACATGGAGCTTTTCTCGTCCCATCATACCCCTGGATTATCTTGAGAGGGGTTAGCTACCGTCGCTCCTGGAAATAGCTATTAGGAAAATAGTCTTTCAACGAGACGACCAACTTCTTCGTTACAGGAGACACTCCTGTCAAGATGGTCTAGGCGCCTATAGATATTCGCACAGAGAATCTTGCCCGGTAGAAGCAGACGGTTCTCTCTCTCAACGTTTTCACGCAGATTTGCTCAAAGCAAGAGAATCTGGATGGCAGCCGAGCTTGGTGGCTCGCGGGAACAGGGGGGACGCGTGTGCAGTACGTGGACGAGGTTGAGGATGCTACGGATGAAGAGGAGGCGAACGTTTACCCAGCCTCAATCTGGGGAGCATGTGATCTTCGTGCTTCTCCTTTTTCTTCTTTCCTTTGCACTTTGAATACAGCAAGACGACGTTATCGCGCGCCGTACGTGACCTGACCTCTGCACTGCCATTTTTCTGACAGCAGTTTGGCTGCATCAGGTGGCGCCAAGGAAATAACCAGAAGAAACAATTTTTATGCATACACAAGACCCGTACAGTAACTTGTAAACCTGCCTGTCAGTATTTTGACAGCTGTCATCCCGGCCCCTTTTCGCTATTAACATCATATAATCAAAAAAACGACGTCACAATTCGCGATAAGTAGGTAGAACTTTTTTTTTCCTCGTACAGTGCAGACGGTGTCTTATAGGAGAAAAGGCCGAGTTAAGCCGAACAGCTCATTTGAATTCACGCGACGGCGACGCTACGCGGGGGTAGAGGGGGGGGGGGGGGACGCAACCCTGATAGATACAGAACAGAGTCTAACTCCTCATGGCTCTAACCCCTTACAAGGGGCCAGCACAGTTGCCTGCGGCGGTACAATTGCCGACGTTGGACGTGTTTCATTAACGCGGACACAGCACGTATCTACTGCCTTTCTACGAACCCAGTAACGTAGCTAAACTACCCCTATACTTGTTACTCGGCAACTCGTCAGACTCGTCTTCGTAATCTCGTCGAGCACTACGTGGTGCTCTTCGGTTTCCGTCAACCCCGCTGAGACACGATCACCTAGGGAAACTTGCGTATTTCACTCGGCAAACGACACTCGCTCAAGATTACAAATGACGACAGTGCACAGGAGTTACGAGAACAATGAATAATATGCATTATATACATATAATACAATCATAATATTCAAAACTATTTTCACGAATTTCGTATACATATACATATGTATGTCAATCAAATTCACACGTGTTACACGTCATACGTCAAATAATCAAATAATCTTAAAAGAACGTGTTGACAAGAATATTCAACGATTGTGTCACCCATAATACAGTAAAATTTCATTACACGAAATTACCCTAGTAATATGGCACCACGATATACATACGAAGCTTCAGATTTACTTCGCTCTAATCTAATATTTCGGGCTGATGGAAACGTTAAAAAGTACCAACGTCAAAAATGTTTATTTACATTTTTTTTTTTTTTTCTTTTCTCCATCCTACATACTTTCTATCTATCTCATTGTGAAACACTTCTCCAAGCCATATTGCGCAACACGATCGTTATCCCGCCACGCGATCGGTCAAATCGGACTTGGTCGAAGTCGAGATCGGGCCGGTACCAAGCGCGAACTCGAACAAACTTCGGAACATGGAAACAGGTATAAGGCCCATACTAGGCTACGTACGATAGAGTCGTCACACAGTGACGGAGAACTTGGCACGAACTCCAGGAGTTCGGTGCTCTGTTTAACTTTCCGGTAATTTGGTTAAGTCCATACGTATCCGCTTGTAATTTCCATTGAAATTGCAAGGGGTATACCTGATATTCGTACAGAAGCGTATATATATATATATATATAGTATATTTATAAAATAAAGTATAACTATATGTATATATATATATACAGTAGAGAAAAAAGTATCGAAGCTGGCAAAAAGCTCTTCTACAAGTTTCTGGGGAAGAGACGTATCGAATTTTAATCAATCACCTGAGAAGACAGTCGATCGAAGGAGCCAATCAGCCTACTCGTCACGGACACTTTCTTTCCCTTCGTTTTCTCTTTGCAGCCATTTTTCTACTTTCTCTCCTCCCCCCCCCCTCCCTCCCCGCTATATTTCTTCCCTCGATTCTTTTCGCCTACAATCGCCGACACCGTCAGAGCCCCCGTTACTAGATACCATTACGATAACCGCGGCAACGGACCTTCTGGAATTACATAGCGTACTGCGCGGAGACACGAAAACAGCATTTTACGAGGTATAATCAAGCGGCAACTGTACCGGCCAGATATGACCCTTCGTGATCAGTCGCGGGAATAATGGAACGGTACATTTTTAACGCCCTACCAACAATAAAGCTAATAGCCAGCCAGGTACAGTTACAACATAGTATCCAGGTATAGCTTGGTTTACGCTACTGAGCTTCTATTATTATTTCTTTTTTTTTTTTCTTTTCAAAGGTGTAAAGCTTCAATGCACCAACCTACAAATTTAACGTAGAGCTATACTGTGCTTTATTCGTACCCGATAAGGTTTCGATATAAATGCCAACGAAAAGGTTTTGAATCTGGGAGGCGATCTAGAATCTATCTCAGGATCGATCGATCGGCAAAGTATTCACTCGAAGATCCAAATCCGTATTTCGGGTCAGCTGGATACGTTGTATCGAGAGATTACGGATCGAACGCGGACAGCCTATTAGCGGATTACCGCGCTAGGCGGAAACAATTTTCCGCGTTCGTTTTTCCGGATTTTCGTCGCGCAGCAGGACCAGCCGCATCGACAGTAGCAACGAGGCTACCTCGTACCGTGTTTCCCTCACTATCAGCCTTTAGCACTGCCCCTTCCTCTCCGCCCCACTGATACGGTCGACTGCGTACAGTATATGGATGAGGAATTTACGTTGGTGGTTCTGTGCGAACGAATCCATGGGAAAATGCGTCGATATTATCGCTCTCGTTAAAGCCAACATGGAATTCAAAATATTACGTGAAAATTTTGTTTTTCTCTATTCCCTCATCAATTTTAATTCTAATCTAAACTTTGAACCGTACGAAATTTTTTAATCTTTGTACTGTACAGTATGCCCGCTTTTAATAAGAGTTTTTCACAAAGAGCATTAAATTAGCACTTGTTCGTTAGCGTAAAGGGCAAGTACAATTTCTGAGGACAGAAGAAATTAGACACGGCGCTGCTTTTCATCCTCGGGGTGTAAAGTAATTGCTAGGGTGTGGATGTTTACGCAAATATGCATATTTTCATAAAGGAGACACGCCGGGAAATGGAACCGTCAGTATTTTTATTTTTAAATAATAAAACCACGAAACATACTATTTTACATTATTTTTTTTTTTCTTCTTCATGGAATCTCGTTTAACTGGTTACAATGTACCTCCGACTATAAAGGTAGACAGAAGATACCAATAGAGAGAATCGAAGGGCAATTTCGTGCAGGTCCCATCGATCTTTCAACCAACCCCCGAGACTCACCCTCCATCAGCCACTCGAAATGCGTTAACCTCATCCCCCAAGGGGGGTCCAAACGGCAGTTCTCTTTCGAAAAGCTACGCCAGGCAGCGAGTAGCCATTCGCCATGGTAAATTTTCAAAATATCCTCTCAAATTGAGTAAGGCCTAAATTCCCAGCGCTCGAAGTGCCGTTCAACGGTACCATTCGCCCTCCCTAACTCCTAACCCCTCCCTCCCTCCTGCCACCCTTAGAGCTGCGCAGCCAACGGCCTACAGCGCCGCTCTGCATGCCGGGTATCAATTTTATGTGTCGGTAGGGCGATATCGCGTACCCACTGCGCTCTTGTTTATGGCTGTATTAATTATTCGTATCGCGTACCGGAGACCCGGTCGGGGTTGTATTCCAGTATGCGTTCCCCTGCAGTTGCTGCGCATCCGTGCTTGTTTCAAGCCATCCGATACCAGTTTAAGAGGCACGTTCCATTTACGTGCAATTTACAGCTGGTAATAGTATCCGCCAGTGACGCGTATATACGTACATACATCACTGACCAAAATGACCGGCAAGGTCATCCTGCACTTTCTGTGAATCGTACGTAGATTTTTCCATACGGAGAACCGGGCATACGCGCATAATCTTGCTCGGTTGGAAAATTTTGTAAAAATAAATATATCTACCGTGAAAAATATACGAAAGCCTTTGCTAAGGTGAAAACGCATGAACGATCGCGTCACCCGGCAGCTCATGGAAACGGCACGATTCCATTTGTTTCGCAAAATCCACCGTTTGATCCGCGGAAGCCAAGTGAAAAATATGCTTCCACCGGGAAGGAAATTTCGTGGCTGAGGTGCGAAATCCCATGGTGGTGCAAACGCAAAGCACAATCGCTCTGACTCTGCCGCTGTGTGGATACCGGTCAACAATTTAGCTTCGTTACCTTCGTCAAACAAAACTCACTGGCTGATGCGCAACAAGCGAAAAGTCCGGATGGTCGCTGATATTTCATTTCTCTGACCGCCAAGCTAACGAACGCCCCGCGATGCTCGTAAAGCGGAATGTCGTTCGTCCGACGAAATCGTGATTTTTCATCCTGTCCCATGATCTATGGATCACCAATAACTAGATACCAGCTGCTTTGAACCATAGTAAAGATCAGCCCGTAAGATCACATAGATCTAAAAATTTCAACCCTCCTACCGAAATTCACAATTTCCATACAGGGTCGAAATTGTTTTTATACACTGCCATTGATATGTCACAGGAAAGTCGTAAGTTGCTGTAAGCACTTACGCGATATTTTAGCATGGCAATGTTGCCTTCCTGATTTAACACTCGCATTTACATTTAGAGAAGGTTTTCGCCACCGTTCACGGTATACACGGTTAGACTAATCGACCCTATATAAAATTGGCACGACAGAGCCCTCTCCCCCCCCCCCCCCCCGTAAGGGGTAGTTTAATGCGGGGAAAAGGCTCCCTTGAGATTTTACAGTAATGTTTATGGCTTTCCAAGTACATCAACAAGATATCTTTGTGCTTGTAGCTCCTCGTTGGTAACAACAGCCCTTATACGGAAAAGGAACAGATCTTCGATCCACCAATAGTGGCTACTAAAATACGTTTCATCCCCTACACCTCCCACGTGCGTACAGTCTGCATGAGGGTGGAGTTATACGGCTGCGCCTGGAACGGTAAGTAAACAAATTATTAAAATTAATTATTTACGCCGAATTAAATTTTCCTTTAGCTCCCTTCGCACTATGAATGGATATACGTAAAATGATCCTTTCTCTGTGTCAAGAAGAAGATCGCGGTGCTTTCAGAATTCTCATGTAAACGCTAATGCAAGTATACGAGGCGCAACGCGCAAAGCGAATGTCTGGCTGTGAACGTACCGGGGGATTTTCCACTCGAGCCGCGTCGTCCTTTATTTTCTTGACGAGCGTGTCTACCGCCACGCGTGTCTCAGATTAACTTAGATTTATGATAGCCGGCAATAGCACAGCTGCGTCTGCATTAATCCAGTCCGAAATGGTCCGCCGAATTAGGTGGCCTCCCACTTGGCCATATGTGCTTTTGACTGGATACCACATCGTTGGTCCACGAGGCCGACTATTCATGAATATATAGGGTATCTATATGGCAACATCCGTTAAATAAAATATACGGGATAATGAAGTTAATTGACATTCGAATAAGCGGTCTCTGGAGCGTGAATTTCTGTACGAAATTATAATGGGTTACTCGGGATTTATATATGCTCAAATAACTATTAAAATCTATGTGCAGGAGGTTTCGTGCCGTATGCGATATTCGAATTAGCAGCTATAGCACATTTGGTCGTTTGATTTTATACGCTCGGTTTACCGTTCTAACCCATAAGTGAAAAAGCCAAGTTTTCATTTACATCGATCCGTACTAGACGCCGACGCCACCACAGCCAGTCGTCGCGAAGTCATTGCCTTTGTTTGTCCTCGCTTCTCGAAATTGCTTCGCGAACTTGCTATCCGACGTAATAGACGCAGAAAGTGGTGGCGGTGGTGTCTGATAAAGTGTCAGAGAATAAGAGGAATTTAGAGAATTAGTTGAATTCACTGTTACCCAATTACAGAATTAGAATTACCTAAGGTTTTAATCCTTAGTACACACGGTGTCCCAGAACTACTTTTACACCGGAAAGTGGACTGTACCTCGAGCCCCCCCCCCCCCCCCTCCCACGAGTACCCTCCCTAAAGCGTTTGTCAAAATTCGTAATAGCTTCTAAATGGGAAGCATTTAAGATGCATCAAGCAGAATGGCAGATTTCCACGGGTCATGACTGCCTGGCGGGGAGGTACAGTCGTGTAAGGCAAATATTAGCTGCTTCATAGAGATCGCGCGATTACCAGTTGCTTCACGGTCCAAGCATTGACTGTATTTTTTCGCTGTTTCTACGTATCTTGAGGATCCTCTGAAAGCCACTTACTATAGATATATCATTGAAACTCACTATAGATGTTTATGTAAAATCTAGTCTGCGTTAATTTCTCTAAAGGACAACCGTGCTCCAGGCCATTCTGGATCGTAAGGACGGAAGCAGAGAGTCGAGAGATACCAAATTGAAATCACCGTGGTAAACGTACCAGTTGTTCGAACTGTCCACTCTCGAGGACTCTGTCGTAATACCCTCAAAGCCTCCGCGGATAATCGCTCGAATCTGGGCTAAAAACTTGGAATAATAATAATTCGGTTTAAAACGAAATGTCAGGGTAATCCAAGACTTACCCGATAGCACTACCGAGCAATAGCTTATCTTTTTTTTTTATCTTTAGTCTCGACATCGGTTTTTCGCCAGTAGACACTTCTGCTAATCCGACAAATGGCTAATGGACGCCTGAACGTTCACGAGCTCGTGTGACTTCTATAAAAATTTAAACGTATCACGTCCGAACCATTTATCGTGATTCCGCAAAAACACAATGAGACTCTCACTTCCGCGTACGTGTTTTCAGAGGGCCTCGTATCCTATTCTATGACTCAAGGAATTCAACGTGGCTCAGAAGTTGACCTCTCTGACAGGACGTACGATGGCAAGGAAGAAGCGGGTTATCTCTCCGGGGGACTGGGACAGCTGGTTGATGGGCAGAAGGGCTCAGATAACTTCCGATTGGATGTCAACGGCAATGGAAAAGGTGCGAATCGATTATTTCAAAATTTGTATTAAAAATGTATATTCAACAGATCTAGGTTATTTTTTGTCAAATCAATAATATTCCAAGCACAGGCGCATCTCTCGGATCACAAGGATATTCACTCGGACTCGGCGAAGCTTTCCGCAAACAGTCTCGCTACACTCGAATCCGTTCAGATTTACATTTATATTGAACCGCAAGCCTAGTTCAAGCTGTGCTTCTGTTTACCCGGGGATGCCTGATACGTTTATGTCTTTCCGTTTACGAGTAACCCAGTCGTGCGGCAGACTTGTTTTTAACGCTTTAAGCACAAAAGGGAACACCTGTACACTGAATATCTACTAGGGTTCAAACTACTAAACTCGTACGTTTTGTTCTGAACGAGCTTTTATGTCGTTAAATCTATTTTCCAACATACTACGCGGGTAACGTGGTTAAGAAAATCATTGCTGCACTTAACTCGATACAGTAGAGATAAGCGTCCAAATTTATATATTTAATTGACATTTTTTTTTTAACACGATGAACATCAAAGATCCTTTTCTTGAAACAGCTTTCGAAATTTACGTCACGAAACGAATTCGGATATTTTCTATATTTGAAAATAGCACAATTGGAAAATTTTATCCAACGTAATACTGAGATATTCTAGAATGGATATTGTAATGTAATATTTCGAGAGCAGGATATCTTAATATATGATATTTTACCTCATCTACAAGATTCTGTATGGAATCTGATAATATATTTTTCCATTTTTTATCAAAATTTATCTGTTGTACGAGGAAGACACAAAATTCTTTTGTTTGTCGTTTTTCAATAATATTATTGTCTTTCATTTCTTTATTTGTGATATTAAAGAAAAAAAAAAAAATTGCTGACAGAAAATTTTTAGATACGATTGGAATGAATTGTAAAGCAAAGGAAAATAGCAGTTACTTTGCAAAGTGCTTTCCGAACAAGTATCCAACATTTTACGTATATCTATATATACCTATATCTATAGTATCAGCTGAAAATTGCAAAGTATTTATTCAAGCGACAAAATTAACATAATCTCAAGGAGAGTTATATGGGTCAGGATGAAATGACAAGTATAACGCAGATGGTGCTTCGTTATAAGAAATAAAAATTGGAAAACTCTATTTCGAAGCTACTATCAAAAATATCCCAAACGGCATCCTAACCTATCAAAGAATATAGCAGCTCAGCTACCCCACAGGAACAAGACGATCGGAACATTTCCAACTTTTAATGACTTTTCAGACTCTTAACTTGACTCATCCTTTCCTTTTCCAGCATGGTGTTACCAACCCTCTGTTTTTCGTATGTCCCTCTTAGATATGTCGTAGAAAACTTTTGAGTGACGTAACGTCCACTAAGATACTGACAAAAAGCACATACAATTGGTACAATAATTTTTTTTTAATTTCACTAAAAATTTTATAAGCATATATATATATATATATATATATATATATATATCATAAATGAAAATGTCTATTTTCAGAAGGATTGCAGTTCGCGATCTACTTTTAAAAGTTTTTTTCAAGATTGAACATAATGCACTGAGAATGTAGAACGTTAAGAGGATCATGTAGAAATAGATGGATAGAAAAATAATAGGTAGATGGCGCTGGGTAACAGACATAGATATACCGGGTGAACAAAATGATAAGAGGCCCAAGTGTGTATTCCACAAATGCAACTAGACAATCGGAACATAAATTACGCTTATGATTTTAATAACCCTAGAATCCTAAAGTTGTTAGTCTTAGGTTTTAAAATTCCACTAGTTTCAGAGTTTCTTACTGTGCGAGTTCCCATGAAACGACCACTGAGAATCCACGTAGAATTGCCTTAATGAAAGCATCTTTGAATTCCATTGTCTTCGTTATTGCGTGATTTACTTGTATAAATGCCTCCTCGCGATATTGTATCCTTGTATACCTTGGCACACGAAAACTTGAGCTTTATACTTTTATTTGCTCAATGCTAAAGCTCCGTTGTTATCCTTCTCTTTAAGGTTACGAGTGGGTAGGCTGGAGAAACGATACGCCCAGCATGCTTGGTCGTCCAGTGGAAATAACCTTTGAATTCGACTACTCAAGAAATTTTACAGCGATGCACCTGCACACCAATAATTTCTTCACTAAGGACGTGCAGGTAATTTATAATTGTATTATGCCAATAACGCAAATGCTTTTACCAATAATTTCTTTTTCCATCTGTCATCCAGGTATTCTCCCACGCAAAAGTCTACCTGAGCATCGTTGCCAATCAGTTCAACGGAGAGCCTGTACATTTTTCCTACATGCCTGATTTGGTTCTGGAGCAAGCACGTGACGTCACTATAAAGCTCCATTCACGTGCCGGACGTTACTTAAAGCTACAGCTTTATTTTGCAGCACGCTGGATAATGCTCAGCGAGGTTATATTTGAATCAGGTAAATAGAAGCGTTTTTAAAAAAGCAATATCACCCATTACACTACATTGCTTATGGAATTGTAAGAAAAAAGATATGTTTCGCCTGATCTTGTACCTGGCACAAGAATGTCTCGATCTCCTCGTGAACCATCGTCAAGAAATATTTTGCCAGTCCCCAACGTCCCTTCAGAATTTCAACGGCAGCGTCACAACGCAGGAACTGGCCACAGCAACAACCACCACCAATCCACCTTCCAACTCGACTAAACTTATTGACAGCTCGCGCTAGCTTTGCAAGGGATAAAGCTCAACTTGTTGACTGCTCCGGGTGTCGTTAATCATTCGCGAGTCCCTCACGAGCTTTGTCGCGCTTGCAAGCTACCTCGAGCTAGCGATCTCCTACAGGAACAGACTCCATCCTTGTTACCGTGGCAAGCTCGACGTTCAAATGCTTCAGTGAACCGCGTCATCGATAAGAAATCACCGGGTCGTCCCGTTACTGTTGGCAATCCAGTTGTATATCGTCATTAGAAGTACACGAGCATTGTTGAACGAAAAATTAAAAAAAAAAAAAAAGGTAGAGGCATTTTCGCGTCATTTACAATTTTACCTTTAATAAAGAAAAAAAAAATCCACAGCTCTTTCGTTTACGTCGCGTCGTTATTCACCACCCTCTATATACCCGTGAACATTATATATACATTGTACGTCTTACGAAGGGCGGTACATCCGGAGAAGCTTTAAAATTTTCAAATTCACCCTCTTCACTGCCCTGTGCTTTTTCGGCGTCGTGCCACCCCACGATAAGTGTCTCGAGGATGGCGTTTGGTAAGCTCGACGAGCATTAAAAAAAAAAAAAAAGTGACTTTCATTGTCTCGATAGCCGTGCCAGAAAGAACCGCAGGCCTATTTCTGACGCAAGATTCTCTTTGCACGCAGTTATTTCCGAATGGAACAACACCGACGAGGAGGAGAACAAAAACAGAAGTACCATTGTCCTGGCTACTGGGAGTCCCTATCAGAATAACGAGGGTCCACTGCAGAGGGACGAAGTGAAGGCTACTTTTAATAAGGAAGAAAATAACGATAACGTCTGTAAGTTCGGACCTTTCTTTTTTACTCTATTCCCATGTCCTTTGACAATGAATAGAAAAGCTTAATGATTATGGCGACAAAGTCCACTAATATAATTTATTGTCGTCTACACCTTCATCCGTACACATTCAAATATACCCATTGGTCTATATACGACAAAACGAGCCATTGTCGAAGGAATCATTCAAACTCTTATCAGAGTCGTATCGCGAGGAACAAAGAACGTTAATTATATCGCAACGTATACGTATATAATAAGAAATCTCAAGAGAAATCATCCCATCTCTTATAAATAAAGCCTGAACAAATGAGACATCATTATAGCCACTGTAATACCATAGCAAAGTCAAAATTCGATCGAAGGCTTGTTATCAGAGAAAATAAAAATATTATCATAAGTTTATATACGAATAAGGGACCGTAGTAAAATTCCGAGCAGCATGGCTGTGATTGACATGGCAGGTTAAAGGTATAGAAACACTCCGTAGGCGATACGATTCTTAGGAATTTGTCAAATCGTCGAGCCGGGTACCCTTAGCGATGTCATGACGTCACTACGTCGCGACGCTCTGTCCCAGAGAAACGAAAGAATAAAGCTTTCACGTTGTCACGTGAGCGCTATACAAATAAACCGGCTTATGCATAGCGCCAGAGTCCTTTGCATTGGTCATGTGGATCTCGAGTAAAAATATAACGTTCTCTCATTTACCGATCATTGGCTAGAACTGTCAGCCCCTCGAGACAGAAGGCAGAAACCTTCATTTGTGCTTGCGTGCGCTTTTACATATATGTATATATATATTGTGCAACGCTCCTACTGCGGAATACTCATGCGAAACGCAAACGACACACAGTGCTCTGAAAAGAGAGCTCGACAAGGCCGTTCCGTTGTACCGTAATGGCATATTTGCACGACTGCCCTTTTATCCTTCTCCTAGCTGACCGCATGCCACCAGCTCTGTGTAATCATTGCTATCCGTTCCTATGGGATTCTGGTTCAAAGCGTCCCCAGACTTAGCTTCTGACTAGTTACTTGGCGACTAACGCAATCGTCACTTATTCGACCCTTCATATACATATATATTATATGTATATATATACACACACAGAGTATGGGCTATGAAGCACGTTTGCGGTTTGCGGTGAAACGGTGCACGGATTTCGAAAATCTGACGTGACAGCCGTCGAATAATTTTATTTGCGCTTATCATTATTGTTTTATTTACTCTCGCAAATTAAGCACGTTGCCTTTGGTGTTTGAAGTGATATTGAAAAAAAAAAAATTAAATGCAGTAATCTTGGAGCATGAAAAAAATAATAGAGATTAAACAAAGGTTCACGCCGATGGCATGAATAATAAGGGAGATATTAGCATTCGAAGTTTCGTAAGTTTTTGACAGATTTACGATACTGGCAGAAGATAATATATACACCTGCCTCACAATTAGTTACCTGCAGCAGCTTCCGAACATGCGATTCGTAATTGTTTTGAGGTACGCGTTCAAGCCAGACGCAAACCCCGTACACGGTGGGTAAAATATATTCCAATTTTATTTTTTTATTACTAGCTGTAAGTTTATGGGCTGCTAAGGCTGCTTAAGAGTGCAATGGCTGCTATCAGAATCGCGTACGGCTGCAAATTCTATGACCGGGAACACTCGAAATCCCAAAGACTCCCGTAGACTCCAAAATTGCGAGTGGCACGTGGGACACAAAATGAAAATATGTAGACTTGCAAGTTATAATTTTTAAAATAATATTTCAATAAACAGCATCGTTTTACCAAACGTGGACGGATTTGCTGCTGACTGAACGCGCATCTCAAAACAATTACGAATCGCATGTTCGGCGTGAAGTTGCTGCACGAAGCTAAGGCGTTCGGACAGTATCGGAAATCTGTCAGAAAGTTACCAAATTTCGAACTCAAATATCTCCTTATTATTTATGCTCTCCGTTGTGTGCTATAAAATTAAAAAAAGACTCTGTATTATTTTAAACTAATATAAAAATACAAAACACTGAAAAATATTAAAAGATAGGAGGAACGAGGAACAAGTTAGAAGTGAGAAAATTCACGAAAAATTTCGCTAATTGATTATTAATTAGTAACGTAGGATTGTTATAATAATTCTAAATTGTCACGCGCGTACTACGCAATACCTTTCATCCACACTTTATGCATATATAGAATTGCACAAAATTGCACGATACGAATCAGTGTGATCGTCACAAATTGGCCGTTGAAGTCGAGATCCTTTAGACGGTTAATCAAACGAATGACGGTCGAGATTTTTAGATGTTCCTGGATATCAAACACCACATACTTAATAAATAAATATTAAATGTTTCGTGCATCTTATCTCACGCACCCCCCGTATATGCATAAATCTAAAATGCTGTACACAGTGTAATTTGCCATGCTCAAACGTACGGACATACGTAGGAACCTTTATAAAGTTAAGCTCTTATTCCGTAAATGTTTCAGTCCCTGACAAGAGCAAGGAACCAGAATCCAGACAGTTCATTGGTCTAGTGATAGGGATACTGACGACCGTCATCGTGATGCTGCTCGCGGCCATCACGTTCATCTTCTACAGGAGCAGAAGGCTTAAGACTACCCTGACGGCGCCGACCTTTTACGACCAGCACGGAGATCTCAAGGTAAGATTTATTTTTCTGAGATTCGAGACGCCGAGGCGTCGTCAATGGCGGTCGTCGAGAACGTCGGGACGCATGGCTGGAAATAAAAGCTCAAGGGGTGCTGGGGGATTACCGGGACCCCAGTGTCAGACTGGACGCGATTGGACGGCTGCACGTATAATGCAACGTACCAATTGGCATGGCGCACTAAAGCATATCTTTTCCCAGATGCGTGATGCATCACGGCTCCCACGTACCTGGGAACTGCCATTGTGGTTTTCACTTCTGGGAAACGTCCTGGAATTTTTATTTTTGTCCTTTCCCGGATCCCCCTTTATTTATTTATCAGCCAACTCCGATCCGAGCCCGACGTCACCCACCACCAGCAGAAATCATCCCCCTCTCCTCTTCCGTAAGGACAGGACGACAAAGGAATACTAACTCTATTCCATTCTCGTGTGCTCGACCGTTCACCAGCTTTCGAGTGGTTTACCTCGGTCTTTCGCTTCTTCAAAAATATCGAAAAATCAAACGAAATCTTCTCGTCGCCCCATCGTCAATGTGCCTCGCGTTTTTAATGCGTCGCCCTGTTGTTACGTAACGACTCGACTGCATTGGCCAAGATAGTCGTTGCTTAATGCGATTTTATATTGGCCGGATACGCCGATGATTTTCTTAAGAAAATATGAATTTAAGCCAATTTTCTGGCCGGAATTAAAATCTAAGACATTGCGCATTATATCTATATATGTATACTTCGGCGTCGAGACGTTTAAGACCATCTCGTAAATAGATAGAATATTTCATAAATGCATATTGAAAATTTGCACAGCCGACATGGGATATTGCGAAACTCTGGTACGTAAGGTAGATCGTTAATTTCAAGTAAAATTAAATCTATGTAAAACGTCAGGCAAGGAGCTATAGGTTGCGACTGGTACGTACGCTAATGAAGAAAATCAAATACAATTGATTTTCTCGAGAATGACCGATTGGCAGAAAATAATTAGCGAAATGTCCGATTATACTCATGCGTATCGATGTATATGAAAATGAAAGAATTGGCATTCTAAATATATTATAAAACTTCGTCAATTAAATAAATTCGAGCGATTTAGGAAGTTCCGTAAAAGCAATGCAGGGTGAAAAAAAGAAAAGCGGCATTTCATTTATAATAATGTAAACCCATTCAATTCGTAAGCCCTGATAAATGCAGGCATCCGTGAAATATCCCGAGTGTTCATAAAAACTATCCCGAGCATCTCTTTATAACGAGACATAGTGCATTTGATATCTCTAGACGTTAAATATAAAACTAGGGAATTTAATGCCTTTCGTAAGATTCCCTTTAATCCTCGAGTATAATATCATTGAATACCGGACCGCCGCAGGGATAATTAAAACCAGAAGAAAAGCAGGAAATACGGGCATCAGAGTGTCGAGATATTTCACTGAAGTCTTTATAAATTTTTAATTGACGGTAATATTATACAATTTCCTTTAGACGTACTAATAGTACAAGTTAGCTATACGTAGTAACGTTAATATTTTTCAAAGCAAACGGGAGCAATTCCTCCGAATCGATCTTTACAGACATATTGCTGCAGTTTACCCTCTGCCTTGCATCGCAATCAAGCAAACTCCTTCACCCTCTGTATTTCTTCCCGTAGAATTTCCATTGTCAGAGATAATATCATTCAACTGGTCGCAGAGAGGCGGACAAGGCGGTCGGGACAAGCGAGGGGGCTTATAAAAAAAAAAAGCTAAAGAAAAAAAGTCCAAGCAAAGAACTCGCCGGCAGCACTCTTGAAGATTTTCGAAACCTTTTAACTTTTTAATTCTTCCCAAGACGCGAAGCTGCCACTCAAAAAGTGACGGGATCGAGCGAGACTAGGTCGGACGCGATCGAGATCCCTCGAGGTAACGAGGCCTCCCTAATGCGAGTCAGTTGACTAGTGGTAGCGAGAGAGAAGAAGAAAGATGAAGAACGGGGTAGAAGGTGGCGGATGAGTAAAAGAAAAGAAGAGAGACGGAAGCAGGTAAAGGATCGAGCGAAATAAAGGAAAGAACGTATGAGCTCTAGCGGGGGTCCCCCAGGTTTCGCGAAAATGGTCGATCAAAGTTTTTCACAAGATTGGATTAGTTGCCCGGAGGAGACGAGGGCTTCCTTGCCAGGACGATAAGCACCATCGAAACCAATATTATTCCTGTTAAAATCTTTTTATTTGCTCTCGCGTCTCGAGGTTCCTCGGGCCGGGTCGCGCGCTGACTCCACTTAATTAGAGTGGAAGGAGCCAAAGGGAGCGTCGGAAATTGGTATTATAGCGTCGCAAGGCGACGTGCTCTATCGCCATCATTCGTTGAGGGGGTCTCAACAACCCTAGTTTACTATACCTAGTTGAACCTTTCTCTCTCTCTCTATCTCCACACTTCTCGCATTAGCCACCTGCTACTTGTCTCTCTGTTCTCCTAACGACTACCACGAACTGACCCCCTATCGACCTCATCGTGCTCTTCCAGGTAATCGACCTTCACTCATATTCCTTCGCTACCATTTTTCTGCTATAACACTTTGCAGCATTTATCTCGCAGTGTTTCTTTATCAGCCGTACTCTGTACCTTCCATATCTTACCGATCCTATGAGTACCGGTTCTACATCAACGTCATTATACCAGAAGTTCAAGCCAACATCAAAGCAGTCATGAATCGCTCCACGGTACAAATTGATATGATGATTTCTATTGGTAATCGATGAAAAGCACAAATCGAATTGACTTTTCGATTTTCTTCATACAAAGAGTATCTTATCCCCGTACTTGTTCTCGTGTGATTTGCGAAAACTTCTTGTCTGCCTTGTAACGGACCGAAGGAGCTGACTACAGGCGAACGCTCCTGGGTTATCTTTTCTGATATGAGAAATGAGAAAGGAAATGAAATTTGTTATTTCTTCCTGAAATAGTCTATGTGTATATCTATACAGTATTTTAATTTGAATATATATATATATATATAACGTACACCTTCTGTACAGGCAGACGTATACTTACATACTGTTTGAGATACGTGAAAGGGATCAAGGAGCAGATAACGGATGTTGAATGTGTAAAACGTGTACGATTCGATTATACAGTTCGTCCTACAGGCATATTCGATATCAACAGATAATCGGACAGATTAGTTGAAAGCAATAAGCCCTTACGTCCTATCTCTGTATGAACTTTTAAAAATTTCACTAAAAGCTAGATCGGCTTTTTTCAGCGCGCATAGGGAGATATAATTTTCTAGGGTAAACGAAATCCTTATCAAAATTGATATCCCTCCACGGAATGATTTACCGTGTTAAAAGAAAATAATTTAAAATTTATACAAACTGTAAATTCTCCCTATATTTGGATTACTTCCAGACTCATCGTCCTTCCGTATCTGTATGAGATCATCAGCTCACTGTTAGTGGAACGTTGTTTCGTCTGTTTGAATTAATAACGATTTAGTTTGAGCTGAACCGTTCCCGTTTCCTATACACCCAGCAGACTTCCGTTTTACGCGTCAGTTTAGAACTGCCAGTCAAGCCAAACTACTCGCACGGCAACTACCGGAAACTGCTAATGAGCTTTCAAGCTTTGTCATTGATTACAAACTCGCTGGCGGTGCTATTTGAAAACTTGCCGAACTTCGTGCTCTAAGAATATTTAAATACAGTAAACTACGAAAATAGGAGAAACGGTAACCTTCGACGTTTAGTAACAGAGACACGGATATTCTGCGGGTTAATTTACAGCCTCCTTTGGTCCAGACAGTTGGCATCACTATATATATATATATATATAGATATAAAAAGAACCTATGATACCATCCGAAGCCTTCCGGCACTACAGCAATAAAGCAATCACCTATTCCGGAAGAGGGTGTACGAATAGGGAAGCCAAGTGATACCCCGAAGGACCCTTTCTCAGGGACGACTTATTTATCCGTTCACGACTAGGATAATCGAAGGGGATAGAACAGAGCAGAGAATCCTCAGAAATTTAATGTGCCTCGTTGAATTCTATTGCGTCGACCGGATTTACCGAAAGATATGACTTTACCAACAACCATAAAGCCGAAGAACTGAGCGTCAGGTACCTACGTAGCACCTAGTATCAGAGAAGAGGGAGAAAGAGAGAAAATGATTCAGGAGAAAAGGATGAAGAGAGAGAGGGAGGAAAGAGAGAGAGAGAGAGTGGAAACACGATAGAGAAACAAGAAGAGAACAAGTCAGGGGTTAGAGGTGACGAAGACCCGTGTAGAATCCTGATGGCTAAGTGGGTTATCTTATCTAAACGGGCTGCAGCATCTAGCTACTGCTCACTAACGCTCCCTAAACGGAAATTAACACTCCTCAGGCTAGGAGTCTCGAAGGTACCAAAGCAAAAATCAATGGATATAATATCATAACAGAAATGGCTGCGAGTAGACATCGAGGTTCGTTTCGAGTTCAGAAATCACCACCCCTTGTCTGTTATCGTTAGAGGGAAGGGGCAAGGGAATATATAGGTAATAACAACCAGGGCTGTGTATATATACAGGTATAATATAATGCTACCACGAGAAGGGTGGACCACCTCTCGGGCGCAAATTGTTTCTTATAAAAATGTTAATTTCCTAAGGTGTCGGTTGATCGAGGCCCTCCTACCCTTAAGTAGAACTATAAACTGTGGCAGTGTTGAGAGATAAGGGTTGGTATCCCTGCGCTTCGGCTGCGTCGACCCAATAAACCGAGTTTTACGGGTCTTCTGGATTTTATGTTGCATTAGGTAAAAGTAAACGAGCATAACGAATTCAGTGCTGCAGAGGGTTAAAAAGTCCAACCCCCTGATCTTTCATCTCCCTCCAATGCCCTCCTGTTCCGTCTTGAGGAAATTATTTCGGTTACCGCGGTCTCTCTTGGATTCTTATACGAAAAGTACCTTCAACGTCATAATGTATTTTTAGCCCTGTCCGACCAATCACGTGTCTCAATAGCTTGCGGGTATCCACGTTTTAGCGTTGAAATTATTGTTGCCAGAAATAAGAATGCTTCGAGCGAAAATTTTCGCAAAGTTCGTAAACGTCACGTCGGTTAACTGGCAATTAGGCTGACATGGCGTGTCGACGAGGACCTATTGTGACTTAAGCATTCCTGAATACAGCGAGGCAGGGCATTCGGAGCGTTAGTTACATTTTACAGCAGGTCGGTCATCGTTTACTTGTTCCATTGTATTAAATGTAACGAAACAAAATTGACCTGGTCTGAGAAGTTTACACGACACTTGGCTAAAGTTGGACAGGTAGTTTAAAGTCAATTAAGTAAGCTAATCGTTCTGTGACGTACTACACGATTAAAGCCGCGTGTGATAAATTTAGCGAAAATCCTTTTACATTTTTTATGATCAAATAATCGTATCGTGAACTTTGACCTTTCATGTATGAAATATACACGTATGCCTATTACGTGAACAGCTGTAACGTTATTAGGGTACTTTAATAAAATAGCTAACTATACGTTTGGCAAATATCGACACGGTAATCCTAAAAATGAAAAATATGTATCCACATGGTTTTGTCGCATTAACGATAATCTACTTTATGCACGCTAGGTGTCCGTAGAGGAGAACGAGAACAAGGGACCAATCTGTCCTCAGCTTCCTCAGCAATATCATCTTGCAGGTTACACGACGACTACGCCTCAGTTGCATAAAACAACTCTGAACTACAGCGGTACGTGGAATACAATTTTTTTTATTAAGAACAACAAGTTATACTTCGTTTGCCGGTATGTCGATCGTATACGAAAAGGTTTGCTCGGAAGATAATTTATTTTTTTTCTTCGATTGCCATACCTCGATAAATACAGTGAATAAGGAGCTAAACTATTTCAAAGATTAATTTCCCTACGAGTAACCGATAACTTTTTCTTTATGTCTATGAATAGGAGCTCCCGAGAGCCAGCCAATCATTCCGCTTTTGCTTAACACGGCAATTAATCTAACGAGACCAATTCCGCCGGTGCAGGAGTATCCGACGAATCCACCCCCGATACCGCCACCCCCTGAGAAGTATTACGCCAGTACAGAAATATGCAAGGTAAGTCTGAGAAAGTTAAAGGTGTATAGTTAAGTGAGGACTCGAAGGCTTTCTGATCCATATCGAAAGAGCCACCCTGAGAGTAAACCTAGGGAGTAAACAAGATAATCCAGGAATAGATTTATCCCCTAGATGAATAGAGTCTTTTTTTTTAACCAGCAACGACCTAAATCCGAGAAGGAAAGGTGGCGCCTCCGAAAATTAGCCGATACTAAATATCCTGGGAAAGCCATAATGGCAAGCCTTATTCCCAGGATCCCTCGGTCTAAGAAAAGCTGTATGGATGGCAGCCATAACCGACGTGAGCAACGAGCAGACCAATTACCATGGCGTTTAACGCGTCTGTTACAGAGCCCTCTGCCACCCTTACCCCCATCGCCGGCAGCCAGCACACCACCACCTATGAGCGCGAAAGCCTCCAGCAGCCTAGCCAGCTACAGTCCGGAGGACATGCTCACCGAAGAAGAGGACGACGAAGGTATCTTCGACTTCCCACGTGAGAGGCTGAATATCGTCGAGAGTCTTGGGAGTGGACACTTCGGGGACACACATCTCTGCGAGGTCGACAGGTTTCCTGGTTACGATGAAATCTTCAGGAACACGGACAGCGACCTGGTGATCGTCAAATCTTTGCGTCCTGGATCTTCCGAGACACTCAGGTTAGCAAGGCTGCTGCAGAGCTGCGCTGTGATGTTTCCCAAGGGTTGCCTCGTGAGGTTCCTTGCAACCTCAGGAGAGCCTAGAACATGAGTCATTATTACCCAACACGCTCATACTGAACTTAGCAAAATCCATTCATCTCGCTGATCACGTCGTTTACCAGCAGTTGTACTCTGTACACAGTAAGGTAATGACTGCACTAGATCATAAATTGAAATAAAACAAATTTAACCAATCCCTTCCTGAAACTTGATCCTGGATCAAATAAGCTGGTCAAACCGTGACGGGCAGAGATTATGTCTGGATTCTAAAAGCGACAGGGTATATAGGATGAAACGAGTATCGAATTTTTATCCAGCTACTAGGAAGCTCTTCTCGGGACGCAGGAATGCTTCTTGACGAGAGTATATATATATATATTCAATTGATATACATATATATTTCTATAGGTGTTCCGCTCGATAGCGCAAGCGAAGGTAAACCTGCAAAGATATTACTTTTGAATGCTACGTATATTTCAGGATGGAATTTCAACAGGAAGCAAAAAGGCTGGCGCGACTCGCAGATCGGAATGTCGCGCGGTTACTCGGTGCCAGCCTGGAAGATGATCCCATGTGCATTGTACTAGAGAACGGAGAGTACGGTGATTTGAATCAATATCTTCAGAGTCACATTGCCGAAACGTCAACAGTGCACACCGCAAAAACCCTGAGGTACAGCTTTTACCCCATTGTGTGCATAGTCGCGTTATGTAATAGTTACATAAGATTAAGAAACAGGAATAGCATATACCTATAGGTAAAACTGCACAATATCCTGAGACAGTTCTTTTCGAACGTCGGGAGAAAAAAAAATAAGGGTAGTAACTCTTGACTGGTCGCTGATATGGGTTTAGTCTGGTTCTTTGGGGTTTGCAGGAGACAGCAGGCTTTTACCCTGCAACGTTACCAACGTTTCCATGAGTTTTGCCAGGGGAATATCTCGCAAACGGTAACGCATTACTTAAGGGCCGTCAGTCAGCGTGCGGCCGGGTGAACGTAGCTCAGGACGGAATCCAATAACCAGATTGCCAACATTATAAATGTCGTGACATTTTCCACCGTACGGCTTTAATTCAAGCTGGTGAAATCAATCTTGGAGCCAAGAAGAGGGCCACGCGTACGTTATATGCATATGCCTTTGAAACGGGCCGCAATTCACATTCCAGCAAAAGCCCATAACGAATACGGACCGGATTCTGTAGGAACATTTTATACCCATCATATCCCACTAACTTACTATACACTGCGCTTGCGCACTGCTCGAGCAAGCTCGACGATGCAAATATTATCGAAGATGGTTTTATCCGCACTTCAATAATTTCTACGTGCCACTGCGCGAGCTACGCGAATAAGATGAGATTTTTAAATGAGATAATGTTCACGTTGGCTTTTTTTTTTATATTGTGTGCTTGCAGCTTCGGTACCCTGATTTACATGGCGACGCAAATAGCATCGGGCATGAAGTATCTGGAAGAAATGGACTACGTTCATAGGGACCTCGCCACAAGGTAAGCAAGCGCTCCTCCCCCCCCCCCCCCCAAGCCAAATATAGTAATCCTTTTGCAAAGGAGTTTTCCGAATAATTTACGAGGAGTAAAATGACTATGGAAGCGTGGAGCGAAACGTCGCGTTGATTAACCGGTATGAGGAATGGCTGGTGCGTTTAGGCGCGGGTACCAAGATCGCTTTATTAGAGCAGTCCATTGTTTTATCGCTTCTCACACCCTCTCGCACCCCTATCGCCCTATCGTCCTCGATCCGCCTCCCTCTCTCTTTCTCTTACTATACCGACCTAACACCCTGAGACTCCCACTCCCGGGACGGGAACCTTACACCCATGACTCCCTTGAAAACACCCCCTGCAGAGTGGCACGTTACTCCCCTTGCTCTCATGGCCTTGCTGCTGCCGGCAGCGCAACACCCAATGGCCAATATGGCGCGACGCGCTACCATTTAATGGAGGCACGTGTTCGAATTATTAACTCTAATCATAAACCTTAATTATAATACCCTTCGGTGTACTGCTACATTAATGCCAGTGCGAAAATTAATTGTCGTGATTTATAGAAACGAATTTAGGCCAACGGTGGGTATGGTATTGCGCGCTCAATGCCCAGAGTCAGCCCTGTCGACCCCCCATGGACAACAATGAATCCACCATTCTCAACGATATTTTCATTGGCCTATTAATGTTTAGGGTCTTCAATATTTTTTTTATTAATTTTCAAACACTTAACAACTATGGGTTCGAAGGTCCACTTTTATTTTTTTTTTTACTTTTCAACAACCTTCATTCAACTGGTTTATCCCTTGTTCTATATATATATATATATATACACACACACATAGACGTATAATATCCTCGTCTCTGACGTCATCTCACAAAGTCGTCACGATCTCGGCGTCGAGGCGCGACGCGACGTCGGGTCGAATTTCAAATAAGTTGAAGAAAGAGGGATAAATTGAGGCAAGCCTGCGCACTTGAGCAATCGCTTTTATACGTGAACTCGTCCTGCGTCCTTCTGTCCTCTGACTTGACAACGGAGAATTAAAGTATCCGAGGATCGGATGAATCCCATCTCCAACGGTGTCCTTCGTGTGAAAAGTTTCACCCTGTCGGAAATAAAGTACCTACCCCGTCCCTGCCGAAGAGGAGAAGAACGAGAAAGAGAAGAGTTGCTTACGTTGTCTCGGGAACTCCACCGGGAAATGTTCTACCGCCGGTAAATTTACTTCATTCAAAACGCACCCTGCATCCTTCTGAGCCTGTTTTTCTCATCTTCCTCTGGTGCCTTCCTACTGTCGGCAGAGAAACCCCTTTCATCCAGGAGAAATCACGGATTCCTTTATTGTCATTGAGATTTCTCGTAAATCGTCAAGGACACTAGAAGCCAGGAGTAAACCGATGAAAGAATATCGCTCCGAAAAATTCACGTACGCTAAAGTCAATTGAATTTCAAATAATCCGACTGCGAAATTCCGCGTTTTATCGCAATCTTACGTTTTAACCATATATCCTGAAGTATATAGTCCGACGTTTTCTTCAATACAATGATAATAATAAAAATGAGAATTCTTTCAGGAATTGTCTGGTGAGTCGAGGCTACACGGTTAAGGTATCCGATCTCGGTCCAGGAAGAAACGCGTACGCTGCCGATTATTTCAGGATCGAAGGACGATCGCCATTGCCGATACGTTGGATGGCTTGGGAATCGATGCTGATGGTGAGTGCTCATATGTGTATATATATATATATATATATACACGCAAAAAGCACCAACTAGAGATTATTCCTATTAAATCGTCAATATAGAACAGAATTTTATTACTGGGGAAAATGAAAAAAAAAAATGAAAGCGTGCATTGTTCTAAAGGATTTTCGTATGTAAAATTTGATTTTATTCAATTTTATACCACACATATTCACTCGCACATTTTATGCTCATATCTCGGATTTGCTTTAGAGCATTTTATTTCAGTACGTTGCGATATCGGCGATCGAAAATTTGCCGAATATCTCGTCAGGCGTGTTTTTGCGTACTGTTCGCAGTGGCTTTTTATTTTTGCATTGCTCGGAACGAATATTCTGCGCATGCGCGACAGGATTCCACTTTTAGACTCGTGACGAACACGAAAAACGATCTCACCCGGACTAAACGGCAATTCTTCTTAATAAATCAACACTTTCGTTCTATCCCCATTCATCGGCGGCTTTCCGATCATCCCTCAACGAGAATTTGATATCTGAATATTTTCCATTGACTTTGACTTCCACTAACGAGGATAACGCACGAGTGCTCGTTAGCACGGTGATAATGAAGGAACGTTAAAATTTATCGAGATTACACACGCGTACATATGCGTCATTTATGCGTCGCTCACACTGGTTTTTTTTTTTTCAAATGTTTCACTCGAATCGAAAGGGCATTTTAACAGAAGATAAATCAGGGTAGCTCGACGTTGCGCCCCTTACGGGACATCATTTTCGTGATTCCCATAACGAATTAAACAGTCGCCTTACGTAACCGATTTTCAATGCAACGTGATAGCAAAATGAAATATAACATTTAGCATACATTTGCATAGTTGTTTCAAATTGACTACGTCATTAATGTTTCATTATGGCCCATTATTTACCAGGGGCCCCCGCCATTATGCCCTACTAATGAAACGCATTTGCTTGTGCACGCAAAATACAGCTTCGACAATTACTTTAAATTACCACCGAATGTCAATTTAATGAGCTCGGACCGGAATTCCGTAACGCCTCGTGCCTACGAGTATTTCCTCTTTTCGTAAAATTCCTCTCATCTTTAAACAGCAAGTCCCTGTCTGCTCATACTTTAACCGTGTGATGCTATCTCTCTCTCTCTCTCTCTCTCTCTCTCTCTCTCTCTCTCTCTCTCTCTGTCTCTATCTATTTATATATCTGTGTGTTTATATAT
>JASANN010000260.1:1632745-1749773 GCA_031762395.1 Calameuta pygmaea
TCTCTCTCTCTCTCTCTCTCTCTCTCTCTCTCTCTCTCTCTCTCTCTCTCTCTCTCTCTCTCTCTCTCTCTCTCGGATATTCATTTTCAATTTTATTTATTTTTTTTTCTTACCCAGCAGTCACTTCCTACCTCTTCGTACGAAGAAGGGGATAGAAACAAAATGACGCTCCAATATTCTTTCCCCGTATATATGGGTCACTTATTGAAGAATCTTTCATATACGATTTACTGGGGTATGCAACCAATATGTTTTATGCTTTTGAGAATACCCGTAAAATATCATTGGTATTAAAATTCTATATCAGCTTCCGTATGTTCCGCTTTTCGATGAAATCTCACGCATGCGCGATGCGCGTTCGGTTAAGTTTCGAAGCGTTTCGTAACTACGTTAAATCGCCTCGCGAACTACAGTTTAACTTACTAAGGAACTTTAGGAAAAGTCGACATGCACAGAGCCATAAATGCGTAAATTGAGGCACTCCCCGTGTCGCAACTAGACGATAATATTTTCTCGACTGTACCATCCGAATAGATGTTTTATATATTTATTTATTCCCTCTGTCAAAATAATCGAGCATAATTTTTTTTTTTTTAATTTTCCACAAAACGCAAAACCGTGAATATGCCAAATTTATTCCCCCTGAAAAAATCGAATCACTTTCATGAAAATATGTAGACCGATAGTGATTTCCTTTGAATTGTCATTCGGAATTTCATTTGGTGCTCATATCCGCGAAAAATTCGCCGACCTGGGTCAATGAATGTTCCTTCGATTATTCGGCAAACGCTGCAGCCACCGGTGAATTTGCATAAAAATTCGCGTGGTCGCTCCGACAAGAGTGATCGATTCGACGTCAAATGGCATGTGCTGCTCAAGAGGGAAGTACACAGCGCAAAGCTTGTCAAAGCTTTGAAAAAAAAAGAAATTTTTAAAATGACATTTCTAAAAAAAAAATATGACAAGAAGTATACTACTTGTCATTTTTTTCGCGGATATATCCACAATCACTCCCTTGCCAATTCGCGAAAATATGATTGACTGATATCTCGCATGAATTCAGGGAAAGTACACATCCAAAAGCGACGTATGGTCCTTCGCTGTGACCTTCTGGGAGATACTCACCTTCGCCAGAGAGCAGCCATTCGAGGAATTGCCGGATCATCGAATAGTCGAGAATTCCACGCACTTTTACCAGGAAGATGAGAAAAGAGTGAGTGTAATTTTGGTTATGTGCAAATTTTTGAAATTGACTCAAAACAAAATTATTTTTTTTCATAAAGAAAAGTTACTAAGGTTTAACAAAAAATTCATCTCCAGCCGATGCTGTGAGCGCTTCTTCACGGACGGGTATGCGACCTATGCTTTCAGATGATTCTCCCACTTCCCAAAAACTGTCCCAAGGAGATGTACGACCTGATGTGCGAGTGCTGGCAGAGGAACGACGTGGACCGGCCAAATTTCCGTGAGATTCATCTCTTCCTTCAGAGGAAGAATCTAGGCTACAAGCTGAACAACAGTAACAACGTCACCTGATACAGAGAACTGGAAGGCTGGAATCTCATCCGGCTTTCTATGATTGGTGAATTGAATGGCAATTGGTGGAAATTTCCAACGTCAACCGAATAGATAGTTAATTGGGTTACGATGATCATCCAAGCGACCGCTGTACACCAAGCTTTCGATTACGACAATAAAATATGGTCGCGACGAATTCCAGTCACTTGCGACAATCGAAACAATGGCGACGGAAAAATCATCCCCAACATATATGACACAATGTCTGATTAAATATATATATATATATATATATATATAAATAATCGGTGCGCGACAGAATCCATAAGAATCGATTTAAAAGGGATATCATCAACAAAGAATTTCTTCATCGAGAATAATCCATTATCAACGATTGGCCTCGGATGTCCAAGGTCAATATTGCTAACAGAGTAACCTGTTTCACCACTTTCACCAAACCCAAATACCTGCCGAAAGTACTCAAAGCTAACTTCACTTCGGTTAAATAGCTTCTGTGAATAATGTAAGAGCAGAACGTTTCATAGTTGACGCTGACCACCCTATATATTTTCACTCAATACGAAACGCCAATGGCTACTGGGCTAACGGAACGAGAACGATAAATTGTACGTCGGATATACCGAAATTGATACTGTTAGCAAACAAGCGTTTGATACCTGGACTAGAGCGAAGTCACGTTGCCAAACGTAACACGGGTTTACTGACAATATAGAACCTAAAGAGATAAAGAGAGAGAGGGAGGGGGGGGCAGGTGTTAGAGGGAGACAGAGGCGCGACGATATTTTATCATGAAAATTTATCCGTCATAGCATTTCGTATCGTTCTCCAGCGGTTCTCCAATTGCGCATTTTGTAATTTCCAATTTATTCCAACGCGTGGGTATACAAGGTGTCAAAAAAAAATTTTCGAGCGTTACTCCACCTGTGGTATCCATCGCGCGTCATAGTCGCTATTTTTTGTCACCATTCACGGCAGTCCTGACCCTCTTAGGGTAGAAGCGTGAAACAGCAGTACACAAAAAAAGAAATACAATTGTTATACACGTGCAAAGAGCCGCGCACGTTACGCACTCGGCTAATTACGCCGCGACCAAACAGCGACGCAACGTGCGTACCCAGCGAGCTGATTACACGCACGATAACGCACTTTTACTGCCTTTTTCGGAAAATCGATAAATTTCATCACGACGCTCGTGAAATTCCTAAGAGATTTGCTTCTTTTTTTTCGAAAATGAATTATTTTTTCTCTGACCATAACTCCAATGCTGCGATACGTCTGTGACGTAATCAACGTTACATAAATTTTACGTGCTCCTTATTGGAGCATTAATTTTTTTTTCTACTAAATTTGTCACTTCAGTCAACGAGATTCGTATAGAATTTTATCTCGTCTGACACGGGCACGGTTAACGATGTATAAACGTATATAGAGAAATTGTGAGATGAAAGAAAAAAATAACAAAAAAAATTGAAAGGTTACTATAAAACGACACGTTCCTGATGGCACAAAAAAGTTACGTTCGTCTAGCTGCGTAAGCTTGTGAAATGCGCTTAGCCGAAAGTGCATGAATATTTGACAATACCATAGAGGTTGCAGTAATAAATCATTAGTACGTAAAGAAGGAGAATGTGAATACGAGTGATAACTGATATTATCATCTATCTAGAGTTTACGTGATATAAGGCTTCAATTTTTGTAACGAAGCTCCTTGCTTCATTATTCGCGACGTATGGGACGTCGAATTAAATAAGCCGCTAATGCACAGATCATTACTTCCCCCTTAGCATTAAGTATCGTTCTTAACGTCAGAAATGAATGCACGTAAAAATCCTCCCTCCCTCCCCCTCCTCCCCAAAAAAAAGTGAAGAAGAAATGCACCTCATTAAAAGTATTATCTGTGCACGCTGCAACGGAGGGCTGACAAATCAGGATTGCGGGGAGTCATAAAAGAGAATTTAATAGTAGGTAGTGAAGGATGAGACCGGAAAAAAAAAAGTTATCTAGTATGAAACTACCTTGATGACGTTATAGACGATATTACAGTTTGAAAAATTGCGAATTGTATATACATATCCAAGTCGATTCATTTTTTACGGGTGCACGAAGAGGGAGAGATATAAAAAAAAAAGCATAGGCGATAGCTAAGATCGAACGGACTACTTTTTTCTCGAAATGGAAGTTCCCTACTAGGAATTCTTTGGCAGTAATCGTGAATCTTCATTTCGAGAATGGCCGGGCCACTGGGTATAGCATTCGGGAGATTTAGTTTAGCGCGTAATTGTCAGACAGGTAGGTATTCTTTTATCTACCTTTTCTGTCTACCTACTTACCTACCTAGCTACTTGCCTGCCTACATGACCGCCTTACTGCCTGGAATAAATGCCCGATACCCAGACGCACGGGATAAATATCCCTCGTGGGATTCTCGTACATATCCAGGTTCAATGATAGTGCTTTCAGGAGAAAAAAGTGTTTCCTGTGGGTGGAGGAATTTCCGTCAAGCACTTCGTACCTAACCTTACCCTGTTACTACACCTCGACCGATAATTCGTCGAGAGTGGATCCGATTGCGCACGGTCAGCTGCCACATCGATCAACGTTCAGAGTACATATCCGGTGTGAAAATATCATATTGGTACTGTGGTACTCCTGGTGGATCTTTTAGAAAATGAAGAAAAAATAAGGGGATAGAAAAGGAACGAGAGAGAGAGAGAGAGAGAGAGAGAGAGAGATCGAACGGACAATTTTCTCTTAGTTAACTCAAATTGCACCATTATTACAATGTTATTGTAATAGGTACGTCAAACTCGCAGCGGTACCAAAGGTGCTCTTTCTGGTATCGAGTCCCCAGGCACTTTGTACAATTTGTAATTACCAACGAGAAGAAGCAAAAAAAACAAAAGGAAAAAAAAAAGAAAAAGGGCATCTCACAGAAGTCACACGATCTAATAGTCGTTATCGGCAGTGGCTGAAAGTCCCTTCACTTGTTTTATTTTTTTTATTTATTTTTTTTCAAGGGATCAGGCTGGCCGATTACTCTGAGGCTTTTCGATTTCCATGTGAACGACATAAATTCGAACTGCCCTCATCAACACCGGAAAAGTGATACTGGACACGAACAATAGTACAGTATCTGATGCACGTATGAGTTGAGTACATACTCATAAGTGTATGAGTGCGTGTCGGTCCATCTATAGGGTGTTGCAATTTTTATAAGAAAAGAAAAAGACCGAGAAGCTGTTATTGGAAAGAGTACCCGTGTATAAATACCAAGGAAAAAGTATAGTATGAGTGAGGTAAGAATGGGTAGAAAAGTAGGAAAACAATCGTGATGAAGAAAGTAGGGTCGTAGTCCTTTGATAAGACGATAAATCACCGAAAGGTATTTAGTGCGTTGTGTGCGTGAGAGGATCAGAAGAAGAAAAAAAAAAGAAAGGGAACGCGGGGAGACGAGATGAAAGAGCAAAGGTCAAACTCAAAGTCCCATCGCACTGGTGACCTACCGTATCGCAAACACATATATAGACAGATCATTCTGAGATAAGGAATGAAGGAAAATTCAATAGAATATCTTGTCCGGCTATAGTAAACGCTCTTCGCAAGGTATTTGCTATTGTAGAAAAATACGTATTTCGCTTGAGTAAGATCGACGAATACGCTCTCGTGTATACCTATAGTTAAAAATTTTTATTTATTTGTATCAATAGTAATCTAATCTCGCGTACATCCAAACTCCAGTTTAGACAAATCGCTGTGTCCCTCTTCGGCACGTCTATACCTACGTACGGTGTTAGCAATTTGCGTAAGCAAATACACCGTGAAATGGGTTGTAAATAAGTACAGTGTTGTGTTGATAGTTAGCTACTGTTATCGACGGCATATTGGCTATTGTACCCCTGTATAAATGTTCACGTGTATTTAATACGTTTGTACATAGCAATTCGTTTTCAATAAACGCTCGACGCTTTGATTTTTTCTGGACTTCTTTATTTTTACAAATATATATACATATATACACGTACTTATATATAACATGAATATATAAAATATATAAAAGAAATATATCAAAACAAATGCAACTGTACACCGATCTTAATTAAAACAAACTAATGCACATTGTTTCCCATAGAATTTACTTCTTGCCAACGTCAACACTAATGCAGTATCCCAATTTAGCACAGAGACTAGGTACACGGTGATTTCAACATGGCGGAGCTCTGGTCTAACAAGGTATTTCTATTAACCCCAAAATTAATCTTAATTTACATGCGATACGATGCAGATATTGAAACTGCACGAAATTTCAAGCAATATTGACAATCACTTTTGGCCAATCCTTGTAATAACATCTAAAAAAAAAAATCGAATATCAATATGCCGCTAAAAGCACAAAGTGTGCTTAACCTATAATAATTCATCGAACCGCACGCTGATTCTCCCAATAAGGGTCGCTTGATACCCCAACGTTTCATTTTCGATGTTCAACAGTGGATGTATAATAAGTCCGGTGCTAAATGTCAGGATTTATAAAGTACGTTCAAAAATTGACTGCCAGTACTACGAGTATAGTTCTGCCCCTTTTTACTTAGATGCAACAGCATGGGATAACCACTTTTTGAGTACTGATAGAGAGAAACCATAACTGATAAGTGTCTTTGAGTATGCGTCAATTCTGCAGCAATCAAATTCGAGATGTAACATTGATATAATTATTATCGTTATCGATTCGATACGACAGACGTAGACAATTCGCAGAATTACTAGATAATATTTAATACTGCAGACCAAGTAATCCGATTAGAAATTGCATAGCATATCGCGGTTTGGTCGGAGCGTAGGAAATTATTTAATATACGAAGTAACATTGAATAATATCTGAGGCAATGGTACTGCCGGCGCGACTGCTAATATTTATTTAATGCCGTTAGTCAAAGGCAGAATGTTCCAGCATACCCATGGGCTCTATTATTGGAAAATACACGACATAGATTTTCCCTCTGCCTCTTCCACTTCCTCTTTCGCTGTTGCTTCCCCACTTTCCTGCTCCTCCTATCTACCTACACCACTCTGTCCTCCGCTTGCGCTTGCATAGCAATTTCATTAATCCTCTTAATTCGAAAGTAACAATATCCCAACGTCACGTGCACCTGGTACGGTTAACGAAAGTGTCGCACTATTATTTAAACGAATGCCCACCGGGACATAGAGACACCTTACAAATTCGTATATGTCCTCTCTGTTTTACCGACACATTCGGCCGACTCTGTAACGGCTATTAGAAAGTTGGCTGATCGAAAGCTTTTTATGTTAAATTTAAAAAAAAAACATATGAGGAAACTAATACATTTTTTTACCATTTTTTTTTATCTTCGCAATGCCAAATCAATTATACTATCGTCCCTGGGTGTATATGTGGTAAACACCTTGCTGCATGTATATGTAAATCGAAAGCGTCTTCGGTCGGTATGAAATTATTAAATTTGTCTGGAGACGCGACAAAAATAAAAGCTTTTGTCAAAATACACTTTCCTCTCAATCTCGACGTTGAATTATTGCCGATTCGTTAAATGGATGAAATTATTAAATGACATCCACACTGACACACCGACGTACACTGAATTGGGTCGTCCCAAGTAGATAAAGGACATAATCAATAAGTATTGGGGTAACTTTTCGGAGAAGTTGTCGAAATAAGTTACTGTCTCCTGACAATAACTAAGAGTAACAAAAAGTAGTTTCAAAGTATCGAGGGTGCGTCTCTTCTGCAAGGGTTTCGCAGCCCTCGTCCCACGCATCCCCGTGGGTAGCGTTGAGGGAATTTCGCGGCACGTTGGAAGGGATGTGAAATCGATCGAAATACGTTCGATTGTCAGACCACACTCGCTGTCCTGCTCCGTGGTACCAGTCGTCGAAAGAAAAAGATTCGACGTCGTTATTTGGCGAAAGTCAGGAAAAGATTATCGTGGGGATTACCTGTAGCGTCGCGACGTGATAAATATTAAAAAAAAAAGTGAGCAGATACCAGCAATATAAAAAGACAGACAAGGATAGAAGTAGAAAAAAAAAGAGACGCTCACGTACGCTAAAAAATAATTGGGGTCCGCAAAACCAGACGGACGCCGTGACACGAAGGAAATTATTGGGTGTTCGCCGGGGGAGTAGCTCAACGGATCAAGATGTCAAGGAACCTGCCACTTGGACAGGTAGGACCGTACAAAATCGTAGGGAATCGAAAATGCCACTTTTCTATCGTAATCAAAGCCCACGGCTAGTCCCACGGATCTACGTGACTACTTGACGTACGTCAAGAAGTGTCTAAAGCCACGTCGCCAATTCAATCACCAAATCTAATCCATATTAAACATACGTAAGTATAGCATGTGTATGGAACATATCGATCGGCTATTTAATATTACCAAAATTTCCTAATCGTCTCTGAGGTATTAACGTCAATTTAATTTCCATCTACCAGATCAGCAGACTCGTACACGCGAGAACAAACAAGGTCATCAAGAATTGAGAATAAAGTAGATGCCCGATGCATTGATTCCGAGAACAGTCGATAAAGGCAAACGAAACGATAATTGTTAAAGATTAAAACATCGTCGAATCAAAAAGTAATTAAAGTCCATTATCACGAAGACAACCGTTAATTCGAAAAATAAAAAGCTTCAATTCTCCATGTCCCTCGGAATTAAAATCCAATTAAGAGACATACGAGAGTTCATACCGACCCTGACCTCGCTGACGAGACCGGACGATGAGTAAAGTCGCTTAGGAATTGTAGTCTGTTTGCATTAATACAGTCATAGAACTTTGAGTATGACCAGGTGAAATTCCCCTAGGAGATGAAAGGTCGTCCCTGTCCTGACTCTAAGTAATCTTCCCTCGATGTGAAAAGCCTTGTCAAGTTTGAACTCCGATCAGTCCCTTCCCACCATCCATTATAACAGTCCCTTGACTCACGTACAGCAGACGCTTTTCGTATACAGGAAACAGCGCGATAGACGTTCTGGGGTTACACGTTACTGGTTAATGGATTTTTCTTTTATGCGTAACGACGTTGCACTGCGCTCTGTAGAAAAGTTGCTACTGTAAATCGGGGAGAGACAGAAAAGTGAGTGCCTACGTATATGGTGAACCCTTTCGCCTGGATCGCAGAGAACATTCTCGTAACCCAACGCAAATGTAGGTACTCCAGTCCAGTGCAACAACGGTAAGTACCATATACAATACTTTAACTCCATTATCCCAGCGCAATAGGCGTCTCTTGTTAATTCGCCGAAAAACTGAGCCTTATTCTGCCTTCCTTATTCTTGGCCACTTCCAAAAGCGCTCGATGAGCCTTTTAGCAGGTACTGCGCTACTGCTCGCTACTGGCGATGCTGATAGCGCGAGAGGCTGCTCGAGAAGAATTCCTTTTGCGACGGAAATGCAAGTGCTTGGACGCGGAGTTACCTTGGATGCTGGGAGGCAGCCGGATTGCAATTGTTATCGTCTGGATGCTCGTGAGGAATTTTCCATTTTAAAATAGTAAGATTTAAGGAGACTTTATCCATATCAGATTTGGCTCGTTATACTTTTGACTTGTCCCATACCGTGTCCTATGTATTTTGAAGCGCTGATAACGAATCAGACGCTACTTTTGCGATAGTGAAATTAAAATCGGTAGAACCGTTTAAAAGTGATGGTCATAGTCGAACACATGGAACAATCAGGTCTCAAACAGTCGTCTCAAATTAAGGGCCATTTCGCTGTATCTGCAAAGGGAGCCGAGAAAAATGTAATACGGATTTTTACGTAAGATCGATCAGGATTTTGCGACCGGTAAGCAAATACACCGGGTGTAACTTCCATTTCCGCTTTTTGGTTTCAACTGCGATCGACTTCAGTGCTTCTGTCTCTGATTTTTATTTTCTTTACGGTTATATATATTCTTCGTGTTAAACCGTGGAAATTCGTCAGTCTGGGTAATACGAGAGTGTAATTGTGGTAAATGCTTGAAAAACTATATAATGGGGTAAGGTTAGGTATCAAGCTGATAACTCTAGCCTTCATGTCCCATGTGAATCACAAGATGGCTTAAGACACGGTATCTGAATGACATACAGGTATGCATATCTAGGATTCTTAAGGTATAGGAAAGACCTTCTTGCAAAAAGTCTGCTGGCACGAGGAGAAGGAAAAATACGTATAGACTCGCCCTTTGGTGAGCGATCGATGTTTAACCGAACGTGACTAAACCTTTTAAGGGTTTGGGACGAGAAACGCACAAACTTAACCATCCCTTTCGTCTAAGAGGATTCAGGTGTGAAAATTCCATTTCCTTACGTCGACAGTGGCGCGCCCCAATTTTCGCGCTCAATGGAGATACGGGACGATGATAAAAACGGAATAAAAAGCCACGGAAAATTGACCCTGTGTGAAAGGGTAATAAGCGTGATTCCCATCCCGTGCATGCAGGTACAGTTGTCTTAAAGATTTCACAAATTCCCCGAGGTGGCAATCCGAATGGCTTAAGTTTTCGAATGTGCTAAATTTCCGCGAAACTTACACGTGCGATTTGCTCGCGACGCTAATTACTCGTACAGTTAACGTAACTCTCGCTTTTGTACTTTCGTTTTCTTCTAATCTCTACGTACGGGCGATACGATTACTCGACACGGGGTTTACCCTTGACTTTTCACAGATGGCTTGAAGTTCCGGCGCATTTATCCTACTCCTATCAATTGCACGTTTGTTTCGCTGTCGGCGCTTGTGACGTTTGTGCGCGCGAGGCTGGAAAAAAAAGATAAAAAAAAAAGAAGAAGAAAATACAAAGAAACAAGTCAGGGCGTTTTGGACTCTAGCCAATAAACTTTTTTTTCTAACTTATGCCCTTTCGTCGTAACGCCCTGTAGCCTGGTAAATCGTCGTCCACGAGGAGCATCGACCACGTGAGTGTATATATATGTATGTAATATATATAAGCGACTATAGTCGCCTGACACAAACCTACGAATGAGTCCGATCATGTGGAACGAAATGTATTAAGCTGCTGTCCCGAAGTGCATCGACGTTTTCCTTTTTCCTTTCCTCTGTTATGGGAAAATCAACACTGTTAACAGGAATGAAAAGTTCCTAGTAAGCCGATAAAAGCGTACAATGTTACGGTTTAACGATTCGAAATAATACCTACCATACGTATAGTACACGCTTATCCGGCCATCCGCCTATGACTTTTAAAGTAAAATAGTTCCCTAGACGGGATCTTTCGCTTGGGAAATAACTGTACATACCTAACCATACTGTACCAGGCACGAAAATAAAAGACACGTAGTCGTCAAGAAAAAAAAAACATTTTTTTTTTAATACTCAACGCACTCTAACCATAATCACGAACGATTTTCCATAAAAAAAATTCACCTGGACTAGACCTTATCTCAAATCCAAAGACGGCAATATGAAGAACATTTAAAAAAATTCAACTCGATCGAAATTAAAATTACACAGATCTGCTAAGATACTAAGTATATCTCCAATGAGCTCATAATCTAAACGATCTGACCCTGCTATTTCCAGAAGACCGAGAAAAAGAGATTGGGCCTAAAAAGTCCAGTTTCACGGTTGACCACAGGGCTAGCAGGTAGAAATCCTCGTTTATCTATCGCTCTCAGAATCCGCCATGTACGCGCGTTACGCGCAGCAACGTGAGTACCTAAAGATCCACATGGTATTATAGTAGCCGAGTACGCCCTTATAAAAGAGAAGCCAAAGCGCTTGGTTCATTTAACGAAAATAACGTATGCACGGAAGGAATTCGTATGAAAAGATACTTGAAATTGAATTTAGCGTGCTGAGGTGCCGCTTCGGCAGCGGTACGTTGCGGGGATTGGGAGCGCACGTAAAATCCACCGCCTTCCCCTCCCCCACCCACCCGCCTCCCCACCTTCACCCACCTTCTCTACCCTTTACCATGTTACATACCTACTTACCTAGATACGCTAGTAGCGCAACCGTCGCTACCATGTGCACAGTTACGTCGCGCACGGCACGCCGTTCTACGCCCAGGATGTGCACAGTATAGATATATATTTGACTGGATGGTTGGATGGGCTGTATACTCAACAGTCTACAGCAAGACACGACCAACCCTCATCCTCCACCTCCCCCCCCCCCTCCACCTCCACTATCCTCTCTCTCCGTCTCTCTTATATTTCTCAGACCCTCCTCCTTGATCCTCCTTCCTCCCTCACATACGACACAGAGCCCTCTCGCTCATCGGTATGCGAAAGCACGCGTTTGGTATACGCCTAGGTAACGTGTACAAGAGAGCGAGCGACCAGGAGAACGAGCAAGCTCAGGACTTGGCTACACTGTTACAGCACAGTATACACTTTCCACAGCCGTCGGCTTGGCTGGATGAGCTTGGCTGCTGGATGGGTAGCCGGTGTTGGTAGGCTGCTTTCTATTACTGCCGCGTGCCCCCCTTTCCCTCCTCCCAGCCACCCTCTGACAACCTCTTCCACCCTCCGATAACCTATCTGCTTACAGCCAAACAAAGCCAGCCTCCGCTCCGTTCCAGAATAATAAGGCTGACCGTCATAAATCATTAATCAGGAATACTTAATGGAACATTTTATCAGGCCTGCACTGCCGGTGCTCTTTCTTCGATTCTTTCTAGATTATATTTATCCCTAGTCCTGTGAGGTCATCGTTCCTCGGATATAACAGAGAGTGATTTATATCCGGTCCACTCGTCGATTACTAACTTCCACTCGGTACTACGAAACCAATCTGGTTACCTTCCGTCCTTCGGGAATGGAACGTCGTGAATTCTTGGTTATTCCGACAGGACGCTTCTAACGGAAGCCCATTTAATTTAGCTCGTCGTTACCGTGCTCGCGACGCGGACATAACGGGACTACGATAAGTGTATCTGAGGTGGACTTAACCCCCCTCATTAATGATCATCCTTGCGTACGTGCACGTATCACGCTACAGATAAGTCCTTCTTGCCCCATGGACCTTGGCGAAGGCAGCAAACCATTTCCCGGAGCAACTGCGACCTCAGTCAAGCGGCTACTCGATCGCCAAAAACCATCCACTGAAAAACCGTGCAAGCTCGCGTGCCCCAGCAAACCGCTTACTTATAGGACAATAAGGGAACCCCTGTCACCAGGACGAACATTTCCATTTTATTGGACAGCAGAATGAGTATCGTGCGCAACGTGGAGAATATAGGAATCCGAATTGGGTAACGTGCAAGCACTCGCTCCTCTCTCTCTGTCCCATGTCGTTCCGCGGAATATCATCTGCATGCCTACTGTCGGTCCGCACCATTCCGCTGCATACTCGTCTTCTCCTCCTGCTGCTCCATCCTCCTCTTCCCAAAAACCTGGGATCACCCAGCGCACCTCCCGCCTCGTCATTCTCCAACACGGACTCTTGGTCAAACGGAATGTTCTTCTCGCCCTGTTATACACGTATACGTACGTAGCTTAGTGAGGCGCGCGCTCCACGCGGCTAATAGCGGAACTGATACGTGATCAACGTTTAGCTACAATAACCAGTCCCAAGTCCCACGTACATAAAATAATAAGATCCTCGTATGAAAATTTCATAAGCTATCGGAGCACGAAAATTTTAATGCCTGCTTGTCCACCCTTTAATTATTCTTATCTACCGCCATTAGGCTGGTACTACCTCTTCCGATATTACTACCAGTAATTCTACACCAGGGTGAAACCAGCCGACTGGCATTTCAGACGTTCTACTGCGCGCGCATCATATATATATATATATATATACACATATGACTTCCTATATACAAGATGACCGTAATAATCTTTTTCGTGCATCTCCTTTACTGCAAACACCCTTTGATCCACTCGCAACCCATTGCGATTCTTTTTCATCCACAAAGAACCAAATGTTTCTCTCCGGCATTGGACACGTAGTACAGCTAGTTATGGGACCGCGTACCCCCGGACTGGCTACGTCATTAGTGGCTATCTACTGTAGTTAAATTCGCCGAGCATAGAAATGACGAGGATCTGCCCGCTGTCATGGAAATCGCAATTCCTCATCCTCGTCTATCTACGTGAAGGGTTTAAGACCTCAGCGTGTCGAGGTCGATGGGAAGCAGTGCTGCGCCTACTTTGGTAGATTTATTCGAAAAGAGGGGTGGGGGGAGGGGAGGGGAGGGACCGGAGGATTACTATTTACCGTATAAATTTGCATGGGTTTCGGAAAACCGGAGAAAGCAAATCCCCTCGTAAATCTTAACCAGAATCTAAAATCAGTGATCCCCATTTATGAGTTTACACCTGTAAGCACGACAGAAGTCCTTTTGAATCGATACGTGACTCCCTGGTACTGGAAAGTAAACGACGATTCTTTAGCGCTCGAGTTAAAAGGCTCAGTAAGGCTAATCGACGCGGGGCCTCCCGGATGCTTCGACCATTGATATAAAGAAACGACGTTACAGTCGATCCTAGATCTTCTACTAAGCTTCGATGTCTTCAAAACGCTAGTCCATTAGGGACACGAAGAAAGGTTACTGTCATGTAAAAGACATCGGGACAAGTGACGTTGAAAATCCTAATGACGCTTATACATTTCGAACGAGGTTCCATACGCAACGTCTAGCGCCAAGTAAGGACTCGTGTATCTTAAATGGTGTAAAAAAAATTTTTTTCAATCAAAAATCTGGTAACTGATCTTACAATGATTATTATGCATCCAGAAGAACCGGTATGAATATGGAATCGGTTATGTAGAACAAATAGAACTTTACGTCAAGTCTCTAGTTTTGTCGAAGGACGTATTTAAAATTTCGTGTTTCACCCAACGAGACCTCATTACCCGAAGTAAATTGGAGCCCGACTCGTTCTGTTAGATATATAAAAAATATAAAAAAAAAAAAAAACTAGAAAGTGCATAAAGGTACGGATACCTAGCTGTTGCACTTTGACATTTACGTTATACGAGCGTGGTTACCTACACGTTGCTCCGATAACGCTATGTCTATTTTTACACATCGCATCTGCAAAAGGTATATGCGACGAATAAATGAATTATATTTCATTCCTGGCAAAAGAATAATTTCGCGGACTGTGCCCGCTGTGATAATTAACAAGGAGAACTCAAGATTATAGCGAAAGCAAACATTTAGTTTGAAGAATGTTAAAACAACACACGAGAAACGCCGGAGCAATTAACGTTGGGAAAATTTGAAAGGGCGTTGATGGCGTGCCGGGGGGGGGGGGGATGCTAACGGAGGGAGTGGGGATATGCGCGCGCACCTTACCATCACCCTTTCAGCAATATGAATTACGCAGACCTTGCTAATAATTTTTCGCAATATTAATTATCCCGTTTTAACTTGTACGTACAATGAGAAGAGGTCGTCCTGTACAAGAGAAAGATCATTAATAGAAGACTCGGTCTGTAGAGCCGCGCCCGGCTGCCGAGTCTCCTAACCACCTCGGTGCTCCATTCTGTCAGAAGCCCCGAAGAGCAAGAAAACTGATTTCAGAGCTTTTTGTTACGCGGAACGTTCTCGATAAACGCTTGTCGCTTCCAAGTAATAAACAATGGTCGAACCTAATAGAAAATATCCGTATAGCTAGCAGAAATTCTGAAGCTTCCATTTTGAACAGTTTCCATACAGGAAGCGTCTTCCGTGCAAGACTTCCTTGTTAACCGTCTACAACGGCGAAGCAGCGCAGGAGCTTTAATCAGATGAGAAATGTTAAAATTTACAAATTGATCTTCATTCGGCTGATCGACTTGTAGGAAAAAAAGAAAATAAATAAAAAAAGTCACATATATCTACATCTATTAATTATCACCGTACATCGCGTATAATCCGCGACGTCGAAAGGGTCTACGTAGACGGTATTAAAAAAAAAAAAGAGCAGTTCGTTATAAAATTTTCGTTATTGTTTCGTTAATGGTTATTGATGCGTTCCTCGATATGAATCGTGGTTCGTTTTATAACGACGCTTTGTGCGCCACCCCGCGATATAAAATAATAATAATTAATATAAATGGATGTCAAACGGCGTGTTGGTGCATAGCTTGCCGCTAGCGTGGCCGCGACCTCTTCGCGTGCGGCACGCACGCAATTTCACGTTTTTCCGGGAAACATTACCATGACAGCGTTTTGCGTCCACGATGCAGTTACGTGTGCGAGAGTGTTGGATTACTTGTGGACACCCTACCCACTCGTAAAACTTATCCAGAAAGTATAACACATGCGATTCCTAGCCATAACCGCAGCGTCGACATCCCGCCCGTCAAGTTCCACGACCCTTTCCATCTGACGTTTCTTTTTTATTCCCTATGTAAGGAAACTAGAAAGAAACTATAAAGACGAGACAGGTCGACGAGGCGCCGAAGAATTCCCTAGCGAAAAACTCTTCGAACCCCAACAGCCTGGTACGTATCTTGCCAAGGAGAACGTAGCATCGAGATGCCGAAAGTAAGATAAGTCTCATCGGTAATTATTAGCGACCACGAAGTAGAAGCCTCTTCTTGGAAAATGGTGAAGAAATAAAAAAAAAAAACTAGAAGCATCTACTCGATTGGCCAGCCTGATCAGTGGAAGGCATCGAAGTAAAAGTAACTGGGGAAAGTCGATGGCTCGCGAAGCGTTGATTGCGACACTGATAATAGTTAAACTTTAGCGAAGGGGCAACGTCGCGAATTCCTGGATAAGGAAAAACGAGCGTAACGGTAGCGAAAAAGACGGTGGAAAAAGTCGGCGAAACCCGAGTGCCAATATCTTCGTAGATTTGTGGGGGCCAAGAGCCCCCAGCGTACGTTACTGCCATGTTCTAGCTTTAGATATCACGACTAACTTTCTATCGGATAAACTGCAGGTAATAAATAAAAAACAAGTTCGGGTTTTATATCTGCGATAGTTTTTTCTTTACCGGATATGTATGTACACCATGACAGGCATGTACTGTATCGAATGAACGACACGTTCGCGATATACGTAATAATCCTTTCACTCTTCCCTGTACCCACTTTTTATTCGTATGTCCCTTGGCTTACGAGTATTTTGTTGCTGCACTACTGCGTGGCGTCCATTTTTAATTCTTCCGAAGGGTCTCCTGTCTCTGCACAAGAAGGCTTGACTTTTAACTGTCTGGAAAGTCGGAGCGATCACTGTCATCTCTCGTTTGCTATTTTAGGAAATTGCAATCAGACGTACCGCTCCCTGAGTACCACCCAGAGGATTAGGCTTGGGTCAAGGGAACGTCAAGAGCCTTGACTCATCCATGTATAATGATAACGGAATAATAAGAGAGAAAATATTTATTCTCCAATTTATTAGAAACTATCCAATCTGATGGATACTGGAAGCTGATCAGACTTAAGGGATGCATCCAGTGACTATTGCTGGTGGATACAGGCTAGGTAGCAGTAGCGGTTGCTCCTAACTGTACGCGAGGCATCCATTAACTACGCTTGTAATCCCTTCAGTTAAGTTAGCACATGGTGCGGCACCAGGTCCATCGTCCCCACCCGGCAGCCCTATTCGACGTCTCCCTTACACACACGTAGAGAATGACCTACCTCTAAACAAGGAGCGTTCTCATATAGCTCTCTATGTGCGAGAGCCTAAAGCATCCCTCTCTACACCATCAGTATACTCAGCCCCCGTAGCTACAGTATAGATATAACGACGTGCTTAGTTACCCTACTGGGAAAACAAAACTAGTAGCATGACCAATGGTGGTATTTAGCTTTGAATAATGAACAGGCGAGATCTGCCATTTTTTTGCGGTCAAGACGCGGCCTTACTACCCCTCGTGAAAACTTAAATGGAAAAAGTTTTGGCAAATTTCATTCGCGACCACGTTACTTCGGAAACTGTCGTCCTATTACTTAGCCTCGATAAACACAAGGAAATTAGGTTTTCGGCTGCGGCCGGACCGGCTCGATTTAAACTGTCCTAGGGTGTACAGAGAACGGCCGGAGGAAGCATGATGGCTGGTTGACTCTCTGCAGTATAAACTATCTTAAGGCTGTCCGATATCAATCCAGGTTGATTTTACTCACGCGGGAATCGTAGCATGGCGGCCCGTGGACAAGCACCGAATTAGTCCTGGGTAGACCAAGTTCCAAGAGGGCTAGCCTCCCTAGGATGGAACTTGTATCTCCTAGAGTCCAAGGGACTTCGTTGTCCAGAGTAAACAGATGAAAGGGACTGACTTTACTTTGGATTAATGCACGATGGCTGCCAGTGGCCGAGTCACGTTCCATTCGGCAAAGTGGTCGCGTGTATGTCCTAAGGTTAAAGGAGAGGTGGACGCGGTCGAGGATGAGGGTGAATTCATCCGACTGGAAAGGCAGGGGACGAAGTGCGAAATCATTATCGAGCCTTGGCGAACTTTCGTTCCACGTAACTTTCCAGAAGCTAGTGCCCTTGTCGGGGATGTCCTTGCCGTGGTGTAGGATTTACCTTAGAATACGAAAAAAAAAGTGGCAGGGAAAAAGAAAGACGCGACGACGCAAGAGCTCCTTTGAAGGATTCGCGTGATGGAAAACGTCGACGAGACGCACAGTGAGTTGGCGACGGGGAAAGCGTTTTTGTTAAAGGATTTCAATTTTGTTGATTTAACGGTTGTTATGGAAACCGAAAAAAAAAGGTCAAGTATCAATTTCCGTCGTACGTGCCGCTTTGTATGTAATTTTTTATAGTGACTGAAGCAAATATGTCGAGTGGGGTATTTCTAGGATTACGTAATTCCTTTCTCAATTTCATCCTTCGGTTAGCCGTCTTTTTAGGACATAAATCTTATGAGCATTTTGAATCTGCTGATGGAAAGCAATTACGTCATAAAACATTTATCCGCAGAATCCGATTCGCAATTATTACGTAGACGTCTAATTTTCTTCGCATTACCTCTAATTTGCCGGTTGATGTTTCCCAGTACTCGTCTCTTTCCTGCATATTGATCCTCGTATTATAGGGATAATTAAGTGTTTGATATACACGCGAGCCAGTGTACCTAAGTACATGCCCAACCAGGTACGTTTCTATCGAGGTACGAATTGACCGAGTTAGATCAACCAGGTAAGTCCTGAACAGAGTATTCTATTGTGTATATTAGCATACAGTAAAAATGTTACCCTTATCGAAATTTGTGCTTTCCAGTAATCCCACGAGGTTTGCGGAAGCTTCCTCGAGGGCTTGTGAATTATTCGCGCGGTTATAATCATAAAGAAACATATCTGTCGCGAAAAAAAAATATAAAAAGAACGTTATAAACCAATCCAGCCGGCAAAGTCAGTCTGGTAGTCGTGACGGCTCTACCCTTATTTAATAAAATCTCATGGGAGCGAACTCTCAAACTTCCGAAAAGTAAGTTGAATTTTATCGCCTGCTAAACGAAAATGTTGACCCGCCGTCTCTGGCACTATGACCGTTTTCCCTCACGTGACACGATTCAACGTCTAGCACGACGCAGCACTGAAAGCGAGACACTAGAAATGACGCGAACGACACCGCGTCAACAACAACAAAGACGCTCACTCGGCGTGGCTCGTACGGTAACAAGCTGGCACGTTTAATTGAAAACGAGACACGATGTCGGGACTCTTACATTTCACTTTATTCGCCCAGCTCCGTTCTATGGAAAACAGTAGGCAATGCACGAATGCACAAGCGCACGAACAATCTATCGCACGAGACCAAATAAAGCCTAATAGAATGAGAGTAATAGGTAAAAACATGGTCATTACCTGACTAGAATGGAATGCTAATTGCTAAGTACCGAAGGTAACGAGAAACAAAAGGTGACGAAGAGTAACAAAAAAATCGTACGTACCGAGAAAGATGTCCCATCGCGTAAGGCAATGGTGTATAAAACTTCAATAAATAGTACCAAAGTGAACCACCAGAGGGTAGGAGACAGAACTATTTACATTTGAAGGTCAAGATGTCAAGAAAAAGTACGTGAAACGTCTCACAAGTATAAGGATGATGAAGTCCTCTGTTTTGGGGGATGGCCGGATGCCGGTGGCCACAAAATACGAAAGGGGGACGATCGGAGGATGAGGCAGATGGAGGTGGCGTCGGCGGGGCTAGTTCCCCACGCTTCACTGCGCATGCAGCGCTCGAGCCGTCGAGTCGAGCGTCGCTCGGGATGCTCCGCGCGCTTCGGTTCTCGCTCTGGCTCCCCCAGAGTCCGACCTGGCTGTGAGTCCTGAACGCAGTTTAAAATCGATGCTTCTCGCAGGTTGGAGTCAGTCTGCGAGAGGCTTCCGCGCGTGCAACATCCCCGAGCCGCGGCACGAATCACACGGATGTCTCTTGGAAACGCGGCCAAATGACAGGGTCGCCGACTACTCAAAAGAACAATGAAATACGCGATCCGAGAGAGACGCCAATATCGCGGGCCACACACGTCACGAAGAACTTACAACTTGTTCTCGTAGAATCCACGCGTTCAGGGGTACGTCGGATTCAAACGGGGGATACGACGACCCGACGACCCGACGACCCCCCTATTCCTCTCCGTCGTCCTCCTGATCCCGAATACGCCATCGGTAAACTTAGCGGGTAACGAGTCGACGGCCTGATAAAAGTTTCGCACCTTTCTGGAAGAGGTGCGCCGCGGGTCCAAGAGAAAGAAATACAGGGTGGGCCAACAAAAAGAAAAGAAAAAAAGATACAGGCGAAAAAAGGAAAAGAAAGACAGAGGGAGAGAGTGAAAGAGGGAGAATTTCTTGCTTCCCTGCCTGGCTGCCTGCCGACGCTTGGTGAGTATTTATGCATTCGATTATCCGAACGCCTCGGCAACTTGACGAGGGTATCTTCCTTCGGGTTTCCTGCCCAGAGTTTCGAGTAGATACCACGCGAATCTCCTTCAGGAGTCCTGGTCCCGTAGAGTCCCTTTTCATTGCTGCGGTTTTATATGGCTCTGGACCTTTCTTCCAGTACTATATTATATATATATTATTTTTGCAATCATTCGCAGATATTATCAGCTTATCACCTACCCCCATCCATATCGTTGTTTTGACTGCTTGACATTTTTTCTTGTATTTCTCAATATACACTGAAATCTTTAAATCTTGTTTTATGCTTTTTTTTTCATCTGCGCGTAATAAATTTTATTTCATTCGACTTGATATACCTATTCTGTCGCAATTATTTTTACTGTACATACTGTCCTTATCTGTATATCGAAGGTACGATCGGGCTACGCTAAAAGGTTCGACTGTATTGCCACCGTTATGGGACCTCATGAATTTTTTTTCCGTCACGCTACTTTAATCCACTACCGTTATGTCGCCTATTGACTGCACTTTTTTTTTTCTCTCGTGACTTATTGGATTTTTATTATACGCGTGTGTATTGTGTGAATCCGAACTGAAAATTCGTTGCGTTACCTCCGACGTTGACACGTTCCTGCACTTGGGACGACGGTATACGAAATTCCATTGTAGAATTTGAACTATGACGCTGAATAAAATCCTTTGTTCGATCCAATGAGCCCTTTCACGTGGTTTCGATAATTAGCTTCAGCGCTTTCACGTTAACACGTGCACTCTATTCCAGCTTATCGGCCAATATATATACAGGCGTCTAAACTAACCAATATTTGCCACCGATTAATGTAAGAGAACTGCATACACATTTAATGTTAATTCTATTTTCCCCGGGGAAAACTTTGTTAATTAATTGCTACGGAAATATATATATATATATATATATATATCTGTCATATAGCTAATCGGCGGGAAATTCAACGAGACGCAATCACTTGTGTTTTCTATCGTATCGTCGTAAAGCTGTAGGAATATTAATTTTAATCAACCATCGCCAGTACGAGCAGCTACACATATGAAGGAAATATCAGATAAAATTTCCGTTAGCTCATATTACGAGTAACGAAATATTTCACATTCCTATTAATTTAATCAAAAAGTCAAAAATTTCTAAAAACAAGTTCTCCAACGTCCTTAAAACATTTAACATTATTTTTCGAATGACCTGCTGGGATGAATAATTATGTATGTTTCTCTATATAAATACACATACACATGGTACGCATATCGTAGTATGAAATCGTAACGAAACAATTCAGAATTTCATTTCAGTGACGACATAATTAACCCAACGAAAAAATCTCATTTTTTAAAATATTTTTTCTGTCTCCATAGGCGCATTTATGGTCGAATGCATTTTTCCAGATGTGCACCACATTTGCATAGAACGGCATTCAGACTTCGATTTAAAGACACCGCGTAGCCTGGATATTCGCTCAGACGTTAAACACGCAATTTATTAAAGAATATACACGTTTTCAACGTTGACGGGAAATAATTGCACTGTGTTTTACTCGACAGTGAATCTAACTGATGCCAGTCGTACAGAGGAGCACTCGTAGTACGTATAGTGATGGTGGATGGTGATGGCGGTTGCGGTAGCTGTGTAGCCAAGCGAAATCGAGCATACCGACGAGTGCTGGTCGAGAGAACGCCTCCATCGTGAAAACTTTTGGAATTAAATATTTTAACGACGCATTCACACCGACCGTTAAGCTTACGAGCACGGCGATACCTTCAGGCAGTGAATTTTCCAACTGAAATAATACACCCGATAAAGCGTTAAAGTGGCCCAAGTGATTTTCGTGACTTACCCACTGTTTCGCATACACCAGAGGTAACCTATTAAAAAAAAAAAAAATAAATAAATAACTATTGATACGTCAAAATTATTATTTCGAAATGTCCAACGATATTTAAGTGAATTTTATTCGATATGAAGTGACGCGGTTCAGTGAAGTGGATGGAGCGTCTATGAAAGAGTGTCATATGAAAAAGGATTGAGGACAAAGGGTCGAGGGTTTGAAAGCACGAGCTTTTGGTAGGTTAGGAGGGTGAAGGGTTTTGCTTGTAGGACGTAGAATGCAAAATAGAGAATACTGAATGCAGAAGAGAAGACACGAGCAACAATCCGATACGTGCTTTCGGTTACAGTGATCCTTGCTTAACACCCGTGCCGAACTTCGGAGTGCTTTGAAAGCCACAAAATTTACTTTAGTCGCGTAAACGTATATTTAAAGCGGTTTACAGTGCCGTTAGTAAATACCATTTGATTTCTCGCAAGGTTCGGCGACCGAGTGCTAATGCGTAAAATGACAATTTCTTTTTTTTCTCTCAATCCTTTACGTTGTTCTCGTCCACCGGCTGACGCGATTTTAAACGTCTTTATTACACATGAAATATTATTCACGACTTAACAAGTGCCTTTTCCCACCATTTAAGTGTCATCGAAATCGATGAGGATACGACGATCGTTATAAAAGAACGTAAAGTCATTGGCACACGCTTCGGCAGTAAACATGAACTTTCGTCATTGTATTCCCAACACGTAATCGTCATTCGCGTTTAATTTTCTACGGCTTCTCTAACCAAGCTGAACCGATCCCATCTCACCGTGACTTTCATCCTGTTTTCTCGTTGCCCTTGTAAATTTCTCCTTGTTCTAACCCTCCCTCGTATGTCTGCTACTTAGAGACTAATTAAATAATCCCTATAATGACTAAGGGCCTACGTATATATATTCATATGTTTTCCTTAACAAAGATCACTCAGCAGCTCCCGTAGCTTCTCGAAAGTTCAAACTTCCAAGTCACGAGGTCACCTTAACTTCCTCGCTGCCAACCTCGCTAACTTCTCCTACCTCGACCTCCTCTGCCTACTTCGTTACGCCTGCTGACGATATCTTGGGAGCAACTACTTAGCCAGTAGATTGAACACCGTGCACCAAATTGCTTTCGGGCAGGGATTATTTGCATCCTAACCATTTCCAGCGTGCTCTATAAGCATCGCCTAGGAAATGATACATACCCAGGGCGAAACGTTCGTTCCTGGATATATGGCACCTCGTCAGCGCCGTCTGGCCAACGGCCAATGCCCCGAGTGCTTTAACTGACGGAAGATTCGAGGCAAAACTCCCTAGTGCTGCGCGTTCGAAATTTCGACTGGGCTTTTCTTCTTTTCTAGTAACTTTTTTTTTTTTAACTTTTATTCTTCCTCTATATTTTTCTCCTTGTTTCTACTCTAGTTTTCTTTTCTTTTTTTTTTTTCATTCTCTTCTCTTTTACTCTCCGCGACTGGTGCACGCTAGCCAACCGTTAAATCATTTCTCAAGGAGAGGATTTCATGGCTGACGCTTCGCTTATTATCCACTACTGTCACAATCGTTGCGCAGATCTTTGAGAGGTCATTCATGTAGATATTTAATATGTATATGTATTACCTGTAGTCCTTGATGACCTACTTGCGTGAACTTTAGAGCAATAAATGCGCGTCATAAAGCTCGGTGAAAACTCCACGCTCGATTCGTTTTCATGACACAAATGTAATAGTCACGGCGTGGAAGACACGATTACGTTAGAACAAAGGGGCACTGTAATACGTAGTACGTAGAGTTGGTGCGTTTTTAAGTATCCCTATTCGTTATGCTGGACGTCAGAGGGGAAACCTGTGTCGACGGTTCTTGGGAAATTACCCATTCAGCATGTGAAAGAGGTTCGATGCGAAAGTGGCGTTAAATGTAATTTGGCGTTTCTACCCGTTGAGGTGAAACTAATGCGAGCCGCTGGGAAAAGTTTGTACCCCCCCCCCCCCCGACCCTCGACACCCTACTTAAATATTTGTTTCTCAAACATCGGTCACGCCGAAAAAGTTTGACCTCTTTCGAAAAGCGAAACAAGACCTAGAGGTTTCAAAGGATATAGTCTGAGCTGAAACTTGATAACATATATATATATATATATATATATATATAATATAGCACAGTATAAAACCAGAGAGAAAAGACCTAACGTGATGTATAGATAGTCAGAGAGATTCCCATTTCTCGATCTAAAGTTAAATAGCAACGATCCTTCGTGCGATACTGCCCGTTCCATTTTCAAGATCCACACCGGAAGTCTCAGCGATGAAAGATCCCTTACCCCGAGAATGCTGGAGGGTTGCACGCTTCGTTCCATTCCACGGAATCTAAGGGGCCGGGGGGGGGGGGAGTTTGACGAAATTCCCTAGACATCTCGGAGGCATCCAAACAGCTTCTTAGAAAGTACTGCTGCTGGTTAAAGAGCATTCGATTGCTCTTATACGATCACGTGATTTTCTCACACGGAAAATTGACGCGCGGACGGGGGGGGGAAGGGGGTAATATTTCCACAGCGGACTCGTCTCGAAGTTAATTTCGCAAGTAAAAGCGGCAAAGAAATGAAAAAAAAAACGGGGGGGGAACGAAGCAGCAGATCGAGAAGGGAATACGAATATGGTTGGGCGGTAAGGGGTGGTGAGGGGAGGGAAAGAATGGAAAAAGGTTAAAAACGCGTGCAAAGTAAATAGGGATATATTAGCGGGGTCGGTGGTTGGTACTTTGGAGGGGGTACAGGTCGTGACATTGACGGATGGAGCAGAGAAAGGCATCCCCCATTATGCTACATAATTTACTGCGCCTGGCTCCTACCACGGCAGAGAGCACGGCTGCTCCATGGAGTTAACCGCCGAGACCGAGGGACGCTTTGATCGCGTCTCCCACTATCTCTCTCTCTCTCTCTCTCTCTCTCTCTCTCTCTCTCTCTCTCTCTCCCACCCTCTCTCACACCCCGTGAACAATCTCAACGTTTGTATTGCCATGGAAAGTGGGTTATTCCGAAAATTTTACTCCCTGGTTGTTTCTCTCTTTCCGGTGCACGGCCAAAATCAAATTTCCTTTTATTCCCCAAACGTCGACGGCGTCTCTCTCTCTCTCTCTCTCTCTCTCTCTCTCTCTCTCTCTCTCTCTCTCTCTCTCTCTCTCTTTCCTCCATGCTCTCATACTTTCCTTCATGGCTTCATGCCTTTCCCACCTATATAGGCTCCACTTTGCGCTTGGCTCGTTACAGCTCGAGTCTAGCCGCGAGACTGGGGAAGGGCTACGAATAAAGCTTTTTTCGACCGCAGACGCCAGACTTTCGCGCGGAGGATACGCGATGGCCCAAATGCGAGATATGGCGCTCAGTTTCATGGCGTGACCACGTCCAGTATAAACGGCCAAAATATTTGGAGCACGGGACCGCCTTGAAGCCTGCGGCGGTACCGAAGTAACGAGGGACTTGGCTTGGAGCTTGTACGATTAAAATCTAACCAGTAGTTTCTACCTGTAGTAGACAGACCAGCGCTTGAAAACTTTACCTTCTGCATTATTGTTATACGTGTATATGTATATAGTGTGTGTATACACACATATATATATATATGTATATATTATAGTAATATTTATTTTCTTCACTAGTCTCACTGTTTTCTATATCTCTTTTTATTCTCTGTGAGTTACATGTATGCACTGCTTTTTTTTTAGGTCTCGCTTTAGAATATACCTATCTGTCTTTTAAGAAGTAGACGCTTTTTCTCACGGACGTCCAGTGGGACGTCTATACGGTTTATCGTACGGGATATTACAAATGGAACTTCGCTTCCTTGTACGTAAATATTCCTTCTGCGCGCCCTTGGCGGAAATTGATAGCTTATACAGCAGCGCAGCGGTCGCAGCTGCGGACTCGCACCCCAGGATATAAGAACTTTTCTATAGTACGTACGTTCGTTTCTATATCAAATAATACGCAGCTCTACGCTTATTTCGTCATTTTACACGCAATTCACGCTCATAGCTCTACGTGCGTCAACCTTACGTGATGCGAAAATTCAGTGTGAATTTGATGAAGTAAAGCTGTGCGCACGTGTACCGAGACTCGAAAAATCTTATTGGGAGAGTATAGACTGGCATTCTCGTATAGAAATATAAATAATTTTGAATATAAAGACGTACCTTGTTGTCTGTTTGATTATTTGATAAAATATGAAAAGACCGCTGTGAATTTTATATGAATAAGAAAGATTGATTTTCACGAAATTACTTAGGCCGTAATAATAATTCAATGGCTACCCGATGGCATTGGATTTACTGTAGCTTAAACAAGTGGTACGCTGTAACAGATAGTGGATTAGGGTTGAAAAAAAATATTGTGCACTCAAAGCGCCAGGATGGTGCCTTTCATTTAAAAGAAGCTTCTTTTCAAAGCTGAGGGGAACCCTTGGCAAAGTGGCTTAACCGGTCATCGAGTACCGCCCTGACGTCTAGTGATTAATTACGAGAAGTTCCCTAGGGTTTTTTTTTAATTTTTTTACCTAATACGTTTCCCATAGAACGTTTACGTGTCGCGCTCCGAAACCGTTTACGTTCCGCACAGTTCATGAGAATCAGACTTTGCGATGAACCGTGTCGACATGGATACTCGAATTTAACGAATTCAAGCGAAATATCGTGCAGTGCAAATTGCATGTAAAAGATACAGATATTTTCGTACGTAAGTAGTGTATACGCGGTTTAAAAATATATGTATATGGAAAGACAATAGCCCTGCTTATGTCGCTTTACGGTTAGTATAATACACGATGGCAAGAACGATAAGATAAAGTAGATAATAATAATAAACGGGAAAATATAGAGGTAAGAGGTCATATAAATTTTTCGCGCATTATCATAACCAGAAGTGAAATTTTCTTCTTGGCGATGACGCGCGTCATTCTAGCTTAGCGTCTTCGGCGACGTACGTATGTATGTTAACTCAGCGAAAGTTCTTCCGCCGAGGCGGAGTAATGGCAAAGTCCTCGAGAAACCGCCAAGCCAGGGTGCGATATCGGTTTCTATCTTTCAGGTCTCCAAGTAGCTCCACTACTGGCTGCAATATTCGCAACGAGAACCCGTCGCGTTTCATAGAAACTGGCGGGGCCCCGTTATCTCGGCCAGGGCGAAAGAGGACGTGGAAGATGCGATGGTAGCAAAGAGGCTGAAGAGAGTCAAGGATAGAGTAGGAAAAGCAAAGTGGTTGGCCATACCATCAGACGCCAAAGTTTCCACCCTTATACGCTGCGATAACTTAAAACCGCAGGGTATGCGATAATAACGACCGATATGTCGAGCCTCGAAGCTAAAGAGCCGCCGCTTCTTCTATATGGGCGATTTTGCTTCTGATACTTATGATTTTTTTTTTTTTTCCTTTCCTTTCCTTAGATACAATCCTCGATCCTGCCTCTACGAATCTTCCGAAACAAACTCCTTCTCGAATGTCTTTCGCGCTGGGGACCATAAACCACCCGTGTGATTTACGCCGAAATCCACTCGCCTTTCGTGCCGGCACTCCTTATCATTACGTCCCCATTGTCACATCGGGACTTAACTGGCCGCTCCTACTTTTCTCCCTTATAGATATTCCATTGATTCCCACGCAAAGACTGTAGAGTCTGCATGGGATTTTGCAAAATCAGAAAATCACCCGCAGCATTCGCCGTACGCAATTTTACATTTTTGACGACCTTTTTTTTCTTCCATTATAATTTGATACTTCGACGTTACCGTGATATTCGTTTTTTGCCTTGTCGATCGAACGGATATTGATTTTTGGAAAAAATCTTGTTTACCTCGTTCAGGGAGAAATAATGTTTCGAGACAAATGTACCTTTTGCCCAATTAAAATAGACTCGTCTTTCGTCTTGAACGGAATGAAGAATTTAGAAAATCTTTTTTACGTCAAATTCAGGCTCTCGGTTTGCCACGAAATATGTATATAAATAAAACATCGATAATCGCTCGTAACGCGGCTTTATTTGTCTCCTAAATTTATTATGCTTTAACAGCAACAAACTTTCACTCTTTATACATAATTAAATGACTAAGGCTCGTGCCGTCGATGTCGCCCGTATTGTAGGCACAGCGGGTATCTATGCAGTCTATCAATTCAAGTTTCCCTTTCGCGAAGCTGTACATAATTATTTACGAAAACCTTAACGGAAACAAAAGGTAGCGTAATTCCAAAAATCAAATTGGATCGATTTATACATAAACCGATTATATACTGTAGAAAGGTACGTCCGTGCGTATTCACGTATATACCTATATGTATACATTACGTATGAATACATATACTACACGTGCCTAACTCGTCTGCTTTATTAGTCATAAGGGCAAACGAGACAAGACTCACAGAAAATACCATTGAAATACAGTACATAATGCTCTGTGATCTATATACATATATGTACATACAGTACCCGAGTTATTTCGGTTACCAGCAACGTGTAATTAATGCTGTATCAATGACGTCAATCCTAAACATGAAACACAAAGCGTAACTATTTATATGAGTATAGACAAAAAAAGTATTCCGCGATCTATTATAAGCGATATATAGTTGACATTCGAAAAACTAGGTAGCGCGTAATCGATATTGTACTCAAGCAGTATCTTTGTTAGGACAGTATTTGTATACCGTTGAAATATACCGGGTGTAAAAACGTTCAAATCTGAATTTCATACGTATATACTGTATAACAACTATCGCCTGCGAACGTATATTAATTTTATTCGGATTAACCAAGAATCATGTGCGTAATGGACAATTATGGCGTAATGACAACGCCAATCTTTCACGTAGACACTCGTCCAATTGGCACAAGATTTATTGAACTATTCGTACACCATGAATACAGTACATGGGATTGAGTATACCTATTGCGGTATATACATATATATAGTACATGGAAAAACAATGCTTTGCACTTGACGCGTGTCTGAATGGGAATTGGGGGGGGGGGGGGGGTTGGAAAATAACGCGGTGGGGCAGGGGTTGACAATGTTTTGTCCCGTGGTGCGTTTATCGGGTAACAATTATATAATGGCCATCAAACTGATATCGATACTTTTAATAATTGCAGGAAAACACAATTCAATCATCCGGTCCATCTGCTGTGCCATGGAAATTGGATTCTTGGTCCTAAGGGCTTTGAAAATAATTCCATTTATTTGGCTGAGAATATTCTTCGATTCGGTCCCTCTCTACATACAGAGGGATTTGAAATTTGTTCGCTCGTTTTTTTTTCGAACGTGAATATTGGAAGCCTACTCGCTGATCCGGCGTTCTTCGTTGAATATGGCACGCGGGAAGTGTATAGGTATATAGTGGGACAGGCAGGTGGTAGATTATGTACTGGGTAACAATAAAAAAAAAGGCGTGCTTCATTTTCACTCAGCGTTCATCCGTTAAATTCGATTGTTAATCTCCGCGGGTGAGATTCAATTATATTACGGGTATCCCACAGCTTCCCTGCTTGAAATAAGAAATACTTTTTGGTGGAGTTTGTGTAGACATATATACATATACAGGCTGATATAGGATATCTGATGCGATACCCCTGCTATCAAAGTATTTCCGGTTGGATAAAAGAATGTTTGAAAAAAAGAAAAACAGTAGATCTTTACCTTAATCGAATATCGAATTAAAGATATATATTCCGGAAGATTCATAGGGCGCTCTTCCGGAACGATTATCCGTCGCTTATACCTGATACAAGCGCTACGTAGTCCTGAAAGGATATTACAGTAGATTAATTTTGGAATTTTTTATTTTTTCTGTAGGTATATCAATGTCTTCTAAACGGCTCGTGATAAGTATATATCATATACTGCATGTATCCCAGATCTTTATTTTCTGCCAAATATAGCGGGATCGACATGATATGTATATAATCGTATAAGGTATAGGCTGGATATTAGGATCTACGATATAAATATATATAGAGCCACTAGGGAAGTGTCTAAAAAGAAGAAAAAGCTTCCTTATCCCCGATTTCCGTAATAGATCTTCAGAACCTTTTACGTTCCCCCGAGATTCGCGATATTAGTGCATCGCCATGAAGATGTTTAGCGATCATCGAAGAATTCACGATTTCTCGAAATCGTCAAGCGGACGTAGGCTTTCCGCGTGCTCGTTAAAGCCATTTCCGGTTGCAGTAAAAAAAAAAAAAGAAAAAAGGAGAATTCCCAGAAGAATATAAAGAACGTAGGTTGAAAGTCGGCGGTAAGGTGGAGGAGGGAGAGAAGAGCAAAGGGAAAAGAAGAGGCAGACAAACAGGCGTGCGGTTCGGAAAGTAGGTAGCAGGGAATGTTCAGTAGATCCCATAGTGCTATAAGGGGTTGACGAAGGCTGAGAAGGAGAGAGGAAAATACGAGAGCAGGGTGGTCCCTCGCTGTAGGGTGCAAGGTTGGGCTAATTGGGTGGGGACTCGATTACGACTCGGTATTCTACGTTTCTCTAGGCGACACACGTACCACCGGCTGACTGGCCACGGCGGCGTGTGCCAAGAAAAAGAAATAGCCCAGGTCGTCCATCTTGAGTTTAAACCGGTTAAATTTCTGGCCTGGTGTCGCGAACTGTGGATCGGACCGAAACCACATTGGCCCGTAAGCTGGACACGCGGGGGATTTTAATTTCGCTAAAGGCTCACGAAAGTTAGTATACAGTTTTTATATATAAAATACATATAGGCTATATTGATTACCGTATACGCCATAGAGAAAAATATCGATACAGGAATAACAGTGAGGAGCAACTTTACGTGAAACATACAAAGCTCGGACACAAGAAATCGTAGCCTTTGAGGGCGCCATCCCCCTTGCATATCCTGGACAAAGCATTAAATTCATCCGGAAGATTAATTTACCTTCCTCAGCTGACTAATCGTAGTCGATCCCACTAGCTTGCCTGCTAGAAACGAGATAAATCATCTCGCATGGATTTAAGATTACTGTCATCTTTCGCAGCTTCCAGCCATATGCTGCTCTGAAGTCACTCGGCTCCTCCTGGAACATGAAGACTGATCATCAGCCAATATCCGCAAGATTCTGTGCGCTGCTGACTCTGCTAGGGAGCATCGATTGCGTCCTGACGCTGGACATACGTGAGTGCAATTTCGTATTGTGTCGTAATCACTCTTTACGATTATACTTCACACCTCGTATATTCTACATCTTTATCACATAACCTGTCCCCTGCGAAACGTCCAGTGTTAAGTTTCAGTATGGGAGCAGGAAATTCTTGACAAAATTATTTCACCCACGAGATGGCTCTGCGCTTCACTCGACTCGCCCTGAACGGACCTGACGCCTTTTTTATTCCCTTTCTACCGGCATTAGCGTACTGTTTAGTTTAATGGCTGCTTTACTGCTGCATAGCACGGTGGGAAATAACCTCTACGGGAACGAGCTCGTAAAGACTCGCCAACGGCACATGCGATCCGATCCGATCAATCTTTGCATATATGTATGTATATATACTTATATATATATATATATATATATCAGTCAGTCATGAATACTGGTCTGGCTATTGACAATCTGCAAAAGACCTCTACCACCGGTTTTCATGGTTGTCATAGCGATGTCATAGAGTGCACGAATACTACCAACTCGTTAATGGGTCATGGCTGACTGACTTGGCGTGTTTAATATATATATCGCCGATGCAGAACCATCTGAACACCTATGCTATTGAATCTGCTCGTAACGATCGGCGAACGTCCACGCTCTGGCAGCGTTCGTCCAGATCGGATTGAGGGTGCGAGCAAACAGGTAGATACGAACGTAGGTAGGTAGATAGTAGGTGGTACCAACCCACGGGAAAAGAAAATTGATTTCTTGGCCAGCGATAAATCTTTGCGGATGATTAAAGTATGGTACCGCGTCGATTTCCGAGAAGATTCTTTTTAGAAATGCCATTGTTTTCTTACCCCTTCATATGGATGGGTTCTCCTTCTTTTGTGATAAGGTGCGCGCGCAGAAACCTAAAGTCGACGAATCTTCGCTCTTGGCGTTGGCTTTGAGGATCGTTCATATCATTCATCGGGAGCAGGTGATCTGAGTTTTCTTTTTTTATTTTACCTCGTCCACCCGGAAGATGAGGGTCTCATCAGTCTTACGTAATGACGCACTATTTCCGCCCTTCACCTCGGGGGATCAATTATTTTGAATCTAATACGACAGGATGAATTACTTCGAAAAGCTTTTTTGCTACTGTGTCTCTGGGAATAGGGGTTGCTGTAGACTTCTGATTTTTTCTTTATCTGTATATATATATATATATATATATTATATATCCTTTGCTATGATATGTATCACACTGTTGATATAAATATATTAAATTTCTGAAATACGATTTTTTTCATTAAATCTCGTGAATATAACCAACTAACCTTTCAGCTCATTCGTCTTTGGGCGTTCTAGTGACATTATCTTTCACTTTATCGACTTTCTCGTCTAATTGGGTAACGATGAAGAATTACGGAAGAACGATTAGCCTCCTGAAATTTCATGACTAAAATCCATTAGTTTTCGGAACGTTTTCCACCGGCGTAACGTAACATTGGGAACATCCAAAAAATGGTACAATGCAGGAAGGATGAAGGTAAAAGAGGGTGGCCCAGGAGAAAAGGTCCTGTATAGGTTGTAGGTACAGAAGACGTCTCGGATAAAGGGAGGGAACGCGGACGAAGGGAGATAAAGGGGTGAAAAGGGTATAAAAAGAGAAAAGGAGGAGCGCGGCAGCTTGAGCATAGGCTATTGTTGTAGTTTGCCCGGGCCAAGGGTCTGCTTGTAGCTTGCGTTCCCCTCGTTATGGTAAATGGTCTGTCCTCGAGGTGGGCAAACAGTTACACGGAGATAAGTGCAGCCGGCACACTCGACACCATCTCGAGACGCTTTAAGCACCGTTCTCTGTCGTATGTCCCCACGAGTGGCAGCCACTTGCCACTTGAGTTCACAGTCCCACCATCTTGAATCTACTGACGAAATACTACGTGTCTCAAGACTGGACATTTTCTTGAGACTCGTGCGTCAAATAATCATTTATTCCCGATATCCACAATAGCGACGATAAGTGCTTGATAAGAATTTCAGGTATCTTTATTATTTTAACATTACATATATATATACGTCTACGACAGTTTTTTCTGATTACAGGTTAGATTTCGGCAAGTCCATTCGATACTGATCTCAGTCCGCCTAACCAAACCTTAATGAATGTTGCACCAGGTCCTCTCGACCGCAGCACGTTTGAAAGTACAATTCGATAAGGCAAACTTGCACGTGGCTAGATGCTACATGTTAGAGGACTGAGATACCGAAAGTAAATGGAGAAACTGGCCAACTCCCATCACGTAGCATCGGACAGGATAGATACGTGTAAGGCTGGATACGCTCTCTTGCGAAAAGTTCCAAAAGCCAAACCGATACATTGAATAACGTTGGAAGCTGAAAAGTGGGTCGAAATTTCAAACATAAGTATACAAGGTTCACGTGGCTCGAATATCGCGTCGATAACAAATTAACCAAGTTCAATATTTGACTTGGTAATAATTTTCGTGTTACTTGGCGTCGCCTCTGCCATTAGCAGTTGACTTTACTTATTTCGCGAGAAAATATCACGGGAAAACGCTGACGGTGACAGCTATGAAATTGTTAATGCAGAATACAACCTCCGTTCCCACGGCCAGTACTTATCTATTGTTCTTCTCTTGTTACGTCAGCGTAATCTTTAATTCTTACCTAGACAACGCCGGTTTCAGGTGGCGCGTGGGCCCATTGTGCGCCTGGAAATCTTTGTTCCTTTCCGAATGGAGAGGAAGCGGCGCAAACCTTCTTCGAGATAACCGTATTACTTGGGCATTGTCTTTGGTCAGCCAATTCGAAGTAATGAGACACAGTCAGTTGCGGAGAACAATCGGATTCTGCTAGCTTCGGATGGTCTAGGCCGTCGCGACGCCTTCCTTACCCACTACGGATGCACTGTACTCTGAGGCAGTCACGTCAATCTCATTTCTTACGCTATGATAGCTACGTCATTCTCGAACTTTGACTTTCTTTCCTGGTGCGTTCACTGGATACTTTTTTTTTCGTATGTACTTTGCTATTCTTTTTTTAATTATTTAAAGTCCTTCAATTTTATATATGTCAGATTTCATTTTTCTCTTTCGACTTAATGACCATTGTAAGTGACACAAACGGTAGGACGGGTTTCTGATGAGAGGATGAGCAATTACCTCAGTAAAGGGTTAGTTAAAAGTAAATGGATTCTTCAGCACGTGTTTATATTCCGTGCGGGAGGTACCGCTGACTTTATATAGGCACATTGCACATATGTGACACGCTTTGAGAAAGAAGTCAGGAAACCTTAAGGTTTACCGCAGGGAACCCTCGAGAAGGGGATTTTATACGATCGAAATTGACGGAGTTTTATGATGGTTTATATATAGAGCGAAGAGATTGGTCATCTATAGGAAACTTTTCGAGGATTACCATTTGCGAAATTTCATTCAGCGACGCAATTTCCGGATATATAAGTTTTATCTGTTATGGAAAATTCTAATGGCTCTCGTACAAGAAAAACAAATACTTTGTCTTCTCAAACTAAACCGATAGTAGAGTTCAGAGAATCGAATGAGAATTTTATTTCTTTAACTTTCTCAAATATTTGCCCATTTATTATCAATGCTATATGGAAATCATAAAGTTTACTAAAATTACTTATTAACCAGCTTTACTAATAAATTCTCTACAACGATGATAAAGTAACCCTGAATTTTATTGTTCGCCGAAGGCAGCGAACTTTTTTCACGTTGATTATTCACACTTATATCACGACAAAGGGTTACCCGTAATTCTCAGTTCCACTCGTAATAAGTTTGCGGAGTTGAAAACACTTGGCATTCGAATCACCCGGTATATACGAGTCTCACCATGCGAACGGTCTTCGATTAGCTATCACGATTCACCGCTGTGCTTTATTCAGCCGTCAGCCGTCTGCCAAGATCCAATTAATTAATTTCTATATTTAACGTCCGTCGGAACGAATAATACACTCGATATAATTTTGATTGCCAAAAAATAGAATGCTCCTCTCGCGGACTTTCAGTCCCACCAAATATAATTCGTGTAAGCTGAATTCTCATAACATGGAAAATGTACAGGGTGCTTATTATCATAATAGAGGATAATTGAAAATTCAATTTAATAATAATTTAGAACTTTCCATATACATAACCTGGTTACATATAGGTGTACCTTATGTACTATACTGCTATACGAAATAACAAGAACCGCAATAGCACAAATTCGATCGTCTAACGAGAGGTTTGGCTCGCGAATTCGATAACCCTGTGGCAGTGTCTCCTCGAAAGCTCTGTCGTTAGTCTTAACTAGGGTTATCCATTACCATTCCTATACGCAGCCGGATACGTATCGACGTTAAAGTTTATACAAGATATTTGCATCACTGGGTATCTATTAGATTGTAAAATATGATTAGACGGAAATGCAAAGCGGTTTAGATGACGTGTGATTATGTTCTTGTATGTACGTAGCTACGTCTCTAGGATGACTCGTGAATGATAGGCTCAAATATATATATATATATATACATTTGACTCTAGATAAACTAAACAGTCACGTCTTTGCTATCCCAGTACCACGTAGCACCTGTCTACGTATCGAATAGCGCTGAATCCCTATGAAACCACAATCCGATATATCGAGTACAATATCTTGTGTCCAGATATACCGACGGTAAAAGAATCTAAACTGTAAAAAAAAGAGAATAGGAATAAAATACAGCAGTGAGATTTCTTTTATGACGAGTGTAGGTGGATAAGGGTAGGTAGGTTAGATGGGAGTAAAAGGAAGATCCTCATATTTTTAAGGATTTAGCACTTTTCAAGGATGGAGAAACTTCAAGAAACTCTCGTCGATCAGTAATGTCATCTTACGGCTTGGTAAGGATTTTACGTTACGCATCAACGGTCGCTTCGTACCCAGAACCTTTGACCCTTGTGGGTAATATCGAGATGAATATACGAGACGGATATCCCGTACTGCCTTCTTCATTCGCTCGGCCGGTAAAGAAATTCTTGGTTTACCGTGAGAAAAGTCTGTGAGTGGGTACCGAAGTAAGAAGCTACGAAGCAAATACTATGAAATTAGGTTATACTTTGACGTAGGTGGATTCTTGAGTATCTAGCATTGGATTGTACTTAATGAAAAATACGTAAGAGGTATATTCAATGATAGTTGGGATTTTCGAATGGTTTTACAAAAGATCAATTATCATTTTCAAAGAGGGTCCTGACCGATATCCTTTTTTAAAAACCATGAAATTTCACGTTGACGATTTTGTAGTTTCTTTATTGTTTTTTTGTAAAGCTGTGACAAGGACTCTACCTATAGTCCTCACGATCCAAGCCGACCCGGAACCGACCCAACCCGTCCCGCACGTCCCAGTCTATCCGAGTTCAGTTTGGAGGATTATAGCTTCACCACCTGACGGCTCCCACCGCTTCGAGAGATTCTCCATTCCCGTATAGTGACTGGCTCTCTCGTTCACCCGGTACCTACCCACCACTCTCGCAAACAGCCAAACAGCCCTATCTCTCTCTCTCTCTCTCTCTTATTTTAAATAATACCTGCTGCCGCTGAAAGCAAATCTCTGATCTAAACTCAAAAAAGCAAAAAGCCGAATGCGCCCTGACTTTTCTATCTGCGTACCTTGTACTCATAACAGAGTCGAACTAACCTGTTTGTCTGCACTGCCTGGGCTGATATCGACCGGTGGATGCTCAATCGAGCAACCCAACGACTTTCCCTCGAAAAATACGGGATAAAGCGTCGTGACGTCCCCAGAGATTTACGTACTGCAACCAGGTCGCTCTGCTTGCTTGCGTGTTCGATTACGTGCGTTCGATTGGCTGCGAGGAAATTTCGTGCTTCGCGGGACTTCGATCTGCAGAGAATATTCTCTCGGCAGCATCCGCGTCAAGACCCGCAGCTTTCGCGCTTGCCAATCGGCAAATTTCTCTGGCAAACTGAGCGAGCGGATCGTCAAATTCGAATTCACTCTACCGGGTGCTCTCTTTTGAGTCATGCATATAATATATTTTCAATGTGAAACATATTAAGCGACGCCGAGTGGCTATATCTGATTACTTTCAAGTGTTTTTCATTACGACAATAATTACGAATGATGCTATATGGAGGAATGACGGATTTCATGCAAAAAAAAAGACAGGGTTTCGATTAAATCTGGAAACTCAATATCAACGACAAACACACCCTGAAACACAGTCACGTTAACCCATTCGCGGACTGCGAATATCAGCGTTTGAGTAAAATCAATTGACAGGTATTTCCCATTCGCTCTTCTTTTTTTTTCATTTTCTTTTTGCAAACTGTACAGCCCAATTGTCCAGGATAGCACGCTTGTGAATTCACCATCGTGGGAGTCAATCGTGCCGTCGAAACACCTCCTCCCTGTGTATAGACGATACGATTAATCACTCTTGTTGATAGTTTCGATTTCACGTGAAAAAGATGAGCTTCCTGGTCAATCAATGGATAAAACAACCCGTAGTAAGGCTTTATCGTAGATCCTATGAATGATGATGAGAAAATGAAAACAACCCGTAGTAAGGCTTTATCGTAGATCCTATGAATGATGATGAGAAAATGAAAATATTGAGTGGTTCGATTAATGCCCCTCTTCTTAGATAAGAATTGATATGAAAATACATAATTACATGAAACCTGAAACGCCCATCTTCGTTGTCTCTTTACCTCCCTATATTCGTCAGCTTTTACATTCAAACTTATTTCCACCCGCTTGCCTTTCGCATTCGCATCGAAACAACGTGACTGCCAGTAGTCGAAAGTTTCGCGAGTGAAACATCAATAGCATCCGCCAATCTCTTGATCTCGAGCCTGTAGAGAAGTATTGTTCTCCCACGACATATATAAACTATAAGCAGTAGGTACCAACGTACATAAGGGAAACAATGATTACATGTGAAAGTTACGGTTAGGAAGTATCACGAGCGGAGTTGAATTGCGTTTGCAGAAATAGAAAAGTGATATACGAAGGAAGGAAACGCCAGAGGGAAAACAAAAGGTGAAAAAGCTTATACATATATATATATATAAAAGACAAAAATTACATCCGGGCAACCAGTTAAGATGAAGTCAGAAATGGTAATGTTCCAGGATAGGAGGTTCCATTGCATCGTATTTGTCTCCCTACGTTTATCATACGTACGCGTCAACCGGCGACACTGATAGTTCGACGTGAAGTGCGTCGCGACGAATCGCCGATAGAGAAGACGCTTTCCTAATATCACGACGTACTGATTTTCTCGTGAGAATTGCTGGGGTCGTTACTTAACGTTTCTCTGAACTTTGTACCTGCAGCACAAACAGCTCCCTGACTCTGTCGCTATTCCCAGAGAATTCAGGATGCAGATAGCGACTGGTGCTGATTCTGGTGACAGTGCAGACAGGAACAACGGCGCGCTGTTACCTGCTGCACCTTGGAGACATGCAAATCGTACTGGCGTTTGAACTTTCCAACGTATTCATAGAATGGCACTCTTGTTCGATCTGGATGTTCTGCTAGAGGCGAAATGGCGAGTCGCGAGGTACATGAAATAGCGTGGATCTCATGGGAACATGGAAAAACTGCATGTACTCCACGTGAACGTAGCTCTTGTTCCCTGTAAATATTGCTCGCTTTTGTACAACAAAATCTATGGGATTCGTTCGTGCAAATTGAAAGCGAATAACGAAATTTTTTTTTTTTCTCTTCGACCGACGTTACTGACGAATATTTGTCTTATTTTTATTTTTTTTTATTTTCATATGTATTCAATTTAAATGGTTGATTTTTTTTCTTGGTATATTTTCAAATATAGTAAGTACATTCGAACAATTCTATTTTCATGTTTTTATAGAGCTTTCCCGAATATTCGACTAGCAATGCGAATTTCCCTTTAATATTTAGCACCAAACCACTAATCAGTTAAACAGATTTTTATATATACATGTATACATGAATGGCTGAGTTTCAACACTATAATCGTCCATTCACGGATTTTCAACCATCGACTAGCCGGCAGCGTTCACATTTTGAAATGGTGTCGAATCAAAATGTATTACCGATAAATCCTGACGAGCGAATCCGCGCGCTACGTGACCAAGCTGGGCGCAACGATCCCGACACGTTCGATTTACCAAAGACAACACGTCGCCATCAATTTCAATTGTTTGTGTGACGAATCGAATCTAAGGGTGTACAGTGAACCAGCCATGAATTTTCTCTCTTTCTCTCCATTTCTTTATTCGCATCGACGTTTTTCAATCAGATGGAAAAATTCGAGAGAACGGAAACGAATAGTCCATACATACTGGCCATACGAATAATACAATATTTTATAGCCGTATCCTTGTGTACACGTCACCTACTTCTTCCCTAGTACATATTACTATACGTATATGCCTATATACGCGTACATATTACTGTATATATATATGTGCGTAGATGCTCAGCTCAGCATCCTTACACAGAACAGAAAAAAAAAAACTCTACAGCGAACGGCAGAGCCATAAATTTTTTTTGGTAAACAGGTAAAAAAAACTTAACGTTGCCCTGTTAGAAAATGTAGATTGTCGCAGAGACATGTTAAAAATTTCACGTAGAGTATCCGTGCGTATCGTCCTATAGCTGGAAATGACAATTATCGAAATAACCTAATAAATTTTCTCCACGACGTTCCCCGTGCAAATAAGCTCAATCGAGAGATGGTTAAGGGAGCAAGAAAAAAAAATAAATTATAGATAAAAATCGGACACACTTCCATTCCAATAGAAAGTATACGTATCCTATACGTAGTTCTTGGTGGAAAAAAAAAAAAAGTAAAAAAGGTATTCCCCGCAAACGAGTACACACACCACAAGGAAGGAAATCCATTCGATTTTAGATATTGGCTGAGGTTAGGTTAGGCGTTTATACTCAGGCAATGCCTTTTTATCCAACGGGAAGTTTAATAGGGAAGATTATGGGTGAATGACGGTAAATCCAAGATAAATTGAAACGCGAATGAGATAGATGTAAAGACTAATAAGTATAGCGATTGGATAATACCCCAATGGCGCTTCCGTAGGTATCGGGACTAAAGAGAGTCACTTGCCGCTTATCCCATACTTCCAGCCGGAATAGCAATCACGAGGCGAATTCGCTATTGTAGATTTATTCTCGATTCCCCAAGAACGTTTTCGGTTTCCCGTTAAGGATTCGCCTATAGCGAATTGTAACAAACCACAGACGTAACCACTTTACAAGTTTTACTTCTTCTCCTTGCAGCCTTACTCCGCTCTTGTTGATCCCGGAAGACATTTCCGTTTACGACAATGGCCTGCCATTTCGCATCCCCCAAAATCCAAATCCCCCATAGCCTAAGCCATCATCAACGCCCAGAAAACTATACGATTTTTTGGGAATCCAAGAGACTGGTATAGTGACGCGTTAATGTTATTTCTCTGAATATATTTGTTTTTGGTGTATATTGTATAGATGTATATATAGTGTATTGTGGTACAGAGCGGTAAAGTGTCATGGGGTCTGTAATAAATATCAATAACGTAATGTTTCAGGGTCATGTAACTCACCCCTGGGAATGGAGTCTGGAGATATCCCAGACTCTGCCATCAACGCAACCTCCTCCTACGTGACAAATGTTGGACCGCGAAACGGCCGGTGAGAATATTACTGTTATAAGGAGACACCTTCTTGCCGTTAAAGAGATTGTGCGGCTGCCTTTATTGCACCTTGGAAAGGCTACATTAAGCCTGTCCTTCAACTACGTCAGATCTTACGCCATCTTGGACGTCAAAGCACGTTCGACTTCGTCTCTTACTTAAGACAGCTTCAGTTTACGAGTTAACGACACCTTAGACTTTGGTCCTCTGTTAGCCTCAAGTCCTTTTTCCGTTGCGTGTCTAAACGATTTTAGCTGATCGGTAACGAAAAGAACATTCTTAAGGTCTCGTGTTCATAATGCGATAAGTTGTCTCGTGAAGCGCCTGAGAGAACGAGGACAGTCTTAGCATCGGTGTCTGGTAATTTCTAAACTCCAGGGATACCGTTATTCGGCCGTATACTCTCATGGTAAGAGTAAGACGAGATAACGAGACATCCAGGTTGTTTTTATTCTTTTCGCTGTTCCGACCAATGGAGAAAACGGCAGTTTTGAATAAAACTTCCGTACTTTCAATTCCATCTCATCGATCCCCAAGGACGATAATCGGCACGGGAACTAAAAGAATAGTTAAAAGAAGGTAACGGTGGGTATGAGGAAAAAATTGGCATCTCGTCGCAGTGCTGATTCTACCTAGAGACAGGGAAACGACTGTCTGGATTTTTCATCGTTCTTTCAACTACCTATTCTTGCTGGGCAACGCGTTTCTCTCAGGTGCGATAATCGTAGAAAGTCGAAATTCCCTATGGAGGTTATGATATTTGGACTGTTGCTATTTAAAATATATCGTAACGTTATAGAAAGGAATATGTGGGACGTCTTGAATTTCGATATCCTGCAAACGTGGAATGACGTACAGTGACGAATGAATTTTGAGTGAATATATTTTTCGTCAAAATTTTTTTTTTTTATTTAAATATATCCAACCGGGACAATCTCATTTATGTCACCGATGGGCTGTATCGCGGTTGAGACTGCGGTAGAAATAAAAATATTACGTTACAACGAATATGGATATATTCCATTTCGAAAAATTATTGCCTACTGACGAAATAATAAAATGGACCGCTTCGTTTGAATTTTTTAATACTTTTTGTATACAGGTAAAAATAGATGTTTCATGGACATGTTAATTTTCTTTTTCTTTTTTTCCACTTCGATTATTAATGAAATTATTCAAAATGCTGCGCTATCACCCAGAACTGGCTATGAATTTTCTGCAAACAGACTGCGAAAGGAAACGGCTGGCGGTGCTTGGTGTCCCAAGAGGCAAATAGAAACGGGGGTTCGCGAATGGCTCCAGGTCGACTTATCCAGTCCCCGTGTCGTTACTGGCGTCCAAACCCAGGGTAGGTACGACCATGGACGTGGCCAGGAATACGTTGAGGAGTATACCATTGAGTACTGGAGACCCGGCTTCACGGAATGGCGAGAATACAGACGCTGGGATAACAAGAAGGTATACGTTTTCTTATCGGCAAATCAATTGCCGACCAGTTGCCAGCTGACTAGGGAAACTTGTAATTTGATTTTAATAGAAAAGTCGCAATGGAAATTCTACTAAAATTATAATTTAGTCATTTAATTTTTCAACTTCTTGATTGTTTAATTGATATATTATTATACAATTATACATTATACCGAAGAGCTCCTAAGAACATACATTGTGACCCGTAATATTATAATTTATAATCTGATAGTAGCGCTGAATGAAATTTCCAAAAATTTTTACCACTGATTGACAATTCCCTAATGAAGAAGGACGGCTACACGTTTCTATTCCTGTAATAAAATTTACACCAGCATTCGATTTCGTTAATTAAATCAAACTATTTTATTCCTGAGTGACAATAACCTCCGTAACAACCACCACGGGGACTGTTAAATCCACAATAAATTTAATTATTATCATATTTTTAGGTCCTAGCTGGAAACAGCGACACCGCCACAGTGGTATCGCACGAATTGATTCCGCCAATTTTCGCAAGTCAAATTCGAATCCTCCCGCATTCCGTTCACAGGCGCACAGTCTGCCTTCGTATCGAGCTCAAGGGTTGCCAAGATGAGAGTGAGTACCAACCCCTATACTTTTATCAAATTTAATTCCAAAAAAAATTTTTTTATTTCAATCTTTTACATAACACCCTTATATGTTCCTTACGTTACTGTCGCAACACCAACAACCCACATAGGTGCAAACGCATGCGAGTACAAATTTCACGCAGCACATACCAGTGATTATCAGTGGCGATTTTCGATATCGCATCTAAACCACCAATGCATCGACAAGAACGTAGAAAGTTGGAAACTCGTAATACATCCATAAATCCTATTGAAACCGCAACCGCGCTACCGATGCATCCATTCCTCCGGAAAGCCCAGTACATTTGTTTTCACCCCACGCCAGCCCAATGGCAATTCTAGTACTTAACGTTACGGTACTAATAGAATTGATTGTTCCCGTTGGCAAAAACAGCTTGTAACGAGACCAGCGAACGTACGATCGTTGTCATAATATTTCCAACGTTCCTCCATTCTGATTTTGGAAGCTCTCTGAAATTCAACCAAAACTTCGTACCGTTATACGATCGGATTATCGATCGTCTATAAAATTGAACTCTGTAGGATTCGAGCCTTTACCCACCCTTGCCCTTCTTCCCATAGTCCGTAACCTCCAACCCTCCAACACCGGTGTTCCTGCAAGCTCTTGAGAACTGCACTTGGCGAAGTGTTCGCAATTCCTCGAAAACTGGCCGATCTTCTCTCGTCTCGAGTTTCTACTGTGGAATTCGCAGGACTACGTGTATATATATATATATATATGTACGAGATACGTATATCTGTAGGACGGCAGGAAACAGCACGATGGGAATTTCTCAAAGTTCAACCAACCAACGCCTGTATGGCCAAATCTTCCTGGCGAACTTGAACATGCCTTTCGTAGTACGTGTTTGGGCAGTGTTTTGGCAAGCTTTGTCTCTAGCTATATATATTTGTGTATAGACAGGTTATAATTGTCTGGACTTTATAATTAGTCGACTGTATAATATAATATATATATATATAATATTACTATATAAAGGCGTATAGTAATAGTCCGTATGTTAAACGAAGGAACACATTTGATATTCGCATAAATGATTTTTCTACGACGTTATGCCTCAAGTGTTATCCCTATAGCGTACACGTGTTACGTGGCGACACGGGAGTTCGTTCAAGCCATAAGAAATATTCGAAGCGTGCGAGATCGGGCTCGCTACCCTAGAATGGCAGATTTATGGAGGTCGCTCACGGCATCTGGTTAAAACATGCTGGCGCTATTCGGCTGAGCGGGTTGAGCGATTACTTCGAAATTGCGACGACGCACAGTCAAAGTATGAAAGTAGACTGGGAATTGGTATAACGTCAATTAATTTCAAAATGGCAGACCGGCTGTGTGTACCAGTGCCTAGCGAGGTGCAACTGACCAAGACACTTGGCCGGATTGCCTGCCACGCTTGCTACGTTCGAGCACCCCTTCCATTCTTCGTTACCTGAAATATTGGAGGTAGTTAGGCAATTCCAAACTCGGGCATACAAGTTGGCACGAAGCCTTGGCTGGTTCAAAAAGATTTATTACTTATACAGTGGGGTGCTCGATAATTTAACATGTATTGTCCTTGACGTGCAATCGACAGGAAATTCTGGCAATTTTTATTTCTTGTCAATACAGATTACAGTACGTAACATTGTTAGCCTGATCATTCTTTAGCGTACGTTTTTTACGTAGGAGGCCATGACAATGCTTTTGGGTTCCTGCCTTGGATTATTTCCAATGTATATTGTATCAATGGCCAACTGTGTTATTTGTTTGATTACCGCAGTAGTGGTAGCGGATCAGATAATAATATTGTCTTTTGGACTGTCATCAGGTGGTATACTGAACTACGTAATACCAGAGTCTCCAGTCGCCGAGCTCAGTGACAGCTTCTATGATGGTAAAAGAGAATATGGATTATTGTCCGAGGGCTTGGGTCGACTGGTCGATGGGGAAACAGGCCCGGACAATTACAGACTCGATACTGGATACGTTGGAGGTAATTATTACGTCTTGTGACACACTTCACTCTCTTCCAAGTCCTCCTAGCGAGGTACGAGTTCCGATAACAGGACGATACCGACTGTTCGATAACAGGTGAGGGTTGCGTGACAAAGAAGCTTTGAGCCTTTATTTTTTCTTTGAAAAGAAAAGGCTGACCTGACAAAAATTTATTACAAAATGTAACGCCAGTCTGGAGTCATACCTGAAAGACCTTTCTTTTCAGACATCGTCAGGAGCGACTTTGGTATAATTATTGATTCGTCGGGATCAAGTTTTAGAGATAGGGGAGTTAAATGGATTAAAAAGAAATTGGGCAATTTAAACGTCAGGAAGGATCAGCAGAATTGACGGAGGACCCTACTGCGGGAGGACTTTGTCATAGAACAATTAATTCTCCACTGGCCTATTTTACCTGTCACGAGGAAAAATTTTATCCGATTTCTAAAAAAAAAAAAAAAAAAAAAAAAACATGAAAGAAAAACCAATGCCAATATGGCGATCTTGAATTTGAATGAGAATAAAATCATACGCGATCTAATGTTATCCAATATTTAGGAGTTTCATATTGAAAAAAAAAAAATTTGGAATAAAATTGATATTAAATTTTTTTTTCAGGTAGCGGATGGGTCGCGTGGATGCGCGATTCGTTTCCTGAGAATTTTCTTGAGTTGCTATTTGAATTTGATGACGTCAAAATATTTAATTCTGTGCATATATACACGAACAATTATTTCACACGAGACGTGCAGGTAATTCAATTATATTTGACTGCCTTAAGGATTTCGTATTACAATCAGTTTATCCGCCTTATACGCAATGTATTTGTAATTTTGTACATTTTTTCTCAGGTCTTTTCCAAGGCAGATGTCTGGTTCAGCCTCGGTGGTAAATTTTACAATGGAAAGCCACTCTCCTACTCCTACATACCTGACACCGTGCTAGAGAATGCCAGGAACGTCACAATTGGCTTACATGAACATCGAGGAAAATTCCTGAAACTTCGTCTCCACTTCGCAGCCCGATGGATCATGATCAGCGAGGTGACTTACGATATTGGTAAGTTTTATTTATTATCAAGAAAGGATTATTAATTAATTTCAAGGACCTTTATATCACTTTTAGCAAACCCTTACGATAACGCTACCGAGGACGGAGTCTCCGTTATCAGCACCGGCGATATTCCTGTCAATCCTGAGCTGGATCTCACCCTGCAAACAAGTAAGCGTTTTACTAATTCCAGACTAATTCGGAATTAACGCTTAAGTGGAAGGAGCTAATGTTTCAGGGAATAATTTAGCAAAGAGAAACTCCAGAGGTAGTGCAGTAACAGTAGCGGTACTGGTACTGGTACTGGTAAAAGCTTTTATCAGTAAAAGTATAACTATAGAAGTTGGTCACGTACCAGCGGGAGCATCCAAGGAAAAATTCTTTACGTTCGGGCACATAATAAAATCGTCTGCGATTTCGAGAATAAGAGTTAAAAAATAAAAGCTCTCGTATTTTACGTCTCGGTAATACAATAGAAAATGGCAGGAGCTGCTACTGATTCATTTTAATCCGAGCGACCTGACGTATCTATCGTCGGAAGTATCGCGTCGCTGTCGTAACCAACCTCGAGCACTACCCCATCTGCTACTAGGGGACGCGTAGGTTTAGTAACTGGGTAACTTCATTAGTAAAATGAGGCCGCCATTCTTTACCGTGAAGATACGATTAGGAGAAGCTGAGCTCCGAGGGATGCTTTATAATTCACGTAGGAAGTTCCGCGTAACGTAAACAATTAGTCGGATTAAGCGACAGCCACTACGGGCAACAAGAACGGTCGAGCCAACTCTAGGGAAAATTACGTGTGTCTCTGATAGACCAACACCGACGAATCCTATCTTCCATTCACTAACGTTCTGTGACCCCATCTTCTATGCCAGCATGCGCTTGAACGTCGTGCTAGATTCCACGTCAGATATAAATAAAAGACTGTAATATGTACAGTACTGAGGAGATAAAAAAAAAATAAATCTTTAGAGCATGCAAGAGATAGGCGTGTACCTAAATTCTAGGATGCTGCCCGGGTGAAAACTACCTACCTACCTACCTACCCTCTGGTACCGTTACGCTTGATGGTACAGAGGTAGGTGGTAGTGGTGCTGCACTAGGTACAGCCTGATTACCGGTATTTGCATAATGCTCGTCGGAGAACGCGAACGGAAAACGCTTAAATTTTTTACTGTTCGTTTTATCACGAAGAATTCGCGACCTCGTAAGTCGGTTCTAACAATGAGACTTTGTTCATGAGAGTATGAGGGAAAACATGCTGAATCGAGGATGCAACTGTATTGGGTCTGTTGAGATGTTTGAGGAAATTGAAATAAGTAATTAGTAAGAAAATATCGTAAACGAGGGAAAGTATACGTTTTCGTTTCTTAATTATTAAATTTGCACAACTGACGGGGGGGGGGGGGGGGGAGGTATCCTTTTACTAAATTTATCGTTCAAAATCTAGCATCCATTATTGGCTTAGTTTATGTCCCTTTCCTTTTATTTTAATTGCTCGGGAATACCCATCTGCCCCGAGCTAAACTCGTTTTCTAAATTCATAAACCCGAAGTCCTCTTAATTTATGATAATCAGGATTTAGCATCGATCCTTAGTCCTTCACTGTCTCACCGAGTACTTTATGAATTTTAGTTACTGCAAGGGACGAAAATCAAGAGTACGTCGAAGTACTTATAGGAGTACTTACCGCAATCACTTTACTCCTATTGCTAGTCCTGGTTATCATTCTGCTGCTCAGTCGTCGTCAGAAGCTTCAGAGTTCACCGACCGTACTGAAGAACCCATTTGGATTCGCTGTTAACATGAAGGTAATAAAATTTTCGTTTGGCAAATTCATTTTTTAAAAATTCATTAACATGAAACTGTTTTGCTGGAGAGAGACACATTTGTTTCCTAAAATATCAGGTACTCTTTTATAGGGTCTTCTGCTGAACTTGACGCCTGGCAGTATGCTTCACGACAATGCACGGGTCTCACCGGAAGTAGCTGATGACACCAGTCTTCATGAATCCTTGACGATGGAACAATTTGATTCGCCTTTGGTCTCTGGACAGAGTAAACAGTCGTACGCGCCTATACCGAGTAATGGTGAGAAAATGTAACATTTAAAAAATGTTTCATTATATTCAGACCTATAGAGGTCTCATTATTTATAGACTCTGCGAGGGAAGTAGACCTGAGCAACATTTTAGAAGATAATTCCAACATCGATGTGAAGACAGAATATATAACAAATCAGATACCAACAAGTACGACAATGCCCACTTCGAGTTATACGTCTTCCCCGTCAAACTCTCCTGCTAGACAATCTCAACACTATAGGACACTTCAGTTGTATACTGCCGCAACATCTAGACTTAACGTAACTGCAGCATCAAATTTGCAAAGGGAAGGCGAGCAAGTCTATGCGAAACGCTGGCATACGGCACCTAAAGAGAAGCACAAGGTTAAAAGAATTATTATTTTTTTTTAGTGATCTTTACGATTTATCTTATTGACTGAATAGCCTAATTTTGTGGCTCTGGTATTGCTGAATAATCCATATTATTTCAATTGGATAGTACCTGGATATCTATTATTAATTCCAGGTACCAGCACCGGTAGTCAGCTGGAACATAGCACCTAGCATGAACAAGCCATACAAATGCAAGGAGATCGAACCTATAGATATTCCACGTATCTATTTGCGAACCGCAGAAAAGCTTGGATCGAGTCAAATCGGAGAGGTAAAAATAAGAAAGTACAATTGAATAGAAACTGGTGAAATAATGAAATTCCTTAGATTAAAGCCACTCAAAACTCCATAGGTAATAGTCTGCGAAGCAGTAGGACTGGAGGAGGTGGTAACAGGTGCCGGTAAACTTGTGGTAGCCCGTGTTCCAGCTGCCCCAATAGAATCCAGAAATTCTAACAATACAGCGGAAGTGATGAGAGAAGTCCGCTTCCTCTCTTGTCTATCGGATCCAAACGTAGCAAGGATTCTGGGAGTCTGTACGGCAGAACCGGCACCCTGGACAATCCTCGAGTACACAGAACTAGGCGATCTCGCTCACTACTTACAATACAGTGTACCATTAACTGGAACTCTCAGACCAAGTTATAATCTAAAAGCCCTCAGGTAATTGACAAATTGAATTTAACCTACAGCACGTTTCACAGTTCTCGAGAGAATATTCATTCATCTTACAAGTCTCCTCTCCACAGTCAGAGTTGTCTTCTGTACATGGGAACTCAGATAGCATCGGGTATGCGATTTTTGGAGTCAAAGAATCTTGTTCACAAGGATCTGGCAGCCAGGAACTGTCTTGTGGGTCGTTGCTATACTGTCAAGATAACCGACATAGCAATGTGCAGCGACCTGTATAAAAAGGACTACAGCGACATCGGTGGGAGACCTCCTGCACCTATAAGATGGCTACCCTGGGAGAGTATTCTACTGGTAAAAGATCATCTTATTCCTCAATTCGCAATTGACTATTTATGTCATCCAACCTGTTTAATTCACCTGATAAAAAATTCTCTTTCAGGATAGATACACATGCTCGGGTACCGTATGGTCATTCGCTGTGACATTATGGGAAGTCATGAGTCTCGCACGAGAAAAACCTTTCCAACATCTCTCGAATGAGCAAGTCATTCAAAATGCCGAGCTTATGTATTACGGAGGAGAGCTACAAGTACGAAGAAAATTTCTTAGTCTCTACCAATCGAATTTAAGCCTCCCTTGGCTTCTTGTCACTTCATTTCTTACACCCGTATACATATACATGTATACCCATCCTCCGTTTCATCCCTGCAGATCTCACGCTTACTTCCACTTTCTTGTCCTCGTCCTCGTCCTCTTCTTCTAGAACTTCTATCCTATACATATACGTTTGTCTCTGTCAATAGACTGTACTCCCAAGTCTTACTGCTCGCATTCTGCCTGAAAAAAAAAAAAAAATACTCCCCAAGTGTCGCGCTATTTGTCACCTGTCCAGGATATGCTTGGCACGAGGACGAACTCGCGGATAGTAAGCGAGGGCCACGCCCGACGCGTAAATTACGAAAGACTTTGGGTCCTCGTGCAATATTCAAAGTCTCCTGCTCCGAGTCAGGACGAAGGAGTAATCAATACTCCTACATACTGAATTCAATCGATATCCACCTTTAGAATACCGTATAGAAGTCTTTTTTAATGAATTCAGGAACGAGATTTCCTAAGGCGATCGTACGTTTTTCATTTTGACAGGCGCACTTTAAATTTTACCTATTTAACAACTGCTTGGTCGTTGTAATTTAGAGTAATTTAATAATCAACTTATTTCAGACATTATTGCCAAAACCGACAATGTGCCCGGAAGACGTATACAGAGTGATGTGTTCCTGCTGGAAGAGAGACGAGACTGCGCGGCCAACTTTCAAGGATATTTATACGTTTCTTAAGAATGTTAATGGAGACTATCGACCAGGTGCATAATCATAGTTGACTGTGATAACGAATAGTCAGTTGCTCTTTACACTGACAACCTTCTCAGGTTCGTCGACGTCAAGCAAGTGACTATAAAGGTTTGGCGCTACGTAAAGCCAGCAATACGTGACTTGGTACTCCAAAAAGAAGAGACACAAGGATAGAGAAAATCACATAAGAAAAAGAGATATAGAAACTCTCAAGTTTCTGCTGCCAAAGCTAATTGCATTGAATCGTGCAATGTTTACGCTCGGGCGTATTCAGTATTTCGAAAGGGAAAAAAAAGACGCTTGTTTGAAATTCCACATGGGATTCATTGGCACAGTAGATTGAACAATGTAAGCGGACCGTACGATTGGAACATATCATCGTCTCTTCTTCAACTACCTGCGAAAGCTTTCAGTGTAAATATTAACAAACGTATTAAGTTCAGCTCTTAAGGACATACGAGGACTATTCTAAGCGCAACGTTTCCAGCATCGCTACGCCATCGAAATCTAGTCAGTCTGATTCCTTTATTTCTACAAAACTGTTATTCTGTACAGAACTCCTTTTACTTTAATTACGTGAAGTGTATACAAGGATAAGTGCTAAGAAAAAAAAAGGATATAAAAAATGTCTACTGACCTGTACATACTATATAGATATACACGCGCCAATGAACGAAATTAAAACGACACGCGCAACCAGCGTTATAAATTGTGCAATAAGAGAGGCCGGAATTGTTTTTCGCTTTCATGGAATACGTGAGTACGTGCACGACAAACGACAACACTTGCTGATAACGAATAGCCAAGTATTTTGCGCGTGTCGTTTTTAATTTTCAATTTGATTTGTAGGCTGGATATTTTTATGGTACCCCATACGGTATTTAGGATCGATCGAAACAATGTATATGTAGGTACTTGAGTACAGAACTTTTGCACGACTCTTACTGCGACACGTAATCTCTTAATTATATATAAATATATATATATATATATATATATGTATTTCTAACTGTCCCATGTCAAAAAAAGAATCGTCGATCCTTGCATAAAAAATATCCAGCATTCTTATCTTGTACATTCGAAGCCCGATATAGTAAGTAATTAAATAACATAGAAGTTTATCGATACGTCATTCAGTTTATAAACGACAGAAAAAAAAAATTGTTAAACGTATTGGATCTATCATCCGGATCGATCTTTGCTCGTCGTGAGCGACATCTACTTTCTTTCTCTTTCTTTTTATTTCAATGGTTATTTGCCATCTGAAAGCGTCTAGACTTTGCTCTTACTATCTTCTAGCTTCAGCTGAACGGTAATAAAAAGAAATTTAGATCCCACGTGAATTGTACTTGTAATTTTTTATGGGTTAATTATTATATCAAAACATATTTCGTATGTCGAGGATAGATTTTAATCCCTGTCATAAATATTACTACTAAAATATTTTATTAGACGAAGCTAACAGACTCGTGCTCGACTGCATAGAAAATTTATATAATTTCCTATCAGAGATTCATCATATAATATCTGCAGGATTGATCGTCGTAATTATTACTGATCGATACACCAAAATCGACCTCTCCTCGAGCCTTTGATATATCACATCGTTCCAAAGCGATATTTACGGCAGCTAACAGGTACCATAAAGTAACCAAACGAGTTATATTAACGCGCGAATCGTACGACTACGCCACTTTGACCTCTGACACTATGCCGGTCCTCATGGGATTTGCTAAAAGTGCTTCTCGATCCTGGTAATCATCTTGCAGATGGTACTTTCTCCGAAGTTCGTCGATTCTCAGTGAATCTTCAGATTTTACCACAGACTGTTAATGACAGAGCTTATGAAGGAATTATTGGCAGCGAGTTCGTTTCAATTTTTATTTGATCCATTTTATCAATTTCATCCGTTACTTCAATGTAGGCCGTTCACTCTACGTTTAATACAAAAATAAAGAGGCTCGATTTAGAGAACGACAGAAATTATATTCATTAGAGGCAAATTACGAATTAATTACGAGTTAAGGTACAAGGTGAGGTTGAACAATTTTTTTTTTTATTTTGCATTCGCCTCTACGATTATTAAACTAGGACACACTGTAATGACGCTCCACTTGAAACTTCCGATTTAAAAACTGCCAATGCGCCCGTTACGCTATAAAGCGTTACGAAAGTGTTACGAGTTCAGAGTCGTGATCGGAAATCACCGATTCGAGTGTTCGATATCAAAACTCGCAGATCGAAGATATCCTATTACTGCGTCGAGTCTGTAATATATTGACGCCATGTCGAGACTGTGCTTTTCGCGTAACACTGGTTACTTTACTGGAGTTTCTCACGATACTCACAAAGCCCTCACTTACGTGGAATAATTGAATAGTAGTTACTCTCCTCTGCATCGAGATAATGCATTAGCAAATAGAAAGAAAAAAAAAAACAAAAAATCGTATACATAATATCAAAGCAATTCCTACGTACCGTTGAGAAAATATTTGCGTACAAAATGTTCTCTTATCTGCGGGCGGCAAACAAAAATATTGTTTTTACTAAATTAATGCATTTTTTAACCTGTACAGCTCTAAAAGAACAATACACAGATTCGAAGGTCGTCTGGAAATTTATTTTGCAATGGGATAAGGACACAAATTTATTAATAGAAACATCTGGTTAAATATCTACAATAAACAAAGATACCGAATACGGAAATGAAAATTTGCAAATCTAACATTTCAATTGTTTATCTGTACTGTCATATGTTTATAGAATAGCTGTAAACTATTCACCTTCGACTATAACATCAGTACGTGACGTGTCGATTCTCTGAACACCACTGGGCTTTCCCTGTGTCGATAAACGTTTTACACGAGGTCGATAAACAATCCATTCGCGGAAGCGACTCACGAAGGTTGCCATCTTCTAGATGGTACATTGCGCCTGTTACAAGTCACTGGCGTCCTGTTGTTATAAGAAAAGAATTTTCATAGAAGCCAGGTCGATATCGGTATAGCCTTTGTATTACCGATCGACATAGAAGAGAAATAGATTTTCGTAGACTTTATTCCCTTCTATCATATATCCAATGTATGTAAACAGTTGCACCCACAGTGGAATCCACTAGAGAAGTGATAAAAAGAGTAAAAGAGTGTAAAAAAATCGTTGAAAGCACTGACGAAGAAGTTAGCATCGTGGTTCGTCAGGAGGAGTAATATAAAATTTGAAAAACAGGTTAAAATAGAAACTGATCTTTATACGACGCGATCGATTCGATACCTCGCTGTATAAATTCGATATAAATTTATCGTTAAAACGAATACCCGAAGTACAAGTCGAATAGAAATTTCATAATGGATTCTGACAACTTCGTCACTCATCCGATAGATGGCGCGACTAAATAAGTGTCTAGATCAAATTTGAGAATAGATTCTCAGCGGGAAGAGGAATTTCAAGGCATTATCGCCAAGGAACGGGATTCATGGTACCTCGTGTCTTCCCACGGGATAGTGAATCACGAGAAGTACGAACCGATCGGCATACCGATTTCTCATGGGGTATCGAGGTGGGAAATTACGGAATTCTTAACCTGATAGGGGCGTTGTTATTTTTTTTTTTTTTTTCACCCAGTGGTAACAGAGCGATAGCCTGTAATCGGGCAGCGGGTATATTACGAATATATTTCAGACTGACAAGAACCAGAACGAAGTAGTTGAAGTAATGAAATGCAGAGACAAGGAGGCGATTTGACTTTACGGCAGGAATGGTAAACGTGGTATAAGACTGGTACCACTGGTATCGGCTGCGATGACACTACACACTGTTTTGTCTATATATATATATATCGAATGATTTATACATATGTACATAAGAATATGCTGGATGCGTACGTTTATATAATGGTAGCGTACGGGAAAGTAAGAGCATTGAATCGTCGACTGTCAAGAGCCGCGCTAGCGAAAATGCGGGTTGGGTTATTATCAGCTGACTTCGGTCTCCGACACCTCCTACTCCTCCTTGGCATCGTTCTTCTTCATCTTCCAGGTAAGCGTTTCTCCTGCGACGTTTATCTCCGGGACAATTACATTGTATTCAGGTTATATGATAAAAGCAGTGAAGAATTGGACGTGAATTTTGAGGTATCGTTCACAGTGTGTGAATTTGACATTTATTTTTTTGAAAGGTTAACTTTTTCAACAAAAATTTTCAATGGACTCATAATAGTATTCATTTTTATCAAATATATATATATATATATATATATATCACTATGTATCTTCGTTGACTTATCAAAACAGCAATTTATTTTTTAATCGGTACTCCTTCGGCAGTCCCTGACAAGGATAAAGTCAATATTCTAAATAAATTCTTTGATCTTTGGTGATATAAAAACTAATAACCTCTATTTAATTATGCGCCCCTCGTTACGTTCCAGTGCACATGCACATTGAAACTCTTCAACGAGACGCACACGTTGATTTGGTAGTACTTGGACTTTATTTTGAGCATTTTTTTTTTTATTTAACTTTACTCTCTGTAATTTTTGTAATTTTTCGTTAAAGCTGTGCTATGCTTCATTCGTGACTTTATGTCGATTATATTTATAGATAACCTCATGGCAGAACCATGTCCAGCTGAGAATTGCTTATCAGCTGAGAAGTGTGAATCAACCTGGGTCGGTGCAGTTTGCCAAGATAACAATCTACAATGCTGCAGTATAGGTATACAGAATAAAAATAATATCACACTACCATACAAGCGTGATACAATTTAAAAAAAAAATTTCTAAATTCCTACAACGCTGAGCGTTAGAATCGCGTTAGCGTCTATTCGGGTGATTTACTTAGATTTTGCTAAGGGACGTAAACAACGATCATTTTTTTTGTCAACTTCAACAAATTACAATTGATTTCACTAAGATCATTACTGGCGTTAAGAAAATCAGTACCAATAATCGATAAAATTTCTAATTAACAATGACCTATTAATATTCAAATGGATGTCAAAAGTAAATATTCGTAAAACTTTCACAAATTGGTAAATCTTTCTCTTGCGAAAAATATTCATTGCGTTTACGTAAAGCATTGCGTTTCAGTAAAAGAAGAATACAGGACCCGCTGCCGTCAATACGGGGGTGAATGTATGAATAGATGCAGCCCAGTTGTCCAAAAACCAGCAGACGACTGTCCAGGTCAGCTCTGTTGCGTTCTGGTGTAATTGTTGGATTGAGGATCACAAAAAAAAATGACCATAATAAGACATAGAGAAAAGGAAGCACAAGAGACTTGAGTATAAATCAAAATTATATAAATCATTGTAATGGTACAGAACTACGAGTCTGATATATTCGCTATAGGATTGCAATATCGTTGCTTGTACAAGAAAACAGGAGGAAGAAAAAAAAAGGTAAGAAAATACAGATCAAGGTTCGCCATGAGAAAATCATAAAGGCGGAAGGCAAACGTCTCTCTCTGCGAAACTTAGTACATGGCGAATTTCTTATCTTTTAATCTTGTACATTGCGCAATGTCTACGTATCTTAGACACCGATACGTTACTTTCTACGTTCGTTTGTAATTGCAACGATACAACGATAACAATTCTGAAGTTAATAGTTTTAAATAAAAAAAAAGTTACAATATATATCGTTAGACGTACATTACGTTCCTTTGATTTTACACGAGAATAGACGAAGACAGGATCGCGGTTGCGTCAAGATCGTGAAGTTCGTACGCGCCAAGACTATTTCACGGTTGATCGCGTGCCACGTCGATGTACAGGCAGATTGATGCACGTTCAAGGTACTTTAATCGCTCTTGGACTCACATCCCAACTCGCAAATCATAGCGTCCATAGGGTTCGTGAGAAACCTCTATATACCTTGAGGTTAAAAGATTGAATCCCTGGGCATAAGTCTCTCTTATTGGATCCCCTAAGTAATATCTAAGTGATTCGATGTAAATTATCCTCATTACGATGATCAGAGCACATAGTCCGCATCGCGTATACGCATACACACGCGCACTGTAGAATAAATGATAAAGCGAAGATGCGACTCGGCAAGCAGGGTACCAAGTACCCGAGGAGTCAATGCCGTCGAAGGATTCGGCTGTACCGTAAATGAAAGCCGCCTTATCTGTAAGAAATTGCCTGAAGCGAGTGAGCTGGTTGACAAGAGGTTGGTGGAGTACGCGAGGAGAAGAGGGGGTAGACGGAAGGCAAAAGCGGTGCCTTAAGGGGGAGCTCAAGAGATGGAGGAGGACGAGGGACATGTATATATGTATATAGAGGTGGTGAGGGCACGATATTGAAGGAGGTTTAGGATGAGACGGTGTATAGTAGCGGCAATGGCGAAGGTAGCCGTAGAGAGGATGGAGGTGGTGGTGGTGGTGGTGGTGGTGGTGGTGGTGGTGGTGCATGTGGCGGGCTGTGCCAGCGGTGGTAACAACTGGCACGAGGTGGAGGGATTGTGGAAAAGGTAAGAAGGAGGACTGGTGGGAGCGAGATTTGCCGAGGGCACTGCAGGCAGACGCAAGGTAGAGCCATTTCGGTTCCCCGAGGCGCAGCGGGAATCATGCTTCGCTTGAAGGATGCCGCGCGCGCAGAGGACGAGGGAGGCTGAGGGTCGAGGAGAAGCCCCGGGGACCGGACAAGCTCGGTCGCTGCGGGTACGGAAACGGCTGAAGATAGTGGATAGCGCGCACCGCTGCCGGCGGCAGGACGCTCAGCCATGGGGAGTCAGGTTTGCCGTTGGGAAGATGGGTAGGGACGTTCGTAGGGAACGGTGTGGTCCTAGGGATGAGAAGGGCTTACGGCTATAGATAGGAGAGAGGGGAAAGGGGGTTGGAGGGAGACGAAGAGAGACGGAGAAGGACCAGAAGGCATGAGCGAGACAATGCGTCCCAGCGCTGCCTGCGGCAAGGCGGCACCAGGCTGGCGGACCAAGGCCCTCTCGCGTAGCCAGTAACGATGCCCTCGGGCATTCCGTGGCAACGGCTCCCAAGGAAACGATAAGCACAAAATGAAATATTAACGAAGAACGCACGATTATTTTTACGCCTCTCGTCTCCTGCCGCGACTCACACGCGACTAACTTCTCGAGGTTGAGTGTCGCTAAGTGCTTGGACTTGGGGCCAGGAGTGTCTGCATAGCTCAGGTAGCCGTGGCTGCTTGACCACGAATTAAATATGTGGAGATGATCTTGATGCGGGTGTTAAAGAGCAGAATTGATCTCATGAATCTATATACAAGGTGACGTTTCTTCTTACTGGAAAATCGTCACGTTCTGGCACAGGTACCTGAAGGCACCTGATATCATAGACGCACTTAGGTATATCATTGTATTAAAATTAAGAAAATGAAGGCACGCTGCAGCGTAACATTTTATGTCATACCATACAGACTATTGTTTTTGTGAATAAAAGATACTGCGATATGCTTATCGTACTACAGATTTTTAACTGGTAACGCCAGTGACGGAAAGGTGCACAATCCGATACCGCGAAGGTGTCAATCAAAAGGCGGCTATGTTTTTACGAGTAGTGCCGCAACGTGTAATAAGGGGCCGTTCGTCACGACAGGTTCCGGTGCGAGAACTCGAATGTAAAGACAGGCTACCGACGCCACCCATTAAATCTCCGATTCGATGACGTAGCGATTGCAGATGTACAGTTAACCAACACACGGGCGATGTGGTAACGAATTGAGACGTTCCTCCTCCTTCAGAAATCGAACGATAACTCCTCCTCGACGAATAATATCGCCGTAACAAGAGGTAGGCAGCTACCGAAGGGAATCAAGGCTGAGGAAAGAAAAAAAAAGTATATGTATACATACTAATTCCAATGAGTCTTTTCGAATACTTCATTTTATGTTTTATCAAAAAGAAAATAAGGGATAGTTCATCCCGAATAACCATTGGAGAATTGTGCATTGAGCAACGCATTAAAATAACCCATTGCACCTTTACCAAGAGCATGTCAGGAAGGCGCAGTTGCATTGCGATGAATGCGAGGTACCCCGGGCAATTCCCTAATTGCAGTGAGAGGCGGGCGCTGAGGGCAAGCGAAGAAGGAATGGGATGCTGTGGTACAGCGAGGCAAACCTCGACTCCATTCTCTCTTCGTTCTTCTTCAGTGCTCCGGTAATGCTCCGCAATGCTCTGCACGGTCTCGAACGCCCCCGCAGCAACGGGCCACGGCCTATCCATCTCATCCTCATCCTCGTACTTGTTCTTCTCTCTTCCTCCATCAGCCACGGTTCTCTTACTTGCTTCTCTCTCTGCCGCACGAGCCCTCACGATCCTCACGAGTCGCCGCGGGACGACTGCCTATAAGGAGACTTTACAGTGTACCGCGAAAAAATATTGGATCTACTAGCAAGGGTTCCCCGTCTCCTTCGGATGAGCGATCCTGGACCCTCTGTCCTTTGTCTGCGTGGCTCGAGCATCTGAGAAGGAAGCTTAACAAAATCGATCAGACCATCAGGAATGAAACTTACAGGAAAGAGAAGAAGAGCATCTTCTTCTGGATATTAAAGGCTAAGTCTTACCATGCACTTTTGACCTTAGACGACCTGGCTCCATCAAGAGTGACTTAGGCGTCAATCCCTTGGCTCCTTGATGAGATCATTCTTGGGGTACGTTGAATCGCTTCTTTACCATAACTCTGATATGGCTTCATTCAGATAGATCGATACCTTGTAAAAAAAAAGATAGTGTGATCCGATCTAGTACCAGATCCCTCGAAGAACTTCCTTATGAGACTTGTACTCGCCGTGAATTGGATTACGGACGCTGGACCGATAACGATGATATCTGTCAGATCTGATTGTACGGTTCTTCGACGGATAACAGAATGCGTAGCTGTATATACCTATTATTCCTAAAACCTTGAAAGATCTTGGTGGGCAGCGATGCTCCCATAAGATGGGAGTTTAGGCCCGGAGCGCGTCCCACGGCCATCTATGGGAGCCGCCTGCCTTTCTCAGGGAGTGTTCTTATGTAAGTGCTACGAAGCCCCGAGGCTGTCCGGTCTTCTCAAAATGATTCACAGCCTCCGGTAATTTACATTCGCTTGCGTGGGTGATCAGCCGACTCCTCCGGCTCTTGCCCTGCCATCGAAAAGGTTAAACATACACCCACCATGGGTCACGCGACGAAGAGTGGATAGCGATCGCTAAGAGATCTCGTTGCGTGTATGCAGCGTGCATATAAGTATCGTGTATCGAGAACGAAGCATTGGTCATCGAGTTTATCGGATTTTATTTTTATAGGGGACAGATGACATTAGTTCCTCCATACGATAACAATGACATTACGATAAAGAAAGCTTCACTCTCGGCAATCGATACTTTCAATGTGACGTTAACGATGATATCCCGGATAGGACAAATCCCCAGGTAGGATCAGTTGCAAAAGGTCAAAGATTTTTTACGCCACTGCTTAGTGCCTGGCAAAATGTTAGCGATCACCATTTCCCATTTTTATCGAATTCGAAAACGAATAGCGAAAACTTTTCTTCGATTTACTCGAAATAATTGTTCCTCTTGGCAATCCTAATGGTTCTCTCCCAGCTCTGTTAACCTCTAAGACAAAGTTATAAGCTATGCCACCAACCCGTACTCATTTCTAGGGATAAGCTAAGGATTCAATTTTAATAGCTTCCCCCCTTATCCCCACCCCGTGCCCTGGCAAACTCTTAATTAATCGTGGGAACGTAATTGGTAACACGTAACTTATACTCGTGGACGTCAAAGAACAAAAACTGATTCCGTGAACCGGACATTAATTATCATCTAGACATTCATTGCTGAGAATAGGTGGGTGCATTATAAGCAGATGACCCACCTTCTATAAATTCACATAGATAACATTATTAAACGACCGATCATAAATTCCTGACAAAGATCAACTTTTTTTTTTTTTAAAGTAAATACCAATAATTCTTATTCCCAACTAAATTACCTCAGTATCTCTTCTATCAATTTATCAAATGTCCCGCAACTTTCATCAGGAAGACACACACGAGTTATTAAACTTCCGTCCGTCTTACAAGGACCCAGGAAGAGATTCCATCCCTTTCCGAAGTTTCGTCCATAAATCAAGTGCCTATTACGATAAAATAAAGAATCCCCCCTTCGCCCCGGCCTGAATTACAAGAGCCATAAATTCCATAAGAGGAATCGATGAAAGAAAAGCGCAGTCGTACAAGCCGTTCATGTAATATATAGAATCCACTCGAAACGAAGCGTCCGAGTATGAAGAGCGATTACGCGATCGATGTACATAAGAGAGAAGATGGCATGCACGTACATATAATACGACGTATGTATATGATTCGTACGAAGCTTTGTCCGGAGGAGGAAGAAAGGTGGGGGAGGGGAAGAAACTGAGAAAGAGGTGGGTAACTGCGGCCTTTGCCTTGGGCACAACACGACCCGTTTCAAAGACACGTAGGGCCAAATCAGAGGTAGGGAGGGTACAGGGAGGGCGCGCCCTAAAATATGTGGACCCACAGGCAACTCTCGGACTCCTCGTTACATCCTGCCGGACGCCTCAGGCAAACAGTCCAGGCCGCCTGTCTGTATATCGTATGATACAAAAACATCACATTATTTTCTCTCTGCAGACGGAGCGAGCACTCGCGACCCGCGGGCATGTGACCACCATTATATTCTGCCCACCATCCTCGCGAAGATCCTACGCCGGATTACGTATCGGTTAAACAATTCAAATTGCCTGCAACCACTTGGATTCGTATGGCAAACCGAGCCGCATTATGTTAAAACTCCCCCCTCCCAAACCCACCCGCCCCACGGGAACATCCTTTTCGCCGTACGATTCCTTATCCTGGTTAACGCTGGTGTACGTGAGTTTGAAAAATTTTCAGGAAACAATATCACGACCCTCGGTTGAACACCACGTGCACCCTTATTTGCCCACGGCAATCGTAGGGTGAGTTGATATTTCTAAAAATTTTTTTAAACGACTCGACGTATAGCCGGATACCGGCTTATGGAATATAAAAGTTATATCGTGAGATATATCTTTTGGTGTTTCTTTTTTCTATGGTGTAAAATCGTAGACTTATTGATGGTAATAGTTATTTATAAATGAACTATTGATCATTCGGGACTTACACGAAATTGAGTAAATCGTGAAAAACACTGACGCGAAGTCATATTTTGAACCCGAAGGAATACGTCACTTTGTCCTGGCGACGTTAACGTTTACATATGCGGCCAACAGCGTTCGATGGGTTTAGAAATGCTGGAGGCACCTTGGAATGATGTTGTCGGCCGCGGCCAGTTTGGCCTAAGGGCTTCTAGAATACGACCGAAGAACCAAACTGGGTTCTCTTTGTATCAGAACTCGCAACAGTCCCATTATTCCCAATGGCACTGGACAATGGTATCGTGCAACTATTAATCCGCACTATGGTCATTTAACAATGCGTTACTCTATGCAGTAATGTCCCTCGAATTAAAGTAAAATGTCCTCAACAGCCCTGGCACTCTTTTGGAACTGCCGGTATATCGAAGAACACCACTTGTAAGATCCTGCAGCTTTAAGGCCGTCGTAACGCAAAATAAATTATTCCACTTGCCAAAGGTAATATACCTAGTAGGAGTGAGAGACGCACCCTATCAAAAATTTTCTTGCGTATTCCCAAAGTCCAAAGAACGTCTCGTATATATCTATATAGCGCATAATGAAACTGGTCCAATTAAGCCCCGCGGTATTATTAGGCAAAGTTCGGCGGCACGAATGAGGTTCGCCGCGAGCGTGCGCCTCGCGAGTACAGTAAACGCCGAGCGTGGCGATAACGGCCGAGGGTGAAACGGCGACAGTGTAGAATAACCTTCAGGCGAGGAGGAGCGCGCACGACCTCGCAAGCTCCGGGGTGCGACTGAAAGCGCTGCGCCGTAGGTGGGAGCGACAGGCACAGAGGCGCCGAGATGGAACACAGTTCCAGCAAGGCAGCCGTAGCGCGCGCCTCGTGCAACCCCGCACGCGAGGACCACGTGGCAGTGTGTGACTCAAAGCCGAGACCTTCGGCCCCAGTGAATATTATCCCTCCCTTGTTATACCTTGATAGCGCACATTACTTTAGGGTGTTCGTGCTAAACTTATCCCTACGTGGCTCCTGCCTGCACCCTACGAATATCATAACAATCAGCCGTGGACCCGAGCCGAACAACCGTCAACCTGGAGCCCACGTGTCAGAAACGGTAAGTATTTTTGGTCATTCCTTATCTCTTATCGGTCCGACACTAATCCACGGCTCTACTGTACGCTTTTATTTATTTCATCTTTTCATACCAGATGATCTTTTACTCGATGTAATTTCGAACGACAGATCACGTTCAGTTAATCTCTCTGCAAGAACTGATTGACGCTATCTTAATTGCGATTGAATTCAAGTGTTGCGTTTGTCAGGCTGTCTACGATGTTCTTTCGGCGACGTAGAAGATTATCCTCGTGACATTTATATATATACCGAAGAAGTCACGTATAGTATGTGCATTGTGATTCAGGCTGTTTACCGGAATAAACCAGACAATTTTAAAATGCTGTTTGTGAGTAATCCTATCGGAATGAACCTTTTTTTTTTAGGCTGTCTGTTTGGACTCGGTGGTAGGTAGTACACGTAGTATACATAGCTATTCGTCGAGGATATGTTTTTCATTGGACACGGCTGAGAAGAACAGACAGGCTTCGACTCTCATCGCGGTCATTTCTACGATCCGTTGTTGCGTACCGTATCAAGAGTAAAAGTTATTAGATGCATTAATTAACTAACGCTCGGACGAGTCAATTATCTGAACTTACGACGTCTCACTTCATTACTCAGAGATTTATTACGTTTATAACCTCAACGAGGTACACCTTTGGTTTCCATTCAATTCCGTCATAATTATCCTTCGCGCTGACTGCGGTAACCGCACTCACCGCGTACCTCTCGTCCTATACTCGCGTAGAGCGCATAGTTGGGTAATACCACAGCGGAAAACACAACGAGCAAAGTCAACAACCTGGAAAGAGACTCCCTTTTTCATATCTGAGCGGCCCTTGCAGGAATGGCTGTGCGTTTTTCAAAATATCACGGTCGTCCCCAGCTCCCCCTCCTCCCTCTGCTGCTCATGCCGCATTTTCTTTCGTTTGTTGATTTATATATTTTTTTGCTTTTATTTTCCCCCACCGTTGCCAATCGCTCTGATTCTCATTTATTCATAACGATTTCCGCTGCGATTTTCAAAGCACCTGAGAACAAACCGGTATTTAGGCGTAAAAAGGAACCGCAACTATGGATTGACTTTCTACGTGGACAATCCTATTATGCTCGAGAGACCAGTAACACACCTTGGAATTACCACGAGCGATCATTGATTTACCGAAGGTAAATCCAACGTGGCCCCCAGCTCTTTGCATTCGCGCGCCACAGCGTTTCTCTAATATCGAGCCACGAATCGATTCCCCGATAGTTTCCGAGAGAGTCGATCTCGGGTTTACGGTTACCCTGGATAATTGCCAACGGATTGTTGTGATAAAGTGCAAGATTGTACGGTGTAACGCGAATAAGGAGGACGGAGTTTGAATTCAGAAAGAGGCTAAAACAGAACTCGGAGAAACGACAAGTTAGAATAAAACCAGGACTGAAAGATAAGTCGTGCTACCAGCACGACTCGCTCTCTTCCTTTGCAAATCTCTGATCTATGAAAGCGAGACGATCCCGTGTTCCAGTTCGTTAGGAGTATCCATTCGCAATAATTATTACCCACGTTATCCGATCCCTGACACTATACCATGTATATGTATATATATATATATATATATATATACCTAACGAATAAATGTAAGCAATAGCGAAAAGTACAGTGGTAGATGCATATGCAATTGTGGGAATGATGCAATGCAGTCAGTGAAAAATAAAGAGTAGCACGGGTTGCACCAGGTTTAAAATCATTTTCCACCTATCAGAGTGATGTGTTACTACCTGCTTGTTTATACGTCTACGTATACAGATATATTCCGTATACGTAAGAGATCGTGTCGATAAATCGAAAAGGACGCATGCCTAATAATGATATACGACCGTAAGTTAATTACTGAGGCTAGAATTGAAACGGAAGAGACATAAAAATTCTTCAGACCCTGAACGATAAATCCGCATGGTCTCTACTCGGGTGTACAGTGAACAGAGAATATAAAGAACGGGGACATAGGAAGGAGAGTGATGGCGATATGCGAGAGCAGATATCCAGAGGATATCCGTCGCTCGGACAAACACGTTTGCCAGGACGAAGCGTATCGGGTTGTTCGGGGCAAGCAGAATAGCCAGGGAGCTTGTGGAATAGAGGAAGGAATGGGGGCTGCGAATTGCCTGGGGCATCCTGGCCCCGAGCACTGACGCGCTCCGCTGTTGCCGTAATTAGAACAGAGCGCCTCGAGCAAACTGGCCCACGGCTGACGAGTCTCCCGCGGACGAAAATTATTCATGAACCTGAGGACCCAAGGCAAAATTTTCACGTAAATATTCTCGTTTTATACCGAAAACCATAAAGAGCCTCTATGACGAAATTGACCCGGCAGAGTTACACGTAGTTTTCAATAAAAATAACAAAGTTGTACAAAAATCTTCAAGGCTGCTTGAATTCTTTTTTTTCACGTTATCTTACGTGTCAACTTAAGCCTGAATTAAATCCTCGACACGCTTTACTCGCTAGTGACTTAGCAAGGACGTGCTAAACTGGGTAAGGTAACTTGGGCTAGGTTATGTTTTATGGATCCCCTTTGGACTAATCGACGTTACACGTTGTCTGTGGCTAAATCGTCTGCCGACTAAAGCCCTGGACGGCTACCATAGTCTGGTTCGAGTAGGCTTGCGCCCGTTTTAAACTTAGAGAATTTACGTGTCCGCAGGTAAGTAGGTGAGTAAGTGGCGGGAATGGGCGAGGATGAAATGGAGCAAGACATGCATTGGCGCGTGTCGGGAGTGGTGCCCCCGTGCTCGTTACATGGCCTGCCAGGCTGACTACGTAAGCTACGTATCTACTAACTTGCATATGCGCGTACTGAACTCTCGTTTACTGTCACAGCGTACAAGCTTGGTATCTGCCTTCCACATATCTATCCAGAAAGCTATCTATCTATTTTCACCTACCTGCCTGGCCAGTCGCGTGAACCGACGCTCAGCTTAATGCCACTGGGCACGAGACATTAGATATGCCACGAGCCGTTACTACGCTGGAAAATATGAAAATCGGCAGAATGGAATTTATTCGTACTCCCCTTACACCAGCTGGCTTTCTCTAATAAAACATAGTAGCTACTCGATCCCACGAGATTCGACGCTCCTAACCTCCTCGTGCCACCGATAAAGCACATACGTCAACAGCGATCCTAAAAGCAAACGGATGAAATTTCAACCTTTATAGCATCGCTACGGGTATATCTAGCATTCTTAAGATTTAAAGCATTCTCCTGATTGCGGCAATGCAAATCGACGATGCAAATCGATGCCGCGCCCGAAGCGCGCCGAACGCAATGCGGCCTTTCGACTTTTACCGTGTGGGCCGCGGAGATCGAACGGCCGTTCGCTTACAACTTATTTGTCGAAATCCCGTTGACAGGAGGCTCCGAGGATGCCAAGGCGATACGAGGTGGGGTAAAGAGGTGCGTTTAATAGAGGTCGCGTCCATACCGAAAATTGGGAACGTTATAACCTTATAACGATCATCATGGGACCAATCGATGCCATCCAACCGGTGTAACGACGATCGGATCTCCGATCACTCGACACTACGTTCACTGCATAGCTATATGGGGACTGTGCGCACTGGCTTATACTGGCAGCTCGTACCCACGCCGTACCGTCAATAAATTTCTGACTGCCTACGTATCTCTTTCAGTCGACGGTGTGTGCGCAAGCCAAACCGGTCGGCACGCGCTCCAGCCATCCACTATCGTTTAGAGTTCGGAGTATCTTTGCACGGCGAACCCTGCGTCCTTTCCTCGCCCTCGGAACACCTAACCTCTGTACGATCGCAAACTCCTTAAGAGCAGTTGGGAGGGACATCCCTCCTCTCTTTTTCTCTCGTTGCATTTTCTTTGTTATCTCTCTCTCTCTCTCTCTCTCTCTCTCTCTCTCTCTCTGTAGCTATCAAATTGTATACCTACTGAACCGTCGACTCGGTCTGCCTTCCTTTTACTACATCTACCCTCTTCTTAACGGACGAGTCATCTCTACTTATTAAACTCGCTAATAACTGCCGCGCCGCCGTTCCTTGACTGATCTTCAATTAGGAAGCTTTAACAAGTTACTTGCAGAAACTTAATATACATAGCCGAGATCCGAAAGGTGAGTTACGTAGGATGAATCTTCGAGCTGATACTGTAGGTGCTTGTTACTCGTTCATTGGCTGATATAAAAGTACTACTCGTTATTTATATGACATTTGAATATAATTTTTTTGTTTTTACTACTTTTTACGAAATTTCGTATCCTAAAATATCCACATTCCTTCGTCTTCTCACGGTCGTCTTTAATGTATTCAATGACCGTGGATAGTCGTACTATGTAAATGGTTCAAATTGATTAGAGATATTTTTATTTTTATTATCATCGCTCAATGCAGCAAAGATGCGCTTTACGTATGAAGGTATATAGATATGTAGAAGATACTTAATCCTGAAATTGCATCCTGAGAAAAAAAAGACGAGATATCAAGCTATATACAAAGCTGGTAAGAATAGCTGCTTGTGATGCCAGGGTTAAAACTCTCGGCGGTAAATTCACTATAATGGCAAAGGGTACCCCTGACTATACCGAAAGGACTATAACGATGCCGTGTGTGGAGAGGTTTGCAAAAAGTTATGTACGTGCCGTGAATCGAGCCGATCGTGCTGGATAAAACTTATCGGGATTTAATGAGCCTGGTCGGAAACGTTCATCGAATGACTGGTTAACTTTATAGCCACTGTAAAGTCCCCTCACGCTACCTGGAAGTTATACATTTCAAAACTGGAAGTCGCATCTGCCTTTCGCCAAGACGTGTCCTCTGTGTGTTAATTAATAATCGCGACTCAGTAGACTGAAAATCTAGGGGACTCCGTTACATTGTAACTCATAAGTAAGATGGCCCTTCGAAACAAAATTATTTTTTTATAATTTTAATTACTTTTACTTCGTTGTACTATCTGCATATATCAATTTAAAATTATTGTCCGACCAAATTTACCTATCGTGACTCTGGTCCATCAGCCAGTCGCGAATAAAAGTAATGGCTGCGTTCACGGAGATGAATAAATCTTCGAGACTCAAAGAGATATCCATCGTCTTACGATGATTCCTCGTAAGCGAGGGGCATTTACCACCATCCGGAAGATGCGTTCTGGCAGCAAGTCGCGCTGGCTACATCGCCCACACGATTTTACATCGTTTATAAAAAGACATGCCAGACAGTGGCGTAACTATTGCACGCCGGGAATACGCGATATTCAAAGTCGTACGTTTCTCTTGAGAATTCCTCGTTAGCAAGAAGTCGCTTCGTTATTCTAATTGAGGCTACTGTCAGTAAGGAGACGGGGAAGAACCTAGTGGGTCGTTCTCACTGCTGTAGAGGTAGATTTTTCTTTTCCTGATACACATATGTGTGTTACGTAGCGACATTCTAGAGAACCAGGAATAATTTCCGCAAAACGGTAAAACCATATGCGAAAAGGAGATAGGCGCAGTTGCCATTGTACGATAACGCATGAACTGATACGGAATACGGATGCATATGGAATAAATTAATGGAAATGCAAAGCAAGGTGGGTATCGTCGACCGGGTTAAAATCAAGATCTAAACACTCTGGCATTCATCTCGTTCTGGTAACTAATAACGTAGCATGACATATGCAAATAACCTTATCCATGAGCATCCTGTATGTACGAGTCTGGATAGAATCTCATCTGAAAACCAGGACGCTTTGCGAACTTTGAATAAAGTTTAATAGCAGTCATGGTAATAAGTTGCCAAGAGAAATTTTGAAAAGAATTCATATTATTATAACGATTTCATGCACGTAATCTATATATATATATGTTGATGAATTGAAAGAAAAAATCAAACTTATACCTGTGTACCAAGAAAAATGATGCGAAAGGGTATCGGTCGCGAATCCCAATCAGACCGGGAATAGAAGCCGAAATCGAGAAGAATCTGTTGTACCCAAGCGATTATCAGAGAAGCTCTGGTATTATCTTCGGATTTAAATAATATTCGAGAACAAAATGAGGCATTTTCGAATTTGCATTTGGACACGAGTAGCCCCGGGCCACGGGTGTCCTCAGCATTCATACGGAATGCGACTTGGCGCTGGTTGCTTGAATATACATATATGGTCGACGCCAAAGCCCGAGGCGGTGGACGCGTCTACCTGGGCTTGGTTGCCTTCAAGGCACACGGCCGTCATGGCCGTCGTAGCCGTCGTGGTCGTTGGGGCCAGGTTCTTGCCGTCTCGCTTTCTTGCCATCCTGGCCACCTTAGCCGCCCTCACTCGCGCTATTCGCATCGCCACCACCATCGGCAGATCGACTCGACTCGCGACCTCCGCACCGCGAGATCCTATGGCCCAGACGCGCATTCTACGTCTCCTGCAGCGATCCTATGGAAGAACCAGTCTCACTGCTTAAAATAATGGCTACGCTAAACCCTTGGTCTTGCCACGAGGGAACTTCGGGACGCGTCTTAAATCGAACTCTGTCCGGTTTCGAGAGACCCGCTGCTTTCTTTAAGGTCCTCAAGAGATCCTGTACTCGGTGTGCCCGGTTCGAGTTCCTTTTTCGTTTCCTATCCTTCTATCCCTTACTTATTTCTTATTCCATCCACATCCAGGACACGCGACTGGCGTACGCGGTCTTTCCGCTTCGACGCATCGCCTCGCCCTGTCTACTGATTTTTCTAATTCCTTCAACCACTGCCTACCGACTTGCCCATTCCCCCATCCCATTAACACGAACAATTATTCAATGTCCTACTGACATATTAATCTAGTCAATCTAAAATTCTTACTTCGAATATATTATTCTGGCTTGCCCAGGATGATTACGTACATTCGTAGACGGTATTTTCAGCGAAGACGTGTTTACGCGTTCCTTTGACTCTTAAACGAGGACCTCAAAACGCAAGGAGAAAAACCTTTTGTCATACTGTTATCTCTTAGGGGATTATGTTATATTAATTAAATCGCTTTATATATCACTAACTAATATTTGCTAGCTAAACCGAGGTCAAAGGATACACAGCGACGGGCTGTGACTCTCTGAATTTCGTAGCTTGAATTTCATACGGTGAAATGAAAGGACAGAAATATGTAACAGAGGAGAAGAACCCAGGTGCGTGCAAGCACCAAACGGAACCTGCTGGAAGCACAGCTCTTTCGTGTGTACACAACCGGGAAATGAGTTGGAAGCTCTTTAAGCCCTTCTCGCGGTCCACTTCCGCTTCTACGGCAACCGCCAAGAACCTCCTTCATCCACCTCAACTACCTCATACGTCTCTTCTATAGCTAACCCTTATTCTGCCATCTACCCGTCCTGGTCCCGTCTACTACATTATGTTTTAGCACTGATTGCCTTATTAATATACATATGAAAGTTAAAGCACGACGATCGCTCGACGTTTCCAAGAAAGGACTGCTCGGGTATTATAAGGAAATGTGGAATCTTGAAAATTGACATTTTTCCAGATCCAAATGAGACGTCGAATCTTGGCTCACAGGATCGTCTGATATTTCTTATTTCACGTAAAACTCCAAAGTCAGTATCACACTATAGAAATCTTACGGACATCGCGTGACTCCACGCGGTAAAATTTCTTCGAAACTTTAAGATTTATTAACGTCTACTACCGAATTCGTAAAATTACTTAAAACACTAATATCTGACACGTCATAACGGTCAACACTTCATTTACTTAAATTTAAACGATTCTACTGAATTTTTAATAATTACCAAAGGCGAACGGAAACAATCAATCTTTAAATTTGGAATGTCAAAAATGTCATTAAATATTTTTTTTCGAATATGCCAAACACACATTTATCACTTCTACAAAGAGAATACACATTTGGACTATGAATTCAATCCCGAATAAAATTCCATATGTATGACCTTTATATTTTCAGGCGGAAATGTGAGGCCGATGTGAAGGAGGCGAAGGCGGAACTGACGTCACAGCGCAATATGTTCCCTAGCGCTCAAATTAAAATGAGGTACGCACCGATGCACTGTATTACAATATTAAAAAAAAAAAGACCTTTTTAACACACATTCTATATATCGTGCATCTTAAATCTCCGAGTCCTCAAAGTGCCAGGCCAATCTAATGATAACTAATGTTCAAAGTATTTCTCTCAGATTGCTATCGCCAAGCAGTTCGCCAGCGACGTCGCCCACGATGTCGAACTCCTCGTCGCCGACACCACCGGCACCAGCGGCACCGGCTTACAACCAGAAGATGACGGGGATACCCTGCGTAGCAGCAGCCTCCCGTTACACGGCGCCAGTTCACATCGACGTCGGCGGCACGATATACACTTCCTCCCTTGAGACCCTCACTAAGTAAGTTCATCAACATCTCCTCGATCCTAAAGGCTTGGGAGTATCCACGCGTGAATGATCCTCGTCCTCCTGGAGGACATCATCATCAAGAAACCTCCGGGATACAGGCTCCGTAAGACCGTAACGCATCGGCAACCGTTATAACCGCGCTCGGCAGTGTCGAAGGGCTATTTGCGGCTGGCACGTTTTCAGCAAGTAATGCGACTCACGTTAGTCAGGATGTCTTTATATCTCTATCCATCTACCTCCGCTCTGTAATACTTCGCTCAGAATGGCCTGGTACAAATAAAGCGGTAGAGTTAATCAGCACGTAGATAAAGCCGTAACGCGGCCATAGAGTTCATCGAGTGCCCTCCATAGACTTCATCTCAACAGAAAATATTAAGATACAAGTTGATGAGGATTACGTCGAGCTTCTTTCGCGTGTTACGTATCAACTGTTATTACGATTTTATGGTCATCAGGATGCGTGGGCCGTTAATCGAGTCCGTATAACACGGGGTCTGCGATTATGCGATACTACCGAGTAGTAACTAGATACAAGAGGCGACTATACCGGGGTAATATACCGCAAGAGAGGATATCTCCAAGCCGAGTTATTGCAGGATATATTGTGGAAAAAAGAAATGGCTGGGTAGATCGTACGAACCTGCCTTACCGGCCTTACTCGCCTCCACCGCTGTTAACGTGGCTGTACGCTTCGTTGCACCTTCCTCCCTCATTACATGCTGTTCAGCTTATTGTTTTTTTGAAAGTAACTCTAGATTACATTCCAGATTATATCTCACATTCACATGTATATCCTTTACCAAGTGGACCCACTCTTTTTTTTTTTTTTTGTAATAAAAGAAGATTTCTTCATAGATCATCTCCGCGCAAGGTACCATGTTAATTATAGTGGAACGACGTTATATCCGTTTTGGGAAAGCTAGGAATTCTCTTAAAAAATATCTCCCTCCTTCGCTCTAAGGACATCCCCTCGAGGTCTAATCGTATGAAGCGCGTATCTATAGACAAAAATAAGGTTAACAAGGCTGGCTAGGTTCTATCAAAAGGTCGTCCCAGAGACTCGGTAAAAGCACTCTAGACAGCAATGGCCGATCGACCTCTCTCTGCCTATCTCCAGCAGCGCGTGACAAGTCGCGCGCCGCTCGACAGTATTAAATTCTCATAATGCAGGGAGCGCCGGTGCGGCCAGCTGTCGTTCATTTCGACACTCTCTTTCTCTCTCTCTCTCTCTCTCTCTCTCTCTCTCTCTTGATGTCCTGAGTGAGACCTATAGCCAGGAAAGAAGAAATAAAATGCTGAGAAAAATTAGAATCTTTCAAATCCTAAGGAACGTTCTATTTTGGTCGTTTGTTCGGTTAGGTTATATAGCTAGGTAAAGGGAAAGGGACAGGATATTATGTAAGTGGGGATAAGGCGGATGAGAGCAGAACGCATAAGAAGATGCTGGAGTCTGCCGGAGGACCCGCTCCAGAGAGTATCCCTCGATCCTCCTAAAGAGGCTGGCTGGCGGATCCTCCCACTGGTCGCGAGCAACAATTACGAAATGCTCGTCCTCCGGCTTACGAGCTTCGAGCCATCTAGCGTTGCTCGCGGAGATCTCGTTCCAACGTTTCCTTGCACGAGTCATGTCCAGCCTATAATTTGCCCGCTTTACTGCAGCCGGACACCCGCCGACGTTGTATATATATACACATCCATATATATATATATATATATATATATACACAAGAGAGTAGAGCGGAATCTGAGTGATGTGAGCCGATCGTTTAGCGTTTTCCCATAGCGAGAGGATCTGACCCGGGATCGGACCCCTGAGCGGTCGGCCGGTCGCTCCTTTGCTCCTTCGCTCACTTACAGGATAAGGCTCACCTACGGTCCTTAGGATGTATACGAACCGGCGGACCAATGGACTAAGGAACGAAAGAATAGGATGAACGAAGGATCGAAGGAACTCGGAGGGATGCCCTCGGGTAATCACGGCTACGTCGTTCTCTTCTCCGCCCCCGGTACCGTTTCCTCGCCCTTTCTTTCTTCGCTCCTTCTTCTTCTTCTTCTTCTTCTCATTTCTCCCTTCTCTCCTTTATATTTCTCGATGATTCCAACACTCCCTCCTCCAGCCTGAACCTCTCTCAAACGCGGCACGTCTCCTTACCCTATCCTCCCTCCCCTTTGCCCTTCTTCCATCGTTCTTCTTGGTTTCTCACTTTTTTAACTGACCCACCTATCCGGCATCGTCCTGTACCTCCCAGGTATCCCGTAGTATCTCTCGTGGAAGTTGAACGCCTCCAGGCACGCAGGCGTTATTATATGTTATCGCGAGGAAGCTATGGGAATCCGCCCCAGGCCGTGGGTATTCCTCGTTGTGCCATAACGCACTAACGTATAATGACTTTTGTTTTTCAACCCGGCTGAACTCGACTCACTTGAGTCTATCCTATGCAAAATAGATACTCCGACCCGACAGGAACGACCTTGAGGTCAGATGCACCCCCTGGTCCCGTGTAATTCAACGATATCGTATTCAGGTACCAGCTAAACGAATAAGGGTGCTTCTGCTTTCAAGTCCTCGGGATCGATCGCGTAACTCTAATTTCGTGAAAATGCTACAATTTTAATGCGCAATTAGCTAACGACTATACACTCTTCGTATTTTCATTACGTTCCAGTTACACGATCAACCCCCCAGAAATGGTTCAAATTGACGCGTGAACTTATTAGGAAGATCATTGACGACATTCTCGGTCAAGAGGATGATCGCGTCCTCGAGAAGACCTTCCTGTACGCTTTCTAACGAGCGGGGAAAGGATGCCGACGACAAGGCGTCTCTATATGAAACGGTGTCGCGTTAACCGTGTAGCGGCATCGACGTATCGCCATGATTTCATATTTTCTCGTCACTTTCGATTTACTCGCCCGCTAGTAGGTGATCGTGTAAAACGCGTTATAATTTAGTTATATGAAAATCACACGTTTCCAGCTAACTTTCACGGAAATCATATGGCGAAGAATGATCTTTTTATAGTAACCAATTGTGTTTTTTTTTTTAATAGTCCCTATTAAATATCCTCGACTACCATTTATATCGTTTTATGCTGTGCGCGTTCTAAGGTCGATATTGGATTTTCAAATTTCCCGCCCACTGTCAACGTTTTGACTGTCAGCTTCTTCGGATGAGCTATAATTTAAATCGACCTCACAAGGTCGTTAATTACGAGAGCGGGATGTGGAACGCAGCTCGCGATCGCTGCTGAAAAGTTCCGCAAGAACAGCTGCAGCCGAAATGTGCTCGCCCGAGGCCATCCCGTGACTTCAGGGTATACAAGCAGGTGCCGATATTTTGAGCACCTGTCCGGTCGGAGCATGAAGCGCGATAGCGAGTAAAATTACGATGAAAAATGTAGAAGTGAAAAATGATCCTTTGACAAGTTTAAAAATGCTGAATATTAAAAATCTCATTTAGCTGAATAAATGATAGCGTCATCTCTCTCAGCTTCCCGAATCCTATTACCGATTACAGAGACTCTTTAAGCTATTCCAGCGCACTCCTAGTTATAACTCTATTCCCAATTAAACTATGTATAACCTCGACGAAGCCGAGGAAAGTTCATCGATGACCTCACGACTTTCTTATAAAATTTTCAGGTACCCGGAGTCAAGACTAGCAAAACTGTTCAACGGTAGCATTCCTATCGTTTTGGATTCATTGAAGCAGCACTACTTTATCGACCGAGACGGCGGTATGTTTCGACACATTTTAAACTTCATGAGAAACTCACGTCTCCTCATACCAGACAACTTTACCGATCTGGATTTGCTCCTCGAAGAAGCCCGATACTTTGACATAGCAGGTAAGCCTGATGCCTCGTACTGTGTATCTAAAATATGAGGAAAACCCGAATCAAAGAGGATAACATTTTTTTTTTTTGTTATTTTCAGCAATGTGCCGACAACTGGAACAAATGAAAAAGGAACGAATAAAAAATGGCGCTACAATGTCATCACCAAGTCCGCCGCCAATCAGTAGTCAAACTGGTCGCGGTGGCGCTGGAATCGCCACCGCCGTACGAGACGCTGACAAAAGGAACGAGTGTTACGAGTGCGTGGCTCTGCACGTCAGTCCTGACCTAGGCGAACGAGTGATGCTCTCAGGAGGTCGCGCACTCCTCGACGAGGTTTTCCCGGAAACTACCCAGGCGGTGATAGACGCACGTTCCGGAGTAGCTTGGCACCAACAAGACGCAAGACACGTTATACGCTTTCCCCTGAATGGTTATTGCAAATTGAACTCGGTCCAGGCCATCACGAGGCTTCTTAATGCCGGATTCCGCGTCGCAGCAAGTAATGGCGGTGGCGTCGAGGGTCAACAGTTTTCCGAATACTTGTTCGTACGGCAAGCTGTGAATACCTGACAGAGCACATCGGAATCCCCGTTGCAAACAGTAACGCCTCCACCACCGCCGCCGCCACCGCCACCACCACCTAGAAAATCCTTCAGCGACCTCTTCATGGGACGGACTTCGTATGAATAAGTCGGCGGGAAATTCAAATTACCAATTGGATCTGCATGGCGTTGCGGCTTGGGAGCTGAAACTGGAACTTTACAACGTCGGGACCTAACCGCATCCGGTACCAATTGAAAAATGAGCTTGGACGGTTAATTCACTTTCCTGGCGAACACACGCTACCACAATTTACCACCTGTCTGGTGGTTTAACTTGAGGCCCAGAATTCTACGCTTGCGGACGCCACCGCGTTACGCACCTGTTACGATTCGGTCTTGGGCTACAAAGGATTCTTGGAAGGTCTCGAGATAAGTGGAACTTCTTGAGGGTTCGATTATCGATACTTTGACCATTCTTCGGTTTTACGTGATGCTGATTATGGTTTACATTAATAAGAAGGAGATGAAGTCGTGTACTTACTGCTGAATTAAGCGTCATTCAAATTTATGATTTGTCGGATAAATTATGTAATATGGCCATAATGAACAAATTATTTTACAATCTGTAAATACTCTTTTACCCAATAACGTGGATACATTACCGATTCGCATTATGAAAAGACTAAAGCTCTAAAACTTTAATACGAATCTTTCGTAAATTTTGACTAAATTCACAAACGACTAGCCAATCGTTATTCCTAAGTTTCATTTTTCGTTACTAGTATAAGCTGTACCTATGTATTTAAATGCCATACTAATCGCTGTAAATAGAATATCGTGTATCTATATTTACATATAATGATACATTAAGTGTTAAGAATTCGACAACGAAGCGACGCGCATCGATCTCAATCATCCCGGCTGATAAAGGATTATTAATAAATGATCAAACAAAAAGGAAAAAGAAAAAAAAATATTAAACAATTCGCCGTCGCATTCCCAAACACTCATTTCGATTATTATCAAAAAATCACCTTCCAGATCAGCGTCTCGTTATCTAAGATAGACATACGAATGTGTGTTGATTGAAATAAAACGTTTATTACCTTCCTCTATGATTCTATCTACGTAAAATCCACTTGATTAAACGAAACCCAAAGAAACCAATATCCTAAGCCTTAACCTCGATATGAAAATCGCGCCGTTACCAAATAGCCATAACAAGGTTTAGAGATAAGGATATAAATATTATCATGAAAAAACAATAGAAATAACATATAATGAACTAATTCCAAACGAAAGAAAAGCATTAATACGTAAGGATACCGAGCAACATAACGTTGATAATGTAACAGCAGGAATAAGGGATAAAGCGAACAAACGTTAAAGCCTTCGGCAAGTTTCCATGGTTACGGTGAACTCAATATCCGTAAGGCCGCCGGCATTACTGCCCGCAGGCTGTCATCCCTCGAACCCACCGAGCGAAGCGCTCGCTGATTATATTCCATTTCTGGATCGCCCAAGGCATTCAGCCCGGTCCTCAATACTCAACACGCGAAATACCCTTCGGCGTCAACATCGAGGAGAGTTTGAAATTTAAGGATCCCGACCGTGACTGCCTCGTTCGGCTTACTCGCTATACCACACTATAGCTTATACCTACAAACGCAGACAATTACCCCTCGTGAAACCGTGGATGACGTAAAAACCAATCGAACAGTTTCATACGATACACAAAACCAGCAACCAATCACTTGCCGGAGATAAATTTTTCATTCAAAATCATTCGTCAGACCTTAGCCTAGCAGTTTGATTGTTCCTATAGATTTTCCATGAGTCATTTATTTTTCACGATTAAAAAAACATACAACCTCTAATTTCAAGCATTTTCTCAGATTTTCTTCTATTCACTGTCTCGACTAGTCCATATACCTATGACTGTCTGTACCAGTAATATTCTAAGAATGCAACTCAACCCGCGAGTCAAATACCAACGTAGAATCCTCTTCCAGCTGCGAAGTAATATATACCTGAACAGTCCGTGCTAGTTATTAGCTCGAGTACTTTCGCTTTTGCGTCTCGCCCTTTACGAGGTAGTTGAATGCATCTAATGACACGTTAATAGGTGACTCATTAGATGGGGTTATTGCAGCCTAGAGAGCCCGTTTGCCTTCCCGTTGCGAAATGGCCAATTGCAATTTCCGATGCACGACCCGAGCAGGCGCGTGTCTATGCAAATTTTGCGTACACCTGCGTCCCTTGCGCCACATATTTGCCATAGTCAATCTTAGCGCACGATCATAGAAAAAAAAAAGAAAAAAAAAGTAAAATAGCCGTCGATCATATCAGTTCGAATTTTATTTTCTTATCTTTATTTTCTCTCGATTACTGCTTATTCAATACAATTTGTAAAAATAGCATACTGTACCAAAAAACTGCTATATGTATAATCTATCTACACGTCTGATGTGTGATGTGTACGTGGATACTGTATATACGAATGTGTAATGATGTGTCTCCGTATCTACGTCTATATATATATTTATATATATACATGTTACATATATACTCCTTTTATCCCACCGCTAATGGCAGTAAACGAAGATATTATTAACCTAGCCTGCGGCCTTTGCGATTTTCGTTCATGTATATTGGTAATGTTAATCAAATTATAACTGAAGGAACACACGAGTAACTAAGGGAGAAAGAATACGTACGTACAGTGTAACTTCGATATAAGATAGAAAGAAAAAGAATGATATAATACAACAGGAGCTATTGAGCGATTAACTACTCGTTACAAATTAATTATTTACATGGATCTATAATCATTAAGCCTTGTTTAATCGGCAAACCAGCGAGCACCGTCCTCTGTCCCGAGACCACCATACAGGAAGCCTGAACGCGTCGACGTCACAATACGTTAAACACGTGGATCTTACAAGTCGTGGATTTACAAATCGGCACGCTTGACCTGCAAAATTTTCGCCCCCGCTCGCGATTACGCTAACTATATTAACGTGTATGCCTGCGCCATACTGACAGAGTAAATTCCCTACCACGTGAACGCGTCTACACATAGTGTTGTTCGAGCGATGCTCCTGTCAGCTGGAAATCTTTTAAACGCGAGTCGAAAGCCGTAATTAACAGTGAATGTATACAGAGAGAAACGATACACGCGTACGAGTGGCTGCGTTCGTCTAGAAACAGAAAGTCAATTGGCTTTAACGGTAAACGAGAAGATGTTTTACAATGACGGTCTTAACTTCTCTTTCTCGACGTAACTTAATCGCGTACAAAAGTAGTACAACGTAGTATAATTGGTTCAAAGTGACAAATACAGTCGCACGCTATTTACGTCTTATCCTATGCTGTTTACAGATGGATATTTTTTTTTCTTTTTTAACAGGTTTTCGTTTCGACGCAGTCGAATGGCTCATGCGTAAGGCAGATCGATCTCGCAGTGTTTAATTTTTGGCGTTAATTAACGTGCACTGAATTTTTTAATTTTTCATATAGTCCAAGAGAGGGAAGGAGGCCGGGAGGGAGGAAGGGGGTTAACTATGATTTTCTGTTAACTTGTCACGGCGGCGGATGCTCGAACGATGCGCTGCTGTTGCAATATTGTTATCGTTGGGCTGAACGCCCGAGTGAACGAAAGCAGGTATAATGGGCGTTCGGTAAAGATCGGGTCACTTCGGATAAGGACACGATGAAAGGTTGATGCTGCTTTGTGGATGAAAGAATTGGTGCTGGATGACGGAGATCGTTGGATACTGATACCAAGTGTGAGAGGGACAGAGAGCTCGTGGTATCAACGTAAATTGGTGCGCACGGGATGAAACCTAACACTGTCCAAGATGGTTAGTCTAATAGGCACCCACTTATGTCTGCAGAATTCTTTACATATAAATCAGGTACATACTTTAATTCTTTCAATCGACTACTTTATCATATACGAAGCACAATTCATTTCGTTTTAACGACGGCAGATATCTATCCGTAATTCCGCTGAAGGAATATCATAAATAATAAATTAATATTCGTTTCGAAAAAATATTCGTAATTGGTTACTTTTGTAAATATTTCTTTAATAAAAAACGTAACAGCTAATTTTTATAAACACTGAAAATGTAGATTACAACATAATATACTGATAACAATTCCATCTTATGGTGGAGAATAGTCGAGTAGCTATATTCTGTTGTACCAACATTGAAATTATCACTATTTAGTATTTATGTGTAATGTATTGTACAAATTATTCCATACTTTTTGGACAGTGTGCTCCTGGTATATTATTTCATTATTATTATTTGCAAAAATATGATTTTTTTTTTTTGTTTACTATTTTAACAAAACCTGTACGCTTATATTACACTAGCGCTACAGTGTCCAAAAGTATAGGTCAAGTATTACAATGCAGCAGGCATATACATAATGTGACAATGTACATTCATTCACTCGGGGGCACATCCACGCATCATATACCGTCAATTGTATATGACCATATGAAACATCCTTGCCGTCGAGACTATCGAGACTAACCCGTGGGACAAGTGCTCGTGCACATGTTCTTTTTTTGTTTTTTTTTTTTTTTCCTTTTCAATCGCTTCATTGATGCAACTTCATGTTGAAAAATAAAGAATGATCTATTTATATTACATTTAAAAAATTTTCAGTCATTTACAGTAGGGAAGCTTATTATCGACATGGTACGAATAACGTTACTTTGAATGTGTATGAAATACCAGGCCGGCCTGTTGTGAGTTCCGTTGTACGCGACTCGCGCAGCACCGCCACCTTTGGGTGCAAAGTCTCGCTATCTCCTCCTCCGAGGTCCAATGAGGCCAGCTCACGCAAGACCACCGTACAAATAGTAGCAGCAGTAGTAGTAGTTGGGCGCCGGATTTCGGGCGGGTCACTCACGTTCCTGCCCTTCGCAGAACATCACTTCAGGTAGGACTTATAGAGCGTGGTACTCCTACACGTCTCCTTCTCCTGCTCCAGGAGGAAAAGCAGGTCGCGAAAGTTCACCCTCTTTAATCGCGGTCTCATCGGCATTTGCCGATTCAACCCCGACGCCGACGCGTTCAAACCGCTACCACCACTTCCACTACCGGCCGACCCTCCCATGTCCAACTTTGGCTTCTTGCGTGGCCCGATTGCTTGTAACGCCGTCAAATTCGCATCCCTTTGCCTCAATTCCTCCATTTCCGCACGTTGCATCTGAAACCATCGCACCGAGATCCCACGGTCAGCCTTTTCCTCTCGTCCTTCTTTTCCTCGTGTTTTAAATTATTCTTAATAAATCTCATATGTCCTACGAACGCAATAGTGTACCGACGCTCGGAATGATAAGCATCCCATCGTACGATCATCTGAGAACGCTCTTATCTCATAATCTCGAATGCAACCATACGATCCACATACCTCTTTAGCCTTCGCCTTGAGTTTCGCCTGTTCAGGATCCTCCGTCTTCGCGCGACTCTTCGCCGCTCGTAAAAGTAATTCTCTCTCTTGTTCCTCGTGCCTTCTGCGCTCTGCCCTATCTAATTCCTCCAAAAATTTGAGCTGAGCTCTCACGTCCTGTGTCACCTCGTACCTTGGATCCACCTGAGATCACATAGCATAATCTATGTTTAATAGCAATCCAAAAGAAAATACAAAGTGGATTTGTAATTTATCACTGCATAATGCTCAACGTACCTTGATCAGGTCTATCCTGTGCTCGGCTATTACAGCTAACTTCTCCACTAAATTCTTTAACCTTTCTTGCGTCGCATGAGAGATGAGCGATGCAACCTCTTGATTAGGTTCTTCCAATCCGTAGTTTGAAACTAACAATAAAATTTTATAAATATACCTTTCACGTTCCCACTCTCTCTCTCTCTCTCTCTCTCTCTCTCTCTCTCTCTCTCTCTCTCTCTCTCTCTCTCTGTCTTTCTTTCTTTCTTTCTTTCTCCTCCTCTATTTCAACAATACGGTACCAGATAAATAATCAAACATATGTGTACCTATTTGTTTAATCCTCTGTTGCAGCGGAGTCATATGTAAAAAGACTTCGTCCTTACAAGACCGAATTTGCGTCCCAACGAATTCAGTTGACCCAAGAATTCTTTGAGATTCCTCCGCGAGATTGACACCCCCCATAGCCGCTACATCATTAATATCGTCATCACCCCTATGTAATAAGAAATTAATAAAATTATCTCTTCCTCGACAGGGTACGAACAGTAAAATGTATTGATATATTTAATTGCTTACGTGTAACCAGCCGATGAAAATGTCTTTTTCTCCTTTTCCTTAGCCGTCGGTTTTGGTACGAGAGAAGGCACTACGGCTTTATTGAGTGTAGTGGTTGTATTAACTGTTTTCCCTTGCGCTGTTGTCGTAATTGTCTTTACGATATTTGTAGTGGATGGTTTTTGAACATTCGGCACTGTGGGTCTAATACCGCTAACAGCGACTGTTGTTTTTACAGCATAAGCTGTGGGGCTTCGTACTACCGTCGTCACCGGTCGAATCTTTTGTATTGCAACAATATAAGATAACTCTTTGTTAGCTCATAATACGAATGAACATTATTAAAATTTATCCAGCATACTACTAATAGAACTTACCAGTCTCTGTTGAGCTGGTTGAGCAGGTCGCTGCACGGTCGTGGTAGCTGCGGTAAGGGGTGCCATAACCCTTACTTGGGTCGTGGCGACAGCGGCAGCAGCCGCCGCAACCGATGGCGTTGGGGCTGGCGTAGCAACGGTCGGCCTCAATTGATTCTATGATACCGTACAACAAGAATAACTCTTTTTTATTGATGCTGTAAGCATATTTCATAGGCAAATACACAATACCAAAAACTTCAATATACCCTTTACAGTAAAGTAGTGTACACGACTGTACATGGTGAGGCTTTACTCAGGGTAGCATAATAGTTGTGTAAGCTCAAGAAAGAAATAAGAAAACAATGGGTTGATGTATCAATACTATCTCTACGAGTACTCACCTGTACCTGACTGACGACTGGGGCCGCTGACGCTATAGAAAATACAACGTTCGCAGGTGGTGGTCGTATTCCCTCGATGACCAACTCCTTGGTAACGAGGGACTGCCTCAGGAGGGGCAAACTCTTCTTCAGGAACCCGATTAAACATGGTTGCGGTGACGCGTTTAGTAATCTTTCAAGTCTATCACAAAACTCTTCGGGTTCAACCTTTGTATCAATTAGTTCTTGAATCAACGTCCGAACATTTCGTTCCACTGATTTAGGTTCTCGACTAGACAACTCTAATAAGTTTGCTAAGAATTTACGGCACTTTTCTTTGGTATTATCTGTGGTTTGACGCTGCAAAAGAAACAGTTGCTAAGTTATTGTCTCTCACTTCCACAAAGGTCATGTAATATATATTTACTAAACTCATATACAATTTTTACAATTATGCAGTATTTTAAAAACCAGTTTACATACCTGCGCCGGTGTTTGAACTGTTTGTACGGTATTGACAGCAGATGTAGGTGCAGCCGTGGGAGCAGTGGTTGCTGTACCTGGAGTTGTAGCTGCTGGTGTTACACTTGCGGTAGCGGTCTATGTAAACATAATATTATGTTATAGCTTATGGCATACGAGATAACATGTTTATCGAGACATACATATATGCCTATATGATAGCGATGATAATCAGCATCATTTTATATAAGGTTCATGTACTTATTACAATGCTCTACCGATGCAACGCAAACACAAGAATGACAATAGATCATACCAACATTCCTGTCAATACTTCATAAGCTATATTTATTTAATTTACTATAGACTTTCCATGAAAGAATATTTTGCGCGTTTGCATCGCACACATTAATTTCACGAAACGAAAGCTAATATAGCCATTGCAACACATCGATTTTAATAATTATGTCATACGAGGTACACCGGTGTACACGAAATGGTAATGATATATGAAAAAATTATTAAATAAATATACCCTCCATAGCAATAAAAAAAAATCTACATTCAATATGAGCATTTAATATGAATTCATTAATGGGTTTTGAATAATTAGCAGACCGTGCTCGGAATTTAAAAACATACGTAAAAGTACTGAGGCTCGGATGAATAAAAATAATTACTTCTAGAATGTACTTATTTGTGTTAGTAGATTAATTGATGAAATCGCGCTTTTAAATAATGTATTGTTATTTGATGGTAGACTAGTATGTTAAATAATTTGACGCACTTGTACCTTATACAGACTCGAATATTCTTTATTACGAAAACAGGTGATTTTCACTTATTTTCTTGTACCTCTAGCGCAAAGAGAAATATATCCGTTATCAAAACCATTTATGTATCTTCATTAGGATCATTTGAGAATTCCTTGTATAGTACTAGGAACAATCTCAATAATAGTACTTCGTGAGATTACGTATATAAAACTGCGAGGAAACTGAAAAGAGTGCTGAATAGAAAATTTTCCAAAAAGTTACTATTCACTTTAGATTCGTTATACTAAAAGCATAATCAATTCTCAGAAAATTTCTATGCGCGTTATCAGTTTAGTGAAAAGAATATATATTATTGCGTGTTTTACCGTTATTCTACGAATACTACACAACTGTAAAATTACAACAAAGCAAAATAAAAGTACTACTCTATACCCAAAATACTATAACGATACTATACGTACCCCATACTGTAAATTATTATTAAGCTATGGTGGGATTTAACCATGCAATTCCATGAAAAAAGAAAATAATAAATATATCCAAACCACTTTCAATAATCTACTACTACACCCGTACATAAAAATTACATATACGTCTACTCATCTCTGCACAAATTAGCTACTTCAAAGTACCAATAATCAATGAAAAAATTTGGTAACTTAATTTGTAGAAACAGTAATAAAAACAAGTCTAATTTTGCTGCGCTATATAGAAAACTAAAAGAATACTCAAAACGAAAATTCCTAAAGACCAGTTTTCACCTTCGGTGAACAAAAATAATGTTCATTGATTAGATATAGTAGATTTTGATATTCAAACCAATACGTGTAAACGGAAAAGTTTCAGAATATGTAGCCTTACGGATAACATTATTCCACAAAAACAATTAAATTAATCTCAACGAAAACCAATGAAAATCTACAGCAGCACTACATCGAGTCTCGTAGGAGGTATGAGAGTGCGTCACCTGAACGGGTTTTCTTAGGGTGGCGAGTGGCGGGCCAGTGAACTGTGTGTTCAGCCTACTTACAGCCGGCACAGAGGCTAGGCGATACGTGGTGCCTGCGGTTGGTGCAACCACTGCGTTTCCCGCAATGCTATTTGGAGTCACCGTAGTACCACTCGGAGTACCAGCAGTTGGTGCTGGTCCTACCCTCAATAATTGATACTGTCCATTTTCCGTTTTCAATAAAAGATGCCCCTGGGTTCCTGGCTGAAGACCGTGAAGCGTTTGCAAGGTGATCTGAAACATGGGATATGATTATATTAATGTTAGAACTACAAACAAAAATGTTTAGTACAACATACATGATCGGATCGATCAATAAATTTAAAAGGGTCATATTTAATAACAAATTAAATATACTGTTTAATACTTATGATACGAAAGATAGCATTAACTATAGTGTAAAAACTGTTATCATAACTAATAAAGTTATAGGGTAAACTAGATAAACTGTAAAAGAAAAATATTCAATGAATTCAATGCCACAACAGGTGGTTGATAATAACTTTAGGCTTGTGTACAGTAATCACCAAGTATTTGTATTTCTTACTATTCACCTTAGGTCTATGTCATTTATAACACAGAATGATAGAAGGTAGAGAAAAGAATCAATGAAAAAGTAAAAGAAACAGCCTTACCCCAGGTGCCCCCGGCCTAGCTCCAACCATGTGTGGACCAATGACTACTCTGGAGGTCACTTGTTTGCCTGGCTGTTGTCCAGCTACTGGAGTGCCAGGCCGCATTGTGTTTACATTCAGTATTTGCACATTACTGGGCACTATTGTAGATGTGACACCCGCTTTCCCTTGAAGCGTGGTATTGGCTACATTACCAGCCACGGAAATAGGAACAGACATTGGGACGGAAACCATGCCACCGGGTGCAGCACTGGTTTTTATCACCAAGGCAGTGCCAGTTTGCTTGTTCACATTCGCTGTACTTTGACCAGTAGCTTGAATAGCTGAACCAACATTGGTAGTAACATTCGAAGCAGCCTGCAAAACTTGAGAAGTAACTCCCAATGCACCGTTGGCTAACTGTCCCACAGTTTGTGCAGGAAAGGTGATCTTGTTATTGGTGTTGACTACACCAGTAGTGGCTATTGCCTGTGCTGATCCAGGGTATATGATCTTGACTGATTGCTCGTGAGCTTTGGTCAAACTGGATATCCCAGTCTGATTGGTTGCGGTCACCTGGTTGGCGGTCGCTTGACTGATATAGGCGGCGGGAGGAATTCCGGATTGTGTATGCTGCTGAGAGCTGGCTTGAACCACTGGCGCGACCGCGTTTGAAGTAACCACGTTTACAGGGAGGAGAGTGCTCGTTGTGATAGTCTTGCCGGTATCGTGAGTAATGAGGCTGTTCACGGAGGTGGCACCGCTGCCGTTGGCAACCCCATGTTTCTGTGGCTGTATCGCGGGGATGGTGCCCCCGTTGGAAATAGCGCTGTTCACTTGGTGGTTCTGCTGGCTAACTGCGGCGGAGCTTGCCTGATGACCTGGGACGGCCGGCGTCGACGTTACCAGCTGCGTCTCAAGCGAACCCACTATCGCGTTCACTGCAGATTCATCGACGTCCGTGCTCAGAGCTTCCTCCAGAAACTTAGCTGACGCCATTTTCTTCCAAGCTCCAACTGTAAACTAAACTGCGCATGCGCGTGTCGCAAATTGGTCCCATGGTGCATTGCCCCCCTAGCGCAGCTGAAGACTCGACGCGGCGTATCTTCTGTTTACCGTCGGGCGGTACGCGTCTAGATCGATATTCTTCGGCATCGTTATTTACCGCTTTCTCAATTAATTAACTGCATTTTTGGATCGCCTCGTGGAAAACGATCCCAACAACTCCGATTCCCTCCACCGGCGGGATTCCGATATGGCTGTCAGAAGGCCGAGCACGAAACACGTCACCCGCCAAAATGGCCAACTTCGAAAGCATCCCCCAAGCCGTTACATGCATTTATACGAAATCCACGAAACCTAATTGAGATAAATGTTTTTTTTATTAATAAAAATCATGAAAAATCACATCACTGATTAGGATATTAAATCATAACTTCGTTCACGCTTATTGAAGTACTTTACTTCTACTAAAAGCAACGTGTATTCGTAAACTCATGTTTAGTCGACTGATATCTATGACGTGCGTTCCAAAAAATTATTATTTCGTACAAATGTGCAAGGCGCGTTCTTATGCTCTGCAAAAAAATTGTAACATTACCGTTTATTAGAATATATTTATAATACTAAAGCTATTAGTTCGAAAATATTGCAAGTAATTAGAGCTTAAATATTGAATGATGGACAATTCGTTAATACTTTAACAAGAACTGGACACTAATATCAAAAATTGGAATGAAGTTACTGACATGCCAAACATAGTTTATGTTAGTTTATGCACCAGGCCTACCAGGCATTGCAGTTTTCCAGATGTCACTGGTAATGCAAAATGAAAGATGTAATAAGGAAATATAAATAATTTCCCGCGATTTTAGCCAGACGTCTACAAGTACTTCTATAACCACATTATTACGAAAAAGAAAAACATTCCTTATAATTCTTCAACATGGTACTTGATTCGCTGGACGCGTATATAGAAACATTATCTGGATACATTTATGATGATGACAAATTGGTAAGACTTTTTTAATTTGTGAAAACTTATGCAACCCCTTATTCGCATCCTTGTATTGTGAGTTAAGATTCTAATACTATGATGTTAAAAGTGTTTAATGCAGCAGTTCTTTAATCTTTTTTTCTATAAAACTTATCATTTTCAGGTAACGTATAAATGGCTTAGTAAAGAATTAGAAATTCATGTAAATATTACTAAGCAAGTATTATGGGAATTTTGGCAACGGTATAGAAAAGAAAAGGATTTAGAAGCTACATTTATGCTGATAGGTTATTTAGAGGATGGAGAAATACGTATAGAAGTTGTGAAGGAATCACATCTTGCAATAGCGAAGCAAAAATTTACAAAATTAATATCGGAGCACCTGTACAGTTTACAAAAGACGTTGCCAGACTTGGAATTGCTTGCTATGGTTGATGATGGAGATTGTCAGTATAGTGCTATCAAATGTAAAGAAGCTGTCATAAGAAGTGACGATGAACTACTAAAATTGCGCTGGGGGACACAGTGGCAAAAAATGAAACAAACAGATTCAGATAATAAAGACAAAAAACAGGCAGCAGGAAAAATAGAGAGTAAAGTAGCTGAAAAAACAAGTATCTTTGATAAGAAAGGTCCTGCTGGAAAAAAGCCCCTAAAAACTCAAAAAGGAGCATTGAATAATTTCTTTAATAAAGTTGACCATCAACAAGTATCTGTAAATAGCACTTCTCCTAAATTCACTGAGAAAACAGAGGAGAAGAAGAATGGTGTAAGCAACGGGGGAAACAATAAAACGTCTAAGACTGCAGAGTCTCCGCCAACTGAATCAAAGAATGAAATCTCAAATGCCTTCAATAGTTTCTTTGGAAAAACGACAGGTGTTTCATCAAAGAAAACAGATTCTGAGGATGCGAAAATTGCAGTCACAGAAATGGAAGTGGATTTGCCATCTATGAAAGAATCCCCTCCAGGGAAGAAAGATTCTTCAATGAATGATTCGATGGTAGAAAATAACAAAAATGTTACTAACAGTAAAAAGCCAACAAAAGATAACAAATCTGCAAGTAAATCACGTGGGAAAAAACGTCAAAGAGGTGGAGAAACACATAGCGCAGAAAAGAAACGGAAACGCATCACAGTCATTTCCGACTCCAGCGAAAACGAGGAAGAATCTCAAGAAGAAGAGAAACTCGAGGAAGATATTGTGCCTGAAGAAGTTCCTTCACCTGCAAAGACTTCCGCTCCGTCACCCCCTCTAGTTAAAATAGAACAAGGTAAACGAAAGGTACGAAAAATGGTGGACAAAACATTCGAAGACGAAGATGGCTACCTCGTAACGAAAAAGGTGCCTGTATACGAAAGTTGTTCAGACGAAGAAAACAAAGTTACGGAAATTGAAAAACCAAAAACTGTAGTGCAAAAGAAAATTTCGAAGAACACGAAGCAAACAGCCATAACGAACTTTTTTACAAAGTCTTGAAAGTACACTGGCACACACATATATACATCAGAATTTGCCAAATTTTAATTTTACAGTTATTCACGTATTTCTGTTACATTCGAATACGTTGCTCCAATTCCACCTGTGCACATGAATTGTCAGTTTTTAGTTAAGCGCAGTACATTACAAGGAAACTTGATCCGAATAAAATACTTGTAGATTTACATATGTATATATATACATATATCTCGTATATAGTATATATCCACGATGAAAAACCTAATTCCTTTTTCTCACTTATCTACAGGAATTAATTATGACAAAGTCTGTTTATTTAACGCGAGCTTACGTAGAACTCAGGGAAGCTGATTCCTTCAAGGAATCGTTATCGAAATAGTATTAATCATGCGATATGGTTGGCTGGTAATCTTAAATTGTATTGGCTGACTTGTTAAATTTTTCATTCAATCATTCATCTACAGAGTAATGCGAATCTCCGTACAATATAACATCATTTTATAAGTACAATGATCGCTAAAAAACCTGCTACCTACTGAGTGAAATTACTATCAGTGTTCAAAGACATCTCCACATCTTAATTTAAAGGCTGCTACAGATCCCTATAAAGTAGTCTGAAAGTTACCTACGTGACGTATTATCTGATACGCTATCAGTAGTGACAGTATAGGCGTTCAGGTCTACTCACAATATCCACAGTATGCATTTCACCGTGTATCAATAGTTTCAATCAGCGAGTAATCCAATCTGCAATTAATTCCATTAGAATGGGACGTTGGTTATTCATTATTCTTCTCCATTTATCTGTTTGGTGTGGCTGCCATTCTAATGTATGCGAAATATGCATATGTTCAAATGCAGGTAGGTCGAGTGTTGTTAGATTCTTATAGATTTTACAATGCGCGTTATCGCACGGAATGATTGTAGAGCGGTTAGATTACATAGGTGAATATGTTTATAAGATTTGTTAAAATACGTTGCAGATAATTCACGCACCGTAGACTGTAGAGAAAAACGTTTGGAAACTCAAAGTACACTTGAATTTGATTTAATGATGTTCGACGAAGAAAAAAATTTGAATAACTTGATATTATCTGAGAATGGAATATTTTCATTAGCCGTGGATACTTTTAAGAATTTGAAAAACCTCAAATTTTTAGACTTATCGAGTAACGGCATAGACAATATACCTAGAGATTCTTTTGGCGATTTGATTAATATTGAAGAACTCGATCTTTCGAACAATTATTTGAGCGTACTCGAGGAATACGAATTGGAAAATATTTCTACTTTGAAAAAATTAAACTTGAGCACTAATGTTTTTGAGGAGCTGCAACAAGCCATTGGAGAGATATTATTGAATCTGACGCATCTTGATATCTCACATAACAAGTTACGGATACTAAAAAATGGATCATTAAAATTATTAACTCATCTCCAATATCTGGATGTATCACATAACAAAATAGCTTCTTTGGGATTTGATAATTTGGTCCATCTTCATCAGCTGGAAACGCTACGCGTTAACGACAATCTTCTCGTGACTTTGTCGCCTGATGAATTATCACAATCCATCAAATATTTGTATGCTGGATATAACATGATTGCGACAATGCCTTCCAATTTGTCGCAATTAGAAATATTGAGTATTGAGCATAATCTTATTTCTAAAATTGATACCGAAGCGCCATTTAGCCAGCTGAAAGAAATGGATATTAGCAAAAATGCTTTTACCGATTTTCCAATTGTCAAACTTGATAGACTTGAAACATTGGATATATCCAGTAACAAACTTCCTGCAATACCAGCTTCGTTAACAGTTGAAAATTTGCCTGTACTAAGTACAATTTTAATCGGCGACAATCCTATTCGAGAATTAAAATTCCCTGGTAACCTCCTATTACGAAAGCTCGTAGTTAAGTCTTTTAATCTTCTGGAAAAAGTTGACCAAGACGCTTTTTCGGGAATAAAAAATTATCCCGATGAATGTCTTAATTTAACGATATCGAGTAACAAGGAACTGCAATTCATCCATGAAAATTCTTTGGATAATCTCAAGATCTGTTCTGTAAGTAAAATTTAATCTTACGAATTGATCATTATTTAATTATTATTTATATACAAATAACAACAAGCTCTTATATCAATTAGCTGGACTTGAGTTACAACAAAATGACGACCATCCCACGGAAATTACTTTATGCAGAGAGAACGTTAAAAATAGATGGCGATATTGATTTGCAAGGAAATCCGTTTAATTGTGATTGCACTTTGCAATGGATGCTGAGCGATCTGGTTAAAGAAATTTATGTGAGGAATTCAACACTCCTGGATGATCTCAGGTAATTTAGTAATCATCACCTTAATATTTCCTCTCAATATAATAATATTCATTGTACTGATTTACAGGTGTGCAACGCCCCCAGAATTAGCCGATAAGCGGATGGTCCATTGGTACAACTGGGAAGAACAAGTTCTTTGTGATAAATCGCCTATTCTATTATCAAAAATCAGGGTGGAAACAGCTGGGATTATGAGTGTAAACGTAGGTGCGATTAAATTAGAATCTAGTACCGGTATGTTAGCTGTAGTAGTTGGTGCTGCTGTCGTTCTGTCTGTTCTTGTCATTATTGGGATAGTTTTAGCACAGAAAGTCGCTCGTCAAAGATCACGACGAAATCGACGATTCTAATTAGTCACATAATATTATATAAAAATTATAATTACATTAAACATAATTATTCGATTAAAGAAATGTCTACCTGTTTTGAATACGCTTTGCATTTCGATGGTCAAAACTGTAAATGTAATACAGGATTTATTTTTGTATAATTTATCAATTTGGAGCAAATTCGATCAAATTCAATTTTAATATAAAAAATAATCCGTCGATTCTGGTAATAAATAATAACCGCGGACAATTTTTATAACTGAATATTTTATTTAGTATAGCTCACCATTCTGATCATATTTATAATAAACTTTTTACACGCACGGTAGCAGTTATTTTTCGTGCACAGCACTCCGAAGCACAACAAAAATGCTTTTCACGTTTTACAACATTAAAACGTTTTTTTTTTTAATAACAATATGCTATTATTTAACATCAACTTTAATAATAAAATTAATTTTCGTATGTCAAATTGTGTTGTACATATAAAATCATGTTTGTAACTTCTTGCAAGCTCAGAAATGCGTATAAGTGCGTTCGCGATAAAAAAAAAACTTTTGATTGTATCTCGTAAATAAAATTTGGCTGCTAAGCAAATAATGGCTTTTGTCGTACGCTAATTTGTAACTAATTATTAAAGAAATGTCCATTTTCATGTAAACCGCACGCAAATGCCTTACTTTATTTGATGAATGTAACATGGAGCAAGCAATATTTGATCATGAATATATCAATAAAATAATTATTGACAAGTGTACTAATTATTGATGACCCGCACGCATTTTCTATTGTCTATACTAAGATTATCCTCTGCTATATCTAATCGAGCAATGTGGACTAGCTTACTTCCCTGCTAATATTAGCAGAATACTAATGGGGGACAGATGAATGAATATATGTTGAAATGAAAATATTACTTTAGTGTAGATTTTTATAAGATAATAAGATCAGCGGATGATTTCAGCAATTAATCATCTAGTCATTCCATAAGCATAAAAGAAATTCTCTAAATGCTCTTGGAGAAGACTCATTGATAAATGCAGTTTTAAAGGTTTAAAAAATTATCTTTTCTATCTAATATTTTCTTTCTAATTCCATGCAAGTATAATTGAAAATGCAAACCAGTATTACAATCTGAACAAATTCCTCTGACCGGCTTCAATATAATCCTTGTATTTCATTCGATACGTAACAAAATTATTAGGAATTACATGCGATCAGTAAGTACAATTTAGCCCTGATTAAAAGAATTCCTGGTTTCAAATGAGATGGCATGAGAAAGAAGCACATAAGATTGGGGTTGGTGGCGGCCACGTTATTATCTTGTTATCACGTTGATTCCACTAAAGTATCAACTACCTAAAATCATATATTTAACCTGAATTTTGATATAAAATTTTGGTAACATGTTCCATCCATTTTTCTGGATCCTGCTTAAATAGCAATTAAAATTCTTCAATCTAGTCTCATAGTATATACTATATGAGAACCCGTATTTTTTGGACGCCACGTTTTCCTACATCTATAATCATAGTACAGAATCTACATCAAATTCACGAAACTCTCATATTATGAGCCTTAAAAAGGCAAGGTCAGGCAATGATTGTAGCTATTAGCAAAACTATGTAATTGACGGAAAACTGTACTCACAATCTACAGGCAGCTGTTACCTTCTTTCTCTACTGTCGGCAGTACTCGTTTCATTATTAGATTATTATATAGATGATCAGACAACATTATGAAAATATTCATAAATGATTGGACTTAGCTAGGAAAAATTACCTACAATACAAGTAAATACCGTACCTTATATAATGTATTAGACAAAATACCGGCTTGAGCGATAACACTGTATCCCCGCTTTGGCTATTGAGACTCTTAACATGATCATCATTACTATGGAAGATTGATCCCATTGAATTGTTTGCTAAGTTAAATAAAATCATCACCCATAGTATCCTAAGCATTTATATATACATTATTTTAAAGTCGTGGTAACACATACTGGCCTAGAGAACTTACAGTAAAATGTACATCTGACTTTGGACGCAATAATGAATTTTGTAGCTGAATTCTCACTAAATATGATCTATCTCCCAATGAATGGATAATTCGCGCGCAGGAGGATTTTCTCTGAGTTCATTAAGGAAGGACAATATATTTTGATAGTATCCGGATTGATGCCAAGTTTCATTATGAGTACCATCAGGAATCGGAAGTATTCGTTTACATGAGCTTCGACAACGCTTATAAAGTTCCGTCATCATTGGTGGTGGTACAAGCGTATCTGCTAATCCAGAGATGAACAATGTCGGCACAGATACTGAACGTATTTTGAGCAGCGACATATACTATAAACATATTTGTAATATTATAAAATGTATTCAAATCAAATGCAGCACAACATTGCATCTGACAATAAATGACAGTAAATAGAAAGAAATCGTACCTTATTTTTATAAACAAACAGTGGAAGATACTGCAGAAATTTTGATCCGATAAGAAGTGCTGCCATATCAGGTATGCTGGTAAATGTGTTTTCCAAAATAAGGCACCAAATCCTTTGCGAATATTCTGGTTTTGTTGCTAAATCAATTGCCACAGCACCACCTACGATGAAAAATTTTACAACGGTTGATAGGATCTTTACTAGATATTTGTATAATTATTGCTCACCTAACGATCTGCCAAAGACTATAATTTCATTTGTATTTATGTCAGTACGAGAACTTAAATAATCAAGTCCTGCTCTAGCGTCCATATATAACCCTTCTTCAGAAGGAACTCCCTGTGATAATCCAAAACCTCTATATTCTAACATCAGTATATTACACTGTATACTATGATACAATCCAACAATATTCTGGAGCCTAAATACACAAAATATTGAACAAAAAAATTGAATTATTTAGTGAAAAAAGAATAATGTACAAGGAATTTATTATCACTGACCTGTGACCCATATTTCCAGCATTGCCATGAAAGAACAGCATCGTAGGTACCTTTTTTGCTTTATCTGGTGGTTGAGAAATAAAAAACATATGCAGCGTAGTACCATCTCCAGATCTAGTATATACACTTTGGTAAGGCAACCTATACATAGATGGTGCAGGAACATAAACACGTGAATTTGCAGGTGCCTCAGGATGATACAGTAGTTGATCCTCTGTATGATATAATATACCTGCAACAACTTTATTATGTTTTAATCACATTCAATAAATATTGATCTAAATTTGGTATTGGATCACAATTACATATACAATCAATAGTACTAGATAGAGAATTGTATAAACTATACGACTTGATAGAATTAAATAATGAAATAGTTTAATCATACACATTAAATTAACATTTTAACAAACCTGTAGTAGCAAAACACAATAGAAAGAATGCAAATACACCGCCGTATAGCCAATACAATAAGAAGCAGGCAAGTACGTAGGCTCCAGAAAATGCCCAACACTTCATGGCGATATTGCCTAGCAGTTTAACTGGACGACTGCGTGCCAAACGTATCCGAAAGGACATTGTGAATTGTAAAATTTCTCTCAAATTGGAAATAAATTCTTAATTCATCCACATTGGTTACCTAGATAACCTCAAAAACTTTAGAGTCTCCCTCATCGGAACTTGAAATCTTTTCATAACACAAGATGGACATACGCAACGTGTCTCAAATTACCATTATAGAATTTTGCTACCAGTATACAATTTTAAATTTATTATTTTAATTAAAACATTTTACTATCACATAAGAAGGAGCTAAAATCATAAGTTTATAAACAAGGATGCGATATCAGGCCACAGGACTACCTCCGTGAAGTTAGCCGGACTATATTAACTTCTTAAATATTTTTTTACAAATCGTTTGGAGGTCGATTGTAGGTGATTGTTGAACTAATCATAACGTTTGTCGGCTATAGTGTTTGAGAAATTTCAAAAAGAAATTTTAAGTATAAAGTCGGCCGCTTTTTATTATTTTTCTACCGATTTCATTAAGGCCGTGCGTACAAGCGTTCTTACGAACTTCAGAGCACTAAGGGTATGTTCGAAAATGGGCCGAGAGCGCAGAATACATCGTTGTTTCTCTGTTTATTGCATGCATTTGATCGAGACACATACCCTCAGCGCTCTCGGCCCATTTTCGAACACACCTATAATGCTTCGCCTACGTAAAAAAGCTTTCACGAACAGACCTAATAAATTGTCCGGAAAAAATTGGCGTCGTGAAATAGAGACAAGTGTCGCATAAGCGGTGAATAAATGAAGTTTCTATCTAACTATCTTACTACCATCACGACCAAACGAACGGCATTGATATTTTTGCAAGGTCGCCCGTTGATATTCAAAAGTAGAGGTTATCCAGATAGATAAGTTTATTAAAATGGCAAAAATAATAATTGAGACTGATGTTCCTGCGGTAGTGAAAAAATTATCTGCCATTTTAGAAGAAAAAGCCAATGAAGTACTTGCAACTCAGGAGATCTTCAAAATTGGCTTATCAGGTCTTTTATTTATTCTTATATTTATCAATAACGTGTCTATATTGCATCACTTTGCATGTCGCAAAATTGATTCATGGAAAATAGCACAGCCTAATAGGCCCTTTACTTACCATAAAGAATTCATTTGTCATATACTGAACATCTTGATTCATATTAATCACGTTTATTGTCATTAATATTATGTTATAATAAATTACCGACTCTTTGTAAGAGCAGTCGATATCCGGAATTTGAATGCCGTTTTCAACGTAAATAATTTTAATTCTTTCTTTCAGGTGGGTCTTTAGTCGGTTTCTTGGCTGAAGGTCTACCAGCAATTTCAACTGACTGGAGCAAATGGAAATTCTTTTTCTGTGATGAAAGAGTAGTGCCCTATGACAATAATGAATCTACTTTTGGAGCATATAAAGCAAACTTAATTGAAAAAATTCCTATTACTGAGGATCAATTTATAAAAATAGATCCTTACCTTTCTGGTACTTATACAAACAAGATGCTCTCTCATACGCAAAACTAATTAGATACAGATTAATATATTCAATTAATTATTTTTAGCTGAGGATGCAGCAAAAGACTATATTAAAAAAATGTCTGTCTTTTTTCCACCTGACAGTTTACCAAAATTTGATGTCTTATTGCTAGGCATGGGACCTGATGGTCACACATGCTCATTGTTTCCTGATCATAGACTTCTAGAAGAGATGAGTGTCTGGGTCAGCCCAATTAATGATTCGCCTAAGCCACCACCATCAAGAATTACACTTACTTTTCCAGTAATAAATAATGCCAGCACTTGTATATTCGCAATTACTGGAAGCAGTAAAGCAGACATGATAAAGGTAAAACACATGAACAAAGTGTGAAAAGAAAACCATTTGATAAAAACTATGAGATTGCTAAGTAACTTGCATATTTTTCATTACACACTGTTTTCAGCGCATTTTGAAAGACAAAGAAGGTTTACCTGCCGGAAGGGTACAACCAACTACTGGATCATTATATTGGATCCTTGACCAGGGTGCAGCGAAATATGTGAATTCCAACTGAACTGTCCTGCCTTTGCGTTTTTACGCCATTGCGTCGCATGGAAACTTAATGCATTCCATCTAGTATCTCATAATATGAAAAACACGTTTCTTGCGCTGATAATTTTATATATACATATATGAACAATTATTTTATATAATGTGAAGACTAAATAGATAGGTAATTAATATATTGAAATGTTCAAGGATGAAATGCGCCGATCTGCCTCCATAAGCACTGATCGCTATATAACGACAAAATCATAATGTTGCGATAAAATGGCGCGATACCGATAAAGAGCAAGCGATAATGCCAACAAAATTTGAAAAGGAGGACTAACTAAGCATATCATCCTTAATATCGCAGACTATATTTCATACTTTGTTTCAATATTTGTGTTTTGTTACTTAAATTCTGCTTTTTATTATTCCAACAGGTAGCATCAGACTATAAGTTTAATTATTCGATAAAGGATATTGCTAAGTGCGATTTTCCGTTTTCAATTAATGGCATGTGATTTTTCTAGTACTGAAAACAAGTCCCAAACTTCCTGAACGTGTAAGACTTTTTCTATTAGTTAAGCCAAAGCTTGCTACAGGTGTTCAGTGCATATCCAGAATTAAAGTCTCAGTGCACTCCGTAGTGTACAAGTACAAATCAGCCGCAAAGATACTAATTTTGTTTTCTTAAATTTTATAATTAGTTTAAACAAAAACGTGATGGGGTGGCACAGAATATGATTATTACGGCGGAAAGTTCCGTTTTGAAGTAAAAGAATTCATTAGGTTAATAAAAAAATTGTTAAATCGGTACGAAATATGATTTCCCATTAATCTTTCCGGCAAAAGAAGTCTACTAGTTTATAATTATTTTACATTATGCAGTAATCACTGCTGCTAACGAGTAGCATCGTCAGTGACGACACCCATACGAATAAGACACACATGTATATTCAACTTCACATAATTTTGATAAAAGAAAAAAAGGTGATAAACGAAAGATATTTATACAAAGCGTAAAAATCCAGCTGAAATCTTCAACGGCAAATAAATATTGCTTTATCTTCGCACTTACCTTAATTTGAAATTTCAGCGGCCACACACGGCTGTGCATCGCATGCGTTGCCATAAAATACATCATCAGATAAATATATAAAAAGTGAACAACAAATAAATATACAACGAGCGCAGGGTATAGCTATTGTACAGTATTCATACGCGATGGCAAAAGTCAAAAATCATCGAATAATATATGTATAAATATACACATGATATGCAAACAATATGTATATCACTATCATCATTTCTACTGTACATGATCTTTTTAAAACCAGTAAGAAACATAAGATCCATCTAACGAATCCTGTATTCAAATAGATCCTTAGTTCTTAGTCATAGGCATCGATTGCAAAAATTTGGAATGGAAGAACACACAATTACATAACGCTCCAAGTAAAACTATTCAATGCTTTATTCTTATTGCCAAATATCACAGATACCATTTGGATACAGAATGCAATAGAACGTGTCACGTGTAATACGGTATTTAATGCTGTATTTGGTTGTCAGATCACGCAAGAGTAATCTTTGGTGATTTAATGCAATCAGAAACAAAGTTAAAGAGTAAAGAGAAAGGTAGCAACATCCACAAGTTGTATGAATCGTTGGCTGTGTGCACGCATGTATAAGTTGATATTGAAATAGAGAATTAACAAGTTTGAAGTATAAATTCTGACTTGCAAGAAGAGTCACCGTTGCTAGTAATGCATAGATAGTTTAATATACAACGATAATTAATTACGAGTGAAAACCGGTGCCTGTGGCTTCCTAGAAACCAAATCTATAGTAGTCAATAAATTACATTTATTCTTAGAAAAAAAAAAGTCACATTCATATACATGGATACGGAGCCATAAAAAAAGAACTAAAAAAAAAGAAAAAGTGCCTATTCACACACCGTTCCTTAGTAAAGTCACGTGTCGTCAGTTTCATTACAACTAAAAATATATCTGTACACATGTAAAAGCATTCAAGTTCATGCCTTACAAACACTCTTCTTTGACGAAAGTTTAATACAGGTTTTAAATAGCACCCAATTTACGTTCCACCTTTCCTGAACTTATTCATTCAGTATGCCCTATATTATTTCGCTTTACGATAACGCGACAACATAATTGCCATCGTTACTGTTTAAAGAATTCTAAGTGAGCTAATTGAAAGGCAATGCAATTTTTCAAATTACTCTCATGACGCAACAAAAAACCAATTGCGGGTAATAGGTTGCACACTATCATCTCCTGTATTGAACTTTCGCATTGCGATAAACAGAATGATGCGCTACGAACATTCCTCGAATCGCAGTAATACACAGAACTTGCATACAACCTTAGCTATTTAGGGAATGAACGGTGTTGTAGCAAGCACAATATTACTCAGAGGAGGGGGTGATAAGCCCATTTTAAATGACGGTCGACGTACTCTTGAACTATGATAAGGTCGAAATAGCATGAGAGAATATTTTAATGGATGATATTTTTATGAATTCTTTGAAGCTTCACCGATCGAGTATTTTTTTCGTACATTTGAAGAACTAAGAAAAGTAAATGTACGCTTGACCATACGCAATCTCTAGACTGACATTCATTTAAATATTAAAAATATATCGCGCATTTTATCATTTTTTTTTTCACTCCCTGTCTCTCTCTCTCTTCCTCAGTCAAGACACAAGACGGCGAGTAGTACTACATGAATGTTTCTTCTACTCGTACTTAGCACAGATTAAGAATAATTCGATCGTTACCGATCAAGTTTCAATTACCCCCTACTACTAATCGATAATCCCCTTTAATCAGTCAATCCCCTTGCAGGCACGCAGTGGGATACTTTTCTTCGATTATAGATTACCAGTGCATTGTGTATCGTATATGGATAGATTGGAATTACTAGAATTCTATGGAGAGAAGAAAAAAAAAAGGCTAGACATCCATCACATAGATAGGAATCGTTCGGTACAATTAAAACAACAAACTAAATGTTATGATTCATCTTTCCTCCTTGTTATAAAATATGTAAAAGTGGCTAATCGATAATACTTGCTTTGTACTTCCTTGAACCAAGCAAGAACAATTCTCTCGATTACTGTCTACTGACTATCTTCGAAGTGTCCACTGTGTACCTGAGGTGCATCCGAACTCTCCCAATACTCTACACGCAATGCTTTGCCTCTCCTTCGCGAATATGCAATGCGCATAGTGAAACGGATATATCAATAGTAGTATATTTTGAAAACGCGTTACGTTAAATCAATAGATAGTTGCAGAAGCCAGGATTTCCGACAATAAATGTGCTATACACGCACTGTGAAAATAGATAGAGGAGAGGCACAGCACGCAGGCCTGCCTGCTTGGCTCGCTTCATGCTAGCTTGCAGAATTAGCGTAGTTCTTATCATATAATAACACAATAATTTAATAGAATTAATGTTCCCTAATGAATATCTTCATCACGTCATGTTGACACCCAGTGCCTGCCTGAAGTGTTCATATACAACGTAACTTATGGATACAGCCGGGGCGACCTGTGAACAAAAGATACAATTTTTTTTCTATAGCCCAAACGACATTCCCAGTGATAGTTTGATCATTATCATTGATATTAATTTTCTTACCTTTAGGAAGTTAGGCGTTAAGCCTCGGTATAAGCCCCGGAAACCCTCTCTGTGTATAATGTCTTTGAATACACCAACCATTGAGGTAGCGCCTTTGCTAGGAGTTACTTGAGCTTGTAACCGAGTTCTGACTAGAGCTAATGGATACGAACATACTTGTCCTGCCGTACTAGATGCTGTACCACACAGCAGTAGAACCCAGAACGCTGGCTGTTCATTCTTCTCATGAGTACGTAGATAATTGTTCTTTAGCGTCTGTAAAGAATCAATGAAATTACATATACAGTTCCCATAAAATAAAAGATCATCTCCATGCGAATGAGTAATGAAAACCTTTGAGGTTATGTGAGGAGAAAAAGAAAACTAACCTCGTAAACAGCCAAATCAATTCCGGCATATGGAAGTATACCAATGAGATTAGGAACGTATCCTCTGTAGAAGCTTTTCATGCCACCTTGACTATATATCTTTTTGGCCGCGTCCAAGACGCCCGAATACTCTCCAGTTTTACGAAGAGCCAATCGAGTCTTTAACACCTGCGAGAAAATCAGAAAACACTCAGTTTCGTATTTAAAGCTCATAAAATATTATTACAAGGCAACACTAAAAATTTTTACCCACCTCAAGTGGATATATGACCGACTGACTGATACCACCAGCTATAGAACCTGCGACGAATCTCTCATAGATACTAAGTTCCCGCGAATCAGTTCCCTTGATGGCTCTTTTTACTTGTTCATAGGCCATAAATTTAAGAGCAGTTTCCGGTCCAATCTTAAGTACATTTATTCCGTTACCTCGCCAAAGGCTTAGAGAACCACCTTCGCGAAGCATGTACTTAAAGCAGCTAGATATATTGCAATGTCGTGTGCCATGGACCTGAATCATTAAAAGATATTTTTTTATATATTTATTATGGAAACATTCAAGTTATACGTAGTGACATTAACTTCCGTTAGAGGTAGGTAATCACTATAGAAAAAGGCATAACAAGTGATTTACCTGAAGGTAAACTTTAATACGATCCAAGGGAGCTGTGCAGGTGCGAGATACTGCTCCTGCAATACCACCTGATACTAGATGCCGCCACCACATTCCCGAGACCATCTCACTGTTCGTGAAATCGTCAGGAACGCCCATATCCTCTCCAATGTCCATATACTAAAAAGATAACCATAAGAGCATCGATTAACGAACTTTCAAATTAAGTCATAAAAAATGCACGATACGAATCATACCCTACCAAATGCATGTGAAACATTATTCACGTGAAATGCCAAAAGAAGAAACTGACGCAATAAGCAGAGCTTCAGATAATTATACATTATTTTAATTCCTCGATTGAATCCAAAACGTCACTAAATTCGTGACCGACTTGAAGTTCGTCAGTGTCCCAGATACAAATCATTTGTCTCACTGTCATCGATTATCGACTAATACGAATTCGTTTGAAATGTCGAAAAGTGATTGTCATTCAAATTGTAACGTTGAACTTGAATTTTTCAACTAACCTTCACTGATATCATATCTAGACTAGCATTTCCAACGCGCAATTCTCGAAAACGAGAGTTTGACCAAGCAGTAGGATATCCGAGCATTTTTTATTTCTGACGATGGCAACGTGGTCATTGCATGAAATGAATGGACTTCAAGCAAGTGTCTAAACGAATCAAGAGAAAGCAGCTTCGAGTGTAAATCCGCTCTCTGTTCATAGACGTTGCCCGCTCGTAGTAAGGAAATGCTGGTCGCGTAAGCGAGGCGTAAAAGAAAAAGTTAAGGTATCGAGGCACAGCAATGCCGCAAGTGGTTCCCGATGGATTTTAGACTTTAGAGAAGTTCTGGCATAACCGGGTCTGCAGTGCCGAGGATAACAGATGCCAATTGGCAGGAGTCTCGTAGCGCCGGAATTGGCTAAGCAGCAGAGAGTGGACCTCGCTATCTCTCGGCTTTCCCGAAACCGCTTTTAACCGGATTCATTCCTCGGTCTTCCTCGCGCCCCTGAATCGAATTACTTCGCAACCAAGTCGCACGTGCCTCTAGATACTTCGTAGAGCTTAATTTATCCCCTACTACGCATTCTACGTTCGAAATTTCAAGTTACTCGTACTATAGAATTCTTGGAATATCGATAATTCACATAATCGTCCTAGACACGTGTGTCATTCCGAATGTAGGTCGTTCTCAGAAAGTGCCGTAACACTGGGTTACTACCGTTTTCATAAACTTTGGTTGTAGCCAAAGTATATATATATACTATATTTATACATATACTATACGTATAATACTAAAATATATGTATATATAGTATAGAATAAAACACTGTCCACATCTCGTCTAGAGGACGCTAGGTTAAATCTCATGTTTTAATATCTCATTTAATTGGCTCCTGCAGTATTTTCAATTGATACCAATTAGCCATGAATAATACATAGCCGGCATGATTTTGTTCATGCAACATATACATTACTCCTTACATTATATATTGGCATGAGAATAAAACCGTATCGATATAGGACTATAGAAAAATATGTCGTACAAACAAGAGAAACGTGACGAAAGAAATATTTATAAAAATCTCTTCTCCCACGTCATGTTGTTTTATAAGTAACGTTTCTTGTGTACGTTCGATACTTTCATTGGCGCTCAAGTGTCCGCGATGACGTTAGCTACGTATTTACGTCACTACGGTAAACAAACTGTCGGAATTAAAGCGTGGCACGTTACGTAGGCCCGACTTCTTGGAACAATTTTTTACACGCAACACAACAGTACGTATAGCTTTACGTGCATACTCAGCGAATTAAAGAAAATGCACACGACACTCTGGAAGTCAGCCATTATGATTTTTCAAGAACGGCGATCCAATGAACGAACGAGACAATGCACATTAGAAGCTACCTGGTTCGTCCTACGTAGATGCATTAGGTAATCATCCAGGGACGAAGTAAGACGACCTCGCCATGTTTTTTTTTCTTCTTGCCAGCACCGATCAACTCCTTAGCAGACGTTGAATCCCAGAAATAATTTTACCAGGCTGATGAGTCTATGCGGACGCCAGAGTGCTTTTGCACTTTGCATAAAACAAAAGCCATAATAGTGTTTTCGACCTAGGAGATTTCTGAGTGAATTAAAAAAAAAGAAAAGCATCATAAGACTCGAGCTGAACAAAGTGCAAGTCTCCCGTTTCGCAAGAACGTTAGGTATAAATATAATATCACCAGCTCTTGCAAGCCTGACCGTAGAAAGAGATCCAGGGTCAAGCTCGGGATCCTGACGTGCCAAGAATTGAAGTTATTTTTATCGATCGTATCCCAGGGTTCATCTCCTGAAGTCACGTTACTTAGAATTAGCAGGAACGCGGAGAGGATATTTCCAAAAACACAAAAAATTGATTCGTTAAATTCAACGTAAGTACCGAAGAATTTTTTAAGCTTACAGCCAGACGATTAGAACAGCTGCTTTACGCAAAAATTACCACCGGGTTATGGATACGTGACGTGTCAACAGTCGTCTATTATAAATCTGTCAGAATCCCAATTAACGAAATAGAGAAAAGATTTGTACTGCCGACTGTCAATAACGTCGTTAAATGAAAAATCGAATTAAATTTTATCAAACATTTCTCTTGGTCTACAGACACTGATTAAGACAGTTGCCTATATCTTTGTCGGCCTTATCTAATTATCGCTCAAAATCACATGTGCTGCAAGGTAACCACTTCCGATGACAAACAGTCAATTCGCATTCGATCAGTCATTCTCTTGCGGCTTATCGTTCGGTTCTCTTTAAATAAGTCTAGGGAATTTTTTTAGGATCAAAATAACTTCCGGTTCTGTAATTCCTTTGGAATACTTGCACTCCTCGAGAGCCTTCATTGATTCCGGCTTTTAATATTTCAACCAAGCACTTTCACCGTACTTCCTCCCGACCTCGCTCAATTCTAGAAACTTCCATCTGTCAAGCAGCAACAGGCGGGCGAAATAATTATTAATCTACTAGTCACAGCTATCTCTCTTTCTCTCTCTCTCTCTCTTATCTCTCCAGTTATCCTTACCGACTACGTAAGCAGCACCAGAAAACATCCTGCACGATTGTGCAAGGTGTTCTTTCTCCATTGTATATCAAGGACATTGATTCTGTCATTTGATACTACAGCAAAACTTTGTTGTGAGCCATAGCAGTAGAGAGGCTAGTAGTTCGCTGCTTGCTTATATTTCTAAAACAAAAATGGTCACGATAATAAAACGAATTATTCGACCAGACTAAACGCTACGTGTGATATAAAAGTCACTTGGTGCTCAATGGTATTTTTTTAACGCCTCATCACCGAATTAGACTTTCCGTCTAAATTAAATCCTATGGGATTGAATTCTAAAAAAAAAAAAACTACAGCTTTCCGTCTGCACGGCGAACGCAATTATACGCTAAAGAACTTTCATTACCCATGAAACGAGCGCTTCGAACCAGATAAGGAGCTTTGACTCACAAATGACGTAGGTCCACGAGGTATGCGCACTTGTAATATTTTTATCCAATGAAATTAACTGTCACGTTTGATATATAAGTATAAGAAGTTTATTGAAACGCCGATAAACACTTAGTGAAATCAGTCTAAATCCACCACACGTGCTAATGGCCGTCAAGACACGCTAAATGCTCTAACAGCGATATCGCTACATTTAGTTATTTCATAAAAGATCTAACTCTTAGGGCAATGATGGTAACAAGTGTTAATCATCAGTGAAAACTTGAATTCTTATCAATTTTCAGTGAAAATAAAAAACATACGCGTATTAAAAAAGTATTTCACACTTTATTTTTTTCTGGTAACGACATTGCGACGACAAACAGAATGACGTATAGAAATCGTCGTATTGACATTTTTTTTGTCTCAAAAAATGTTGCTACCCAAAATAACGCTGTTGCAACATAAGAAAAAAATATATTCATCGCTTCATAAAGTTGAAGCGCAAGATGTCAGTAGTGTGCTGATAACTCGTCTAGTAAAATTTAGAAGCAGAAATGTCCGCTAACGTACGTTGAAGTAGTAACAGTGGGAAATGTGTACGGAGGTCAGACAGTCGAAGATTTCTCATTGAAAAGTCACGAGTAATCGTGTGAAATCGTGGCCATCACGGTCACCGTGTCTCGGCAGCAAAGCTTCGTGACACGTGTCGTTTCCGTCTGGCGAATGGAAACTACACGAAATACGACCTTGTACAGTTTGCTAACGACAAGTCGATAATAAATGCCAGACGAAAAGAGAAAATCTGTCATAGCGCAAATGTCGAATGTCATTCATCTGAGTGCAGCGTGATTGGGCATATCTGTGATATGTCACTTTGATTGCGTAAGAGTCAATAATGAGAGTGGCAATTAAATGAAAAAGACATATGTAACGGGTGTTTCGGATTTTCGAATATGAGTCCTGCGCTCAGTGGCTTAGGTTTAACGGTTGCAAATCGGTTACCTAAAAATACATGAGACTTTGTGTCTTGCTATTTTAGTCAAGATGGACTCTCACTCCTCTCCTGCAACGGTAGGTATAGGCGGGCGAAAAGGAACCCAACGCGACTGACGACAAAAGCAGCGACGACGACGACGACGACGACAATTATCACGATGTATTTTGTACGATCGTCACTCAAAGTTCACGCGTCTCGCTTAATACGATTTTACGAGCATGCGCGAATTCATAATATCGCTGTTATCGTAACGTAATTGCGTTGAGAGTGTCGAATTTATTTCGGGCCTCTCGAAAGGTTTGCGATAAGGTAATATTATCTAAATACCCGATTTACAGTTCATAAGATCGCGCGATAAAGTCCGCTGGTTCATCAAATATTGTGAAACGCTCCGAGGATTCCACTTTAAATTATTAAAAATTATATTTTCATTATAATTAATCGTTCACGTCAAAGCTGTACAGGATATACGATGTTCTAGGAACAACCGCATTCGACGGATGACACTTGAGATAATAAAAGTCAAAATAAATAAATCGACCTTCGGGATGATACTTAAGAGACACAAAGTTCAGACACACACATCGTTTCTCGCAAGAGTCTAGATTTTTATTATTTCTACATATCGGGAGGTTCCGGAGGGAGTCATTAAACTCTTAATTGAGCAGTCCTCGCGAATGATTCTAGGACATGCGATTATATTAAAATATGCTACAACGAGGACTTCCGAACAAGGACGTGCTGCTGTAGGTACTTAACTTTACGTATATTTCAAGGAAAAAGTCGCTGTCGATATTATCCAAAGTATCCATGTTTGTGTTCTTCGAATTGCTATTGCTCGAACCAACAGAATTTTCAATGAGCTTATTTTTTTTTTATGTTAATGACTCTACAATATTTAAGCTATCTAAGCAACGAATGGCAGGTAAGCCAGGGTACGACTGAGAGTAAAGAGATCGGACCCCTCTTGAAGCTTCCGCTAGGAATGCGGTCTTAGCTTTTTCTGTCGACGCGTTACTTGGGTTCTTGCCCAATGTCACTCTTGGATACTTCGTTCGATGATCGTTTCTTCCTCATAGTTATCTCACGTCGAACTACGAGGAAGATGACTGGCAGTCCGTCAACCTCTTTGAAAATTCCCGTCGTGGGGGGGGGGGGGGGGCGTCCCGCCAAAGACAGTAAAAGCTCCGCAGCGTTGTGCGTTTAACGATACAAAAGATTTCAAACTGCGAAGAAACGAACTAGACTGCCTAACCTCCAAATCAGATAAATCAATTAAATGAACGCGAAATTTCATGGTTGGCACTTTTTGTAGCAACTGTCAGTGAATCGTAACGCTTCAGCAAGTAACAATGCCTGTAAAATTGATCGTGATTGCTGAAAAAAGTGAGGTTAGGTTGGACATGCGCGTGCTATAAACAAATAAAGTCTAACCGTCGTGACTCGCTGCTAACCGACTTACACGTATGTGTGTATATATCCGAGGAAATGTTTAATTAGAGTGGTAACGTTAAACGCTCTTAAAGCAGACTCTTAGCCATAAGGATTGCTAAAAATAGAAAACTATTGATCAATTTACATGTTGGTTATATCAGGGACTATCCTCGATACGTTAACCTTACGAAATATCAACAGAAAACGAAGAAATGAACAAATCATTCGTGAGACAGACTGTCACAAACAGAGGCATAAACCAAACAGACAATTGAGGTTATGATATCAGCATTGTAAAGATCTAAGGACTGTCTGACGAAAGTCTACTGCTTTAATATACGTGATTTTTCCTTATTTAATATAAAAATAACTTTTCACGTTGCACAATAGTTAAATGTCAAAGAAATGAAAACTAGGCTAACGTATATACAGAGTACGGCATCCGGGAGAAAAAGAGCTTTAAAACCATGAACGGCAATGGCACACGTGTCGTCAGAGAGGTCGTCGACTGAATCCTAACCTATACAAAAATTCTGTCACGCTAGGCCATGGCCTTCGATTGACAAGGAAAATTCCGAGTCCACAGCGTGGAACGTTCGCGATCACAGAGACACGGGAGCGGATTCGTTATGGCCAAAATGAAGGCTTTGACAGTTGGAAATAATAATTTAAGATAATATAGAGCATCGACAGTGCCAACAGCAGCTGTGCAGCCGGTAAGAGAAGTTGGTTAGATGCAACTCGCTATTAATAGACAGTCACTAGCTACGGGTAGTGATTCGGAAGGTTCAAAAATCCCTGCGATAATACACCGTTGATATTGTGGATTTATCACTCATCAAGAAGAAGACACCTTGATAATCGACCGCTTCCTGCTGTCCATAGGAGAACGAACTTACCCGCTGTAGGAGTTCATGGTAGACATCGAGAAATTCCTCGCAGACCTGGCAACCGGACCCAATGCTTTCTTGTTCCAGCATGGCGATAGTAATAAATATGTTTCCTTGGCTATATAGGAATGTGAAAGGCGAGATACTCGCGCTCACTATTATTACGTTACAACGAGAGACGCCGCAACCGAATATATTAAACTACGAAGACGAGTCGAGCTCCGCGATATATACGAGTTGCTCGGAGTCGGATCTCGCGCCGAGAGCGAAGGCCAATCCTGACTGAGACTAAACTGACTCAGCGACGGCAATTCGAATGAAGATAGAAAGACACGGGAAATCCCCACCCCAACGGCAAACTGGCAGCTACGTCACGAGCGACCCGCCTCCAGCTTCGTTATCTGCTTAGCCGCTACGTAGAGGCCACCAAGAGGTTCTACACGTTAACTGACACAAGAGGCCAGAACTTTCCTGTTCAAAAGCCAACCCGTCCGACTTCCACCAGTTCTCTGATTGCTTGGGCTGTCTTGGACTTAGAATTCGTCTTGCCGTTACATCCGGTTTTAAAAATTGTTCTTATTGAGAGTGACGAATGATGATGCTCGTATATGATGAGTCACGACTGACAAAGATCGATGCATTATTATTATTATAGCTTGAATTAGATAATCACCCCTGTTGCCATCGGAATTCTTAATAACAAATTGCATTTTACTAAATTATTATTTGTCACCAGCACAGCGATCTTGTACGATTTAATCTTATGTGCTGTCAAGACACTGTCTAGACTTGATAATGATGAGATCGTGTGCTCCACTAATGACAAAACCAGAATGACAATTACAAATCTATTCCGCATTGAGTGTACATGCCACGAGATGATAGTGGTGTTGTGAGGTGAAATGAGGTTATTGTTTTCCTCTAATTAGAAAAAATTTTAATTCTAAGTATAAAGGATTCCAGAAGATTTTCTATGCACGGATAAATTAATTAAAAGATTTATCTTATCAAGAAATTGTATAGGTGTCACGTAGTAGGCGATTCTCAGTGTTATCGGTACACAAATCAAATACATGCCAATAAAATGATCACAGGAATAGTGGTCACGCCAAAGAAATTTCCGTCCAGTGCGAATTAAGACTAGGATTTTTCTAATACATCGGTGTTCTTATTCTTTTGTGATACGATACTTCAACTGCGTGGATAATTGATAAGATTTTTTGAAAATTCAATTTCTTCCATATCGTCGTATTTTTAGAGACTTTAATATTTTCCACGTGTATAGTAAGTTAGAGATAACTTCATTCATACCACGAAGAAATATGATTAATAATAGCCTCGAGATACCCAAGTTTGTCCGATTATTTTCCATATCATGGTTCAAACTTTGTTTCCTACGAATTAACCATACGCCAAGATACTATGGGAAATTTCCAAGCATAATAACAATAAATTCCAACTAAACTATGATTCCCGTCATAGTCACTCAGGTAATGCCATAACCGTTATTCATTGACCGTAACGTATTAAGACGAATTCTCAAAAGTTAAGAAATGATCAAGGAATGGAAAATTTAGAAAGGATAATAAAATATGAAACGCTTATAATTATGGAAAATACCAATTTCACTTGAAAACTTCACGACTAATATAAACCATACGTCTTAATGAAGCATAAACATAATGACGCCAGTCGTTTGCATCAGCTGATGAAACATCGCAATGAATTTTGTCATCAATCAAAAAATCGAATTGCAAATAAATCACATAGAAGAGTATCCAGGAAAAAAAAAGAATGTAAAGTCAAAGGAGATGGATATGATCAATGTGAAAATTAAAAGCCATAAATTGAATTGCATCTGCTGGTATATTACAGGCGGTTCAGCTCACTACATTCCAGTCTTTATCAGTATACCAAACGACCTTGACTCTAATTGTAAGTGTAAATTCTATGGCCTCATAAGAAAATACCTTTTGCATTTTCCTGTATAGGCGCATTCGCCTCAAGACTGATTATTATAGTGGATTCAGTTTATGTGTGCAGTGCAAGCCAAGTATATCGGGTGACTCGAAAAAAAGCACTACAAAGCTTCCATGGTTGAGTACTGTAACGTAACAAAACAAAGAGACATCTGTAGGATCCGGTGCAACGTGTTAAGCCAGGATCATTGTGCTTCAGTATCAAAGTACGTTGTGTTGCCGTGCATAGGCGTGGGGCAAGTCACTACCCATACGAACTGGATAGAATCGGCCACCAGTTAAAATATCATCCGCAGCTGCAATCTCGTTGCGCTACGATAACACAGAGAGCGATAAAAGAAGCCAAGAAAATGCCCCTTTTGAATTTTATGTTTTCTCCCGCGCTTCAATTAACCTACCGTCCTGATAATGGTTATGAGCAGAGGTTAAAGTTTCGTTTCTGACACCTCTGTGTCCATTACGCAGCCGAATCCCGAGACTTTGGGTAATCGAGTATTATCGCAAATGACAAATGTCATTTCTGTCAAACGATTTTTTTATGACACTGATGATTTAAATTTCACTCCTTACGTAACTGACAGTTTCCTCTTCGTTTCAATAATCTTGTACACAGGTTTTTTCTTGCAGATTAAATTAGATACTTTGAATTCTATTGAAACGTATTTTTCACTTTAAAACTTGTAATGCATTAAGTTACGGATACAAAATGATTCTAATGAATTCTTTAAATTAGATTAATACCTAATATAGATATACCAAGTTTATAATAGTTTGAGGCAGTGGAACTTCCGGTTATACGTTAAAGGGGAAAAACCAGCGTCAATGACATTTTTGTAAAACAAATGCGCTTTAAAGGAAACTTCGATCCAGATTAATGGAGCGTCTCGATAAGATTTTTTCTTCAATTAGATAATTTGGCCTTATTATTGCTAAAGTGCGCGTTAAGACTTCGTACGATTGATTCCCCAAAGGGGACTACGACGCAATTTTTTTTTTTTTCAATTGACTAGTCCTCATTCTCGATACAGTTAGTCCCTGTTCTATACATAGAGTATGTGTAATATTTAAACAAAAAACTGTGTATCCGATTCTCGTGCACGATTAGCTGGAACGAATTTTCGACAAGCTCGTATCCAGCGCAACCCAATTGCGCATAAAATTTAACGTTGGACAAGGTTTAAATAATAAGGTGCCAAAATGTACTGCAAAACATTCCACTGCTAGGTGAAACTTTCCACCAGGACCGGTCGTGATATTACTCCGTAGTTTACCGACCTATATAACCAAAGCAATCTCAACCTCTTGCATTTCGTTTACAACGCAATATTCGAACAAGATAAGAGGACCAGACATGAACATAATAACACGTCTGCAATTTGCAAATTAGAAAACGGACGTAAGAGAAAGACCGCTCGTGTGACACCGTAAATAAATAAATTTCAAAATTGAACTCATCGATCAAGCCTACAATCATATAATGACTTCTGATTGGATTTACTGGATCAAAAATACGGCCGAGACGATCCATTCACTTTATCTGTAAAGAGGTGCAAGATCTACTTGAATTAAATATGACCCGGTATATAAACGTATGTAATGCAATTATTGCATAAATTTTCTGTTTCAGCTACTTCACCTAACACGTGTAAATCGACGTCGAGGAGATTTGAAAATCAGGTCAAAGCGAAAAGTTCATTTTTGAACGAGCCGTTTAGGCTGAAAACGTCGATGTACTTGCGATTACGTAAGCACCGAATACCCGTGAGAAGCGTCCTACTTCCACCGGCTGTTTCACCCGAGGCCAATATTATAAGACTGGTACTCATAGTGCTATAATAAACCATTCTTATTCACTAAAATATCCAACGATTTCTAATTAAACTCTATAATGCACTCATACGCGTCTCACGTTATATTCAAACGCAAGATGCAGCATTACACGACTATGTATTAATGAACCAAAAAATCAGTTTAATACTGTTAATGATATCGACACAGATTGAGACACGTCACTCGTCTCTGTCGTTGGTCTTCCGGCTCATACGGGTCCGTCAATTGCTGAATTTTTTGGCCCGTAATCTAACGCAATCAGAAGTGATGACATCAGCTGCTGCGCAATTCACGACGCACCTGTTTTCCTCGCTGGCGATGCATGCTCGAGAAGAATCGCTCGAAGCCGCGCAGCGTTCTCTTCTTAACAAGTGAAAACGTACGTGTGAAAATGGCTTTCGCGTGCGCGAGTATTTTATGCCAGGTCGAGCGGTGGACGAAATAACGATGAAAAGCTTGTCGTATTGAAGAAGCGTAGAGGGTTCTAGCAATCGCACATGCGCGCACATGCGTGTTCTATTCCTTGCTGTATAAGCCAGCAGTACGAGACAGAAATTGGACTAATGGCCGCTCGGGAACAGCTGGGAATCAAGGTCATATAGTATGGCGTGCACGCGAGGTTTACGTCATCGTTTTAACATCCGACGAGCCCTCAGAATCGACCAATCCAGAAGCTACGCTAACTGTCGAGCCTTCGTGCTACCAAAAATCGTCATTCTTGGACCCCTTCTCCTTCGTGCTTTATGAGCATCATTTGCTTGGGCCGGTTACGGATATTAGATGCTGATGATTATTAACGTGATATTACGTTTCTTATCACATATGAGAGGCAGAGGAAATAGAGCACTTCCACTTGTCTTCGGCATGGATTACCAAATGAAAATGAAGACTCGCTATTTTTTATTTTTTATACTGACGGTTAGCGTGTACGCCAGATCTGCTATAGATACATATAATGTGTAATTGTATAAATGACTCACCGTGGAATGACGCCAATATAGGATGATGTCGTGGATGTTGGTGCTAGGTGCGTACAGGAGAAAATCTCGCCACTCGTCGAAGCTGATGTTGAGACTTCCATCTTGGTCCATTCTATGAAGGAAACGATAAAGGAAGGCATTTTTTTTTAAAGCTGAATTCGACAATTATTTAGAACGCCTTAAATAGTTTTCATGCGTCTTACCTCTGAAGCAGTTTAGTCGCCTCTCCTCTATCCATTTCTATTCCTAAATCCTTGAATGCCCGTATCAGCTCTTCCAGATCAATTTTACCTGTGAATCATTTGTATAGTTATTGTACCGGTTGTAACGGTTCAAAATTATTTTAGATCGGGAGCTAAAGCTGCACAATATTATGTCAACGGAAAACAACGATTAACGGGTTACTAACGTATTCGTTAATTCGGCTTTGTCACAATTGCACAGCAATTTCGTTCCAATTAACATTTTCAATTGCAGTATATAGATTGAACTAATACAAATAATCTGATAAACTGTTCTTCCAACCGTGTCTGTCCGCACATTCTGCTTCGAGAAGTTACGGTTGAAGTACATATTTTACACCAGTTCTTGTCTTCAAGCTCAATGTCACCTTTTGACAGTTGAGATATCTGGAAACAATTTGTTTTAATAAAGGACGACTTTTCCGATTAACTTAAGAAAACAACGTGATTTTGGCAAGTATCAGAGTATACCTAAAGGACTTCGAAGGGATAAAGAATGTGCAGTTTTGCAAATCTCTCATTACTTCAGAGTAAAAAAAAATATTCATTATTATAAAAAATATATGTTTTAGGCTATAAGAAAGGTTATTTACATTAAAGATAATGCAAAAAACTTTTGAATACTTCCAGGCTGCATATAAGAATGTTCGAAGGAATGATAAAAATATTTGTTCCAAATTCATTATCCTATACTTTTAGAATAATGCTATATAATAATCCAACATTTAATATTGGGTACGAAAGGTCCTAATTATAAGGAGACATAATGAACATAATAAGAAATAAAAATTATTCTGTATGTAACTGCTAAATTAGATCCATAAAAAAACATGTTACAAGGTATTCGAACAAATAGCATGTGATATGCAAAGTAATTTATTTATTATCTAGATGAAATATGTTGTATAAATTTTGGGATATCTTCTACGCTTATGTATAAAGGATAATCCTTACCATCTCTGTTTTTATCAAAATCTGTAAACTGCAGCCGTAGATTTTTTTCATGCTCTCGAACATAATGTATGAATTCTGCCAAGCTGATATCACCACTTTTAGTCCTATCTGATCGAGCTAAGAATTTCTAGAATCAAATATCATTTCTGACTTATTGAACATTGTCTTAACAAAGTGTATTGAAAAATCATTTTATCATTGTATACTAATTAATAATAATGCATTGTATTCATAGATTGTCTATAGTCCACGTAATATAGCATATTAATTCAGCGCTAATTAGATACATCAAGATAAGTATAGAATTAAGATATAGATTTCATATGATATGCTTATCTTGACTCCATCGTACTTATCTATATACAAAATCATATTGGATAACGCATGTTAATCCAAACCCAAAAAAGTGCAAGAAACAAACACGTGTTCTTAAATAAGCAAATTCATGATACAATGTATAGTGGTGAAGCCCAAGTAGCTGAATGGCTACGAACCATCCTGAAGCCTCAGCAAGCCTTACGTAAATTAAAGCTTCAGTGTAGCCATATCCTTGAGGACATAAGAATTCATAATCTTATGCAAAGGAAATTAATGTTTTATATAAACAATTGATATAAGATCATAAAAGACTACAAATCATCACATATAATTTCTTTCATCAAAAAATTAAGACATTCAATAAATACCAAAAAAAAAAACGAATCATCAATATATGATTACCTCGGCATAGCTTCTATGTACGCCGACCTCATGTAGCGCCTTGGATAGATCATGCACGTCAATACTTCCGTTGCCATCCAGGTCGAGTTTATTAAAAATCTTAGCAAGTCTCTCCTCGTCCTGTGCCGGCAACTCGTGGAGGTAGTGCGGCGGCATGACGCCGTGCACGCCTCCTCGCGATCCCGTAGGCATATTTCTCGTGAAATCGATGTACCGTTAAAAAATGCGTACTTCGTAAATTTGAAAGGTGTCCTCTAATCACGTTTTTAATTCTATATCACACGTTGTTTTTTTTGTTATCAACCCAGCTACACAAACAATACGTTCACTTATTTCCCTAACGAAGCAAACCGAACACGCACTTTGCCCACTTCAATTTCTCACTGGATCACTCAGCTGTTTCCAACCGGTATTTTTATCCACGTCTATCACACTCTTTGCACATATTGTGACGTTACATAATTGGAAAACAACGAATTTATTACAATTAAATATTCACCCTTTCTCTCGTTGACACTTTGGCTTTGACGTCGTACGAAACTGGTAAAGCTATATATATATATATATATAACCACACGGACAACGCGCTTCTGTCTCTCTACTTCACTTCTGCTCGTTCATTCTCCGATCCGCACTGCAGTCACTACTCTTGACAGTATTGCGTTTCGGGATTGGCTAATAGGATTGCACGACTATATTTTACTCCATAAATGAAGCCGCACACTTGTTCCGCTGCTTTACAATGAGAAATACTTTTCTCCCTGTCGTTGTGACTCGATTCGCTTGCGCCATCGTTACTATATGGAGAGAACTTGATAGAACTAAAATTTTCCTATTAACTGGACAATACCGACTGCTGTCTAAAATCCTACGTTTTCCCGACTTAAAGTGGAGGAAAAAAAGGATTTAACTTTGATGTTAACTTTTGTTTCTCAAAATTGTACACATCACAGTCGCATTATTTTGAATAATTATATATTGCGTATATAAATATATTACACTTTCGCTTACAGTACACTTGCTGCAGAATACAGATTTTCAAAAGACATTACAGATATTCATTTCTTTTTTTTTGTTATTTTGACAAAGATTTCACTCGAATGGAACTTTTTCATTAGAAAGACCATAACTTTCCAGTTTTTTTATGAAAATTCATTTTACTTTATGAAACGAGTGAAAGCTTTGGTCAATTCGCGTTCTGAACGATTATAACACGTCAAAAGTAATATTGGCCAGGTATTTTTAAATTTATCAGGCGCGCATGCAATTAATGTAATTTTATAGTGTCTGTCGTACAAATTTTCGAGATTGTCGAAAATAATTTATGGAATTGTCTCGCTGACTTCCAAGTGTACCAGGTAGATATATGCATTATATACCGATATGTATATAATAATTATTTTATTGTATGTTCAAACAAAGAACTTTTAATCTATAGATCGTATGTGGTTTCATACCGTTAATATAGGTACGCGTGTATCATCATATATATAATGTGACATGTTTAACATGCAATTAATCTGAAGCTTGCACAGACAATTTGTTGCGCTTATTACTTCCCGTTGTACACAGCCCTTCATCTCCTTCGCTATTATCCCTTTTCTCTTTCGCTTTCTCAGCCATTCGTCGACTTTCACTGCACGTTATACAAATTTATTGGAACTAAAAACAGTCTAGAACTACAAAATAATTTCAATAATCTCTTTACTAACCTCTCTCTCTCTCTCTCTCTCTCTCTCTCTCTCTCTCTCTCTCTCTCTCTCTCTCTCTCTCTCTCTCTCTCTCT